>JAJNMT010000234.1:0-582579 GCA_025685495.1 Huntiella abstrusa | reverse complement strand
AACAACCTAACATTTTTCAGTGCGACAACCTTCTTCCTTAATACCCTCGGAATGGTACCTTCGAGGTTGGCGATGCCATTTCCATCGGACACGGGCTGGATTTTCCCCCAATTCGTTGTCGGTTGTATTAAACCACACACCACTCCCCTTTTCCCTTCTTTTTCCAGGTTCTTGCCTCTCGTTAGGCCCAACCTGATCGATTGCCGCCAAGCTGGCTTCTCTTGATCCTCACAAGAGCTTTTTCTCTGGAGTATGGACACATTGAGGGCCTTTCACCTTCACTTTCGGCGCGTTTCTTGGAAGAAGGTTCCGCATCGGATGCGTCTCTTTGTGTCCTGAAATTTCGGTGGACGGTGTTGATAAAGTCGAGGAGATTCTTTTTCTGAGATGAAGGGTGGAGGAAAAAATTTTCACACTATCGATACCCGAAAGCCGACGACAAAAACTGCGGCGACAGATTTTTGATTTTATTGCTGGATCGGCTGCAGGCCAAAAACACCAGGACGAGCCTGGACCCCGCGGGGTGCCTTTGGGCCATGCTGTGTATAGACCCTCTCGGTGTTTTTTGTTTTTGATTTTTCATTTTTCATTTTCCACCTGGCTCTTTGTTTGGTCTTGGGAGGACCTCTATGCTCATGCATTACTCGCAATTGCCGACCACTCAACGGAGGATACCGGGATGCCGACTTCATTTTGGCCCGACGTTGCCTGGAGAGCCGTCGTATTAACAGTTAGATCTAGTTAGGTAGACGTTAAAAAATACAACAACAACAACAATTTTTCAGTGCGAGGGGGGTTGGTCTCGGAAGAAGCCAGGGGCGGCGGAGGGGATGGCGTGTTGGGCCGATGGGGCTTTCTGCCGGCCTCCTCACCATCATTCTTAGCGGCACCGCGGTGAACCTGAGCTCTGCGTACGCGCGCTCCTCTTGCGCATTCACGGTCGCCCGGGGAGTGGCCCGGGGTACCGCAGGTCAGACAATCTCTGGAAGCCCCCACGTGGTTCTTTTCGACGTGATCGGGGTTGCCACAGAGTCTGCATCTAGGCTTGTCTTTGCAGTCAGAGGTGGAGTGCTGAAGCCAGCTGAAGCCAGCAGGAGCTGCACAGCGGGATGGAAGGCGTCCGGCATCTGACGATCGAACATTCGTTCTGGCTCCCAAGAAGGTTGGTATATTTTACGACGTTGAGGTGCATATGACGGTAGGAGGGGTTTCCTTGATCAACCTAACAATTTCGGCCGCCCCAACGGCGGAGTGGCTAAGCGCTGGGTGTACTTCTTCTGTATGGAAGAAGTAGCAGGTTCGACGACTGCCCAGGCCAAACCAGTGAACACTAGGTTCAAGGTCGCACCTGGCGACTGCACCTTTGTATGTACATTCAAGGACTCAATGCCCTGTACCTAAGGTAAGCGGTGGCCTCCAATGAAGACAATCGTATACCTACTTGGTGAATGGATATAAAGTCGGAGGCTGGGAATGTCAGAAAGAGAGAAAGAGGGCTAAATGGCGGCGGCCGCCGGTCCTCAACGAATCACCATTGTTTCCGATCAATATCCAACCTTAAGTTCGCTGACAGTTTCACCTGTGCAAGTAAGTCAGCCAATGAGCAACTCCAAGTCAATGACAGCATATGAAAACAAGTCCCCTCTCGACGAAATGACAAATGAAGGTATCATGGGAGGCCATTTTTCAGGCCTCATGCGTCAGCTTTCTGGGTCCAGCGGTAATATTCGCCCGGCTTCTTAGAGAAACGGGGGTCCTGTGATCCTATTTGCTGAAGCGTCGACAGGGCATGTCACGGCCAAATCATGTACATAAATGTAGCATCGCCATGATGAAGTCAAGAGTCGGATTGTTCTGTCCACTTTCACGTTGACCCACACGGATATTTTTCCCCATCTTTTGTTATTATACCTATTTGACTATTCCCGATTTCTACCTATGCATGAGCCGTCAAACATGAATTCATCGAGCGAGTCCCACGGATCGTTTGCCTCGGCACGACCGGACCGGAACATCCCTCGAACCCGTCACAACACTAAACACTGAACACTAAAATACTGCCGGAAGAATCTCGACAAAACACAAACCAAAGAACCATCACACCGGATAGCCATGCGTGATCATCGAGTTCCGCCAATCACCCGTCACCAAAATCGCAACGAACGAAACAACGACACAATCTCCACCACTATCTGACAAGTACGCATTTTCGGGTGTAACTGGGAAATGACCACCCGCCAATAAGCCAGATGATGCGCTGAAATCGTGATTTGGGCGTTTTGTGGAGTTTTTGAATCAAGCACTTCTGTTTGTGTCAGTTGGCGTACACGGATAGCAACAGTCTCTTGAAACATACCATAAGAACAACGGCATCTTCGTGGCACCCTTTCGAGGTGTAGGCGATGGAAATTGCAGTTAATTCGCCACTGTCAGTGATAATAAAGTGGTTCGAAGGAAGGAAAGAGCATATACGTGTATGCACGAATGAAACGGTGCCTTGCATAGGCGAAGACCGGGAATTAAAAGAGTGGTGTACACATCCAATCAATCAAATTGGCACATGAAAGGCGCGGAAACATTTCATTCGTCTACTGAACGGTCCTGCCGTTAGCAGACACAATGGAAGGACTCCTGGATCTCGGTGAGGATATCAGGCTCGCTCGTGTTAGAAACGGGAGAGGCCACGTCCGGTGAAAACCCCCCGTTAGCTCCACACGTCAGTTCAAAGACGCTGTTGCTAGTGGGCTTGGCTATAGTAGGCTTCGCAGCACCAGAATTGCCAGCATTAGCAGCGATAATGTCAAGAGCATCGACGTCAGCGACGGTGGAACCAAAAACACTGCCGCTAGTCGTGTTGTCAGACGTGGTAGATTCTTGGGGCGACATGGCGCGGATTTAAAAAGGAATGATGGGGTAAAGAGTGGCAGGTTTGGGGAGAGCCTCTGATGGCAGTGTCGCTGTGAAGCAGTCTAGTTGTGTCAAGATGAAGAACAAGAATAAGCAGAGAAAGAGGAAACAAAAGAGTGTAGAGAACAGAAGCAAGAGAAAGGGACTGTGGAACTGCGGGTTAATGGCTAATGAATGTAGTATGTATGATGTTAAAAAGAAAGTGGTCATAAGAATGCGGTGTATGAAGTGTTTGCAAAGTAGTGGTTCTCATCAAAAGAAGGAGAGAGGACTGCCGATGAAAGAAATAGCAATCAAGATGATAATGGAATACATACAGCAAGGATCGTTCTTTAAATATCCGTTTCAGTCCTGCTCACCGGTCGTTTTTGCCAAAGGCGCGTCTCATCTTGTTAAGATACCACTATCAAGCCCCACAGGAACATGAATGGAACCTGGAGAGTGGCCACAATGTGCCGTGCTTTTTCGGGGTAGGACGGTAGGCAACAATCTAATCGTTTATCTAAAGATTAACAACCAACCGGCAAGAACGCTACCTTCTCCTACAGTTTCAAATGCAGGTACGCACAGCACATGGACCAAGTGGGGGGCGATGCTACATGCAGACAGTGGTTACTTGTCGAGTGGGTCTTGACAGTAGGATTTGAGAGCTGTATACAAAGCAAGTCATTTCAGTGTATTGATAACTCCGCCCCTCTCCAAAGATCTCGCATGCATAAGTTTCATTTCGCATAGCTTGTTTTGAGGCTCGGTGAACCATAGCAATATTCAAGAGATAGGAATTTTGGGCTATACAGGCCATCCGTGAATTCTGTAGATACAAGGTCGATATGACATCATTCTAGGGAGACCTTTTCGTCCCTCACAGCCTGTCAATGTAGTTCTCTCTGGTTTTCCCTGTTGTTTATTCTTCTCGAGATCCATGTAATAAGGATCACATAGAAGTAACAATCCGTCTGTACTTGCTTCGAAGAGTCCCAAAGATGCGGTGCTTCAGGGGCTCTAGATAGGATTGCTTTTTCGCCATCGGAACTCCCGATCGATCGAGTGATTGTGACTAACTACGTAATCATGTCACAGCAACCACGCCTAGGCATCTGTGTTGGTTCTTGAGACCAGTGGGATTGTCGCGCACATACATATGTATGTATGTATATGCCAGCAATTATAAACACGACAGACGTCAAATGTCGAGCACACAGACATGTCTGCGCGATCGTGGTGGCTTCGCTTGTGTCATTGGCTGGGTCACCTGCATTCAAGGCTGACTGCAAAAAACCCCTACTCGATTCTTTTTCGCCTGCCAAAAGCCGATCTGGTTTTTGCTCAAAACCAGGCAAGTTACTATCTCGTCAGGGTTTTCTTGTTTGCCTTTCTTTACTACACGTCCACGCAACTATCCCAATACTGTCACCGGAGCAAAAACTTATTCCCCCTTTTTTCGTGTCAACTTCAATTGTCTACTAATCAATTAAATCATTATAGTGACGACGTTGAATAACAAGATCAACGTTGTACAGTCCGGTAAGTACCCGAAAGCATCACCTAGTTGAACTTCCATTCCAATCATTTTCCGTTTGGCGTGACTGGAATCCCGCATGCATTCTGCTGTTGCATTCACGCCACTCGATTCTTTCTGTGACAGATGAATTCTGATTTTGTCTCTTCTTCTATCCTGAGAAATTCAGCAGGTGAGTGTTCAGCGTGTCACAACTTAAGCATATACTAACGATCCAAAATTGTCATCTACTGTAACTACACACAATGTAGCCAAGGCCTTACACACAATGAAGAGATGTCTCAACATTGCGACACACGACCAAGCTTGCATGCGTGATGTTCAGACCAACATGGGCGTCGCACAAACCAGAGTCAGGCCACCCATGGCACAGTTCTTTTATGCTTGATCGGTCCGCTGAACTATAAATTAACCCGAATTTCATCTCATTTCCTGGATCTATCTACGCTCGCACCCAAGATGGTTTCGCAAAGTCACAATACGCCACCGGGAATATACTCGACACTTGACTGGTAAGCTCTCCGTCTATACAAAACTATGCCGAGTCAGGGGACAACAGACGATCAAACCGGCGCAGTGGCGTAATATATAACCCGACACAATGGATAGCAGGTTAAACAAGCATTGATTCGTTTCTTCCATTCCATGCTATACCAGTTGTTCTAGCTTCGAAGTGCGGGAACAGCCGAGTAGCTATGGATTAACCTTGGCGACGAGGTATTCCAAGAGAACTGTAGCGTCCGGTTTGAAGAACAATGCAGGACCAGATCGCCTGGGGAATCTGAGACCGGTGACATGCGTGGTATAAACCACGTGAACTAAAGGCAACTCGGCTTTCTATGTAGTGCAAAGATCGGCTCGGGTCTTAGTCCTGGCCTGGAGTATTGATACTCTGAACAAGCGACTTTCCGGGGATGCTACAAGAATTGTGTCCGATCTGTATGGTCAACATAATGACGATCTTATGCATCCGTTGACAATCATCGCCAAGGAACTATTTTTTTTGCAACTTCACATCAATCGCAGCTACTAGAACTGACGACGACGTTAACAAGCACTCTTTTTCTGTCTTTTTTCGTCGTTTTTTTGTACATTGTCTTAATACACACGTAACTCACTTCGTTTGCTCCTGTATTCCCTCTTTTTCTTCAATAACGTCTTTCTTTGGGTTACCTTATGAGTTGTCTTGTCAAATTGTACCCTGTCTGGAGGTCCCGGTTAGGGTTTCTGCCAAGCAGACAATATAACCTTATGATCACTGATATCACATAGGCCGTTAACAAAGACCAAAGGATCCATCTTTTTGGCGCAGTGGTACTAGCATGCCCCCCATACTTTGGCATGTCTCCTCTCTTCTTTGATTGTGCTTATCCTGCACTATGCAGGATGAGTCTTTCCTTCTCCTTATGGTGGTCTTTGCCTCCGTGGGTGTCCCACACGCGACCAGTTTAGGAGCGAAAAGCGGGTATGTTCAAAGGCAAAAGTCCAGTGAGCACGTGCAATGATATAATCAATTGGTGATCTTTGAACTACAGGTACGTGAAGTGTGAGCAGTTTTCCGTAGTGTATTTGGTTTTTCACCCTAGTACCACGTCTTTTCAGCATTTGTGACTTATTCGCATGTTACGTATTTTCCCCGGTCTGGTTGTGCGACTAGTTACGATGACGGGGCAGTATCTAGCGTAACCAAATCCCTAAATCGCTGAATAACTATCCGGATACCGGGAGTTCTGGGAACAATGCGTAGGGTTAGGGTATGGTATGAACATTGAGAAAACTCGCACCTGGTCATAATTTGATGACGCGCCTTTACATGCAATTCAGGCTCGTGCGCTTAAACCAGGTGGTATTGTAGGTGCATCCTCCCGTTTGCATGTATTTGTGTGTTCAGGACTGTGTTCATGTCTTCCTCTACATATGTATATATGTATGTATATTCGCAAGACTGGCGTGTTTTAACAGTGACCGTCAACGGGTTTCGCTGAAAGTGTTACCATTATTCCAGAAACGCGCCGTCAAAAAAGTCTACATACACACATACTATGCTCCGGATCAAGGATTCTCACACCAACACAAACTATTACTCAGTTTTTCGCCTCCACAATGATTAAAATCAAGTCTAAAGCCACAGATTTACCACCGCCTCCACCTCCATTATTGAACTTCACGCGATTTTTCAAATCCAAGTCCGAACTACAGCGCGCTTTCGGCGCCCCAAAACCAATTGCAAAAGGAGAGCTAGAACAAGCTCATGAGCTACTTGATCAAACAATTTCGGCGATATCTGAAGTTGTTGACAAGATTCTTCAGCATCCCACTATTCCCGGAAAGTTGGGTACAGAGCTTGAGGACTTCAAGCGGCATTACCACGCGTTCCGTGAATGCCTGCCAGGGATCCGGACTTTGAGCTTGACCAAAGATGAATGTGTAGTTGAAGCAACGAAAAACATCACGGTTTTGATAGTGTTTCTGTTATCGACAACTATTGTCCACGTTATTTGTCTCCTTCATCCAACGTGGTTGTACCTCGGGGTCAGACGTGTGCGTCGTACTCATCGTGCCTTAAACCCAGCCATTTCTGAGATTCTGCAGCTTTTCTTTCCATGGGAGAGGAATCGTATGGAGCACGTGGATTCGGCAGAAATATACATTGAAAGACTTACATTACAAAACAGCAACCTGGCAATTGAGACCGGATGTTTGGACGACCTCCGAAACTTGCTTCCGGTGCTGGAAAAGACCGGACAATGGGAATCACTCGCTTGGAACAGCCGGTACGACACCTTATTACGTGCCAGGTTCGTTGACATCGGACGACTCTTCAAGAAAGCTATGGATATGTGTAATAGACCAAAATGGGCCGGCCTCATGTTACCTTTGCCTTCTGAGCTTGCTCGTGAAATGGACGGTATCACTGATCTATCAGCACGCGCCGACTTTCATATTCGGTGGATCAAACCTGACATCATGTCGCGCATCACCGAACGACTTCCAAATTTGGAAAAGGCTATCTCGTTAGGAGATGCCAGCCCACACATGCGCGACTCTTACAGCTGGCCAGGACGATGGTTCATGTCATGTGAAGAATACCAGCGTTGGTATAACTCGGCCAAGGGTACAACTGATCGATTTTTGTGGTGTATTGGCGGTCGTAAGTGATCAACTACTTAATCTATTGACACGTGCTAACTGTTCAATTAGTCGGCGTGGGAAAGTCTGTTTTGATGTGAGTAGAAAGCTAAATCTATTGAAGACTACAGTACTGCTGTTAGTCGACAGTTCCCAACAGCATACTAATCGATCATCTTGCAGGGATGGCATTACACGGTTGCACCTAAGTGACTGGAAAAAATACCCAAGATGGCTCCGCCCAATAATGGTCTATATCCACATCAAGTTTAAGCATCCTTTGAATGAGGTATCGTTAATACAGGCGATACTAAAGCAAGTGTTGGGTCAGACAAAATCACCAACTAACTTGGTAGTATCGATGTATAATACACTTATTCGGGACCCTGAAGCGTCCATAGACCCGGATATGCTTTATGCTCTGTTGCAGCAACTGACCGATGTATACACCACGTACATCTTTTTGGATGGACTAGATGAGTGTGCTCCTGCTTTGGCTGCGCACCTGGTTCGTCGTCTGATATCCCTCGGATCAACTTCCCGAATCATCTGCTTTTCACGGCGAACCTCGCACATCTCCCCAGAAACATATCCAGAGTTCACATTCATGGAAATACAAGCAAACAAAAAAGATATTGAACCTTACCTACTCTCCGCGTCACAAAGCTGGGGTATTCCTCCCGAGCACCCATTCGCATCACCTGATACAAGACCGGCAGCTATGGAAAAGTTGTCCGCCAATATGGAGGGAATGTGAGTATCCCATGAGTCTTCTTTCGACTTTCATGTTAACTTTTTTCTCCACCTAGGTTTCTTTTATTGGCGGCACAAACGAGGCAAGCCGTAATCTCTGGTTACACGAAGGACCTTTTTAATCGCCTGGACGAGATACCCAATGATGTATTTCGCCGATTTGACGCGACCATGTGGCGCATTTCACGAACTGCGGAGAGTAAGGATATACACAGTCTGATAGCCTGGGTTGCTGTGAAAAACCCACTGTCCATCGCAAAGGATATTCCTTATCTCCAATCTCAGTTCACCGCAACCGACATGGCCACTATCAACCGCCTGGTTCTGGACAGTCTCGGTATTCTTCGTATTGTTGATGGTGACAGTGTGACATTCACTACTCGTATTGCGGAGGCATTTGTCTCGACCGACTTCTGCGTTTTCTTCCCCTCTTTTGTTGGTGACGTACGACATGCTATGTCTACTGGGAACTTGGAAGGTATGCCTGAGGAAATCAAGAATCGTTTTGAACGGTTTGAAAGCTTTTTAGCTAGCCGATCACGGCGGGTGTTGAAGACCGTTGTACCGTCCTGGGAGATCTTCAACGTTGACGACGAATCTGTGCCCCGTCTTGCTATCACGCAAGCCTAAGAATTAAAACTTCTGGTTGTTCACATCAATCATCCACCCACACATCACTACACAATCACTTTTACAGATCTTCTAATCTTGAGTTGTCTTCATTTAATCCAATATTCATTGCTACCTGTCATAAGATTCCTCCAGTCTGTTATTCTTCAACCCCTCGTTTATCAATCCGCTCACACAAACTAACCCGTCTAACCGGAGAACCAGCAGCTCGTTCCAGTGCCTCTCGAAGCCACTTGTCCTTGAAATCATCGCCTTCAATCTGGCGCTCAAAATGTATACGCGCCTCCGGGAAAGCCTCCATAATTCGATGTAATAGTCGGACGGCTGTCGGATCTGACGCATGTCCGACACAAATTCTTTCGACACCTTCTGCGCTGAGGTTTGGAGCATGTCCCGCTATGACACCGAGAATTTGTTCCGCTTGGTTAGGGTCTTTGAGTGACAACGAGGTGTCGTCAATTCGGTACAAGTCCAACTGATTGGCGTCATCCAAGACCTGAGAAGCATCACAACGACATGCCGCTCTCCCGGACGAATTTGGAATCTGCGCACTGCAGGAATCGCTTGTGACACCAAGGTTTCTGGATTGTGTCGTCTCCTGTGGCATCAAGTCATAGATGATACAAACTAGCTTTAGTGCACACGTGATCTTGATTTCTCCCACCAAAGCTACCAGATACAGCAGACAATATCGAGCTGCCATGTCGGTTGGTGAGTCACAGTTGTTGACCTGAAGACACAACTGGATATACCTCTGCTTTGTCAAAGACTCCACAAGGTTCAAAACTTCATTGGATTCCATCTTTGATAACCTGAGTAGGAACAGGGCGACCAAGCCCAAGCTAAACAATGTTAACTCATGCGATTGTATCCTTTGAATATTACCCTGGTTTGGTAGATATGCACTTACTGTACTCCAAATGACCGCAAAATACCCTCGACAAGCGATGGCACGTAAGGATGAATAGCAGGGTTTCCTTTCGCTACGTCTTGTAGTTGAGCTTCCAGGTTGCTTTGGCTGGGTTGGATAGGTTTTTCAGTATGGTTGGGTGTGTCGTCCTGTCGCTGTGTTTCTTCCCTCGAAAACACAATTAACTTTAGGTTGTCGTGTTTGTTCTGAAGATCCTGCATGGTCGTCCACAAACTACTCGAATAATCTACACCATCCAGGATCATGTAGACAGGACCACTAGCAAGGCAGTATTCGATTGCGAGGAGAGCCGCCTGCGTATTGGTTGCTTGAGAGGCGGATAGAGAAAATGCACCAGTTTGCTGTATTCCACATCCATCAGGGAATAACCTCTTCTTGGCAAGCTGTCGTACTATGTCCTGTAAAACGTATAAATCCGAAGAATCTCCAATGAACTGGATATGGCTGATTGTGACGACGACGCGGTGGCTGGCTGGTAGAAGTTTGTCACTCATAATGTCGGGAAAGTGTTGAGCGAGTAATGCTCTGGTTAATGTTGTTAGAAGTTGAACTGTATCATCCCATGTACCCAATGACTTACGCTGACGTTGATTTACCGCTGCATGCTAGAGTCACACGTTAACCTTTTGAACTAAAGATCTTGAGATATCGATAAGTTTCTTACCTGGGCCGTGAAACCACAATGTGGTAGATTCTTCCTCTCGCAGAAGTTTCTCGACGTTCTGGTGAATCACGTGGAGCATCGATGATCGTTGAGCACAGCCAATTCTGCTACTCGTTAAGAGTATCCTAGAAGCATCTTCGGACGAATAAATAGGCCCAATCAAGCCATGGTTAGGCAAGAGAGTACGTTGAACTGTGTCTGCTGCTGTGACGCGCTCTCGAAGAGCCCTCGCTATCTCTAGCCATCGTTGCATGTGTGTACTGAGACCCCCAAGCATAGCGTTCATCTTTTTATTGTCTGATAGCAACCAGGTAGCGGAACTCCATCCTTGACGCATATTGTCTTTGACCTTTCTGAATCTTTTTTTGACTAGTATATGGACGATAACAGCATGTTAGTAATATGCCTATCTCATCATGGGCTGTATGTTCTTACCTCGTGAACTTGACTCGGCTGGGGTCACCACAGAAGCGTTGTTGGCCTTCATAACTCGGCGATTTCCACCAAAGACCTCGGTGACAGTCTTGAAAACAGTCTGGAGCTTCAAAAGCTTGATCATCAATCTATAGTCGACGATGCTGGCAGTCACACCCGTAGCGCTAACACATGCTGTCTCGACTGAAGGTGTGACCTGATCAGGGAGGAACTTGGCCAGCCAGAAGATAGTTTCGTCGATTTGCTTGTCGATGGCTTGTTTGTCTTCGTCCATGATGTGTCGTAGGGTCTGGAACTCCCTGGTCGCATGTGTAATCGCCCCACAGAGGTATTCTACTTGGTCGACATTTGTTTCGCGCGTTAGGCCCGCCAACCGGAACTCAACCGCGACCATCCATAGTTGGGGTATTAGGGTGAAAACAGAGATCGCAAGGCCGGCGGGGTCCATGATGTTGGCTGTTGTATGAAGCTGACGTAATGTAGTCAAATATTGGTGTCTTGGGCGACGGACGATGGTGGAGTGTTGAACTGTGGACAATGATATGGGTATCACGGAGTGTGCACTATAGGGTTGGAATCAAAGGAAGTATATAGTTTTAGAAAACAGTATGTTCCACCAGGACTTAGACGAACGACCACCCAACCCCGCTTGTGCCCAACTTGACTATGTAGAACGGCAGTTTTTCTAGACCGGCTCGGCTACTTCACAAGCCCAACTGCCAGATATACACTGCGTATGCGATCCTACTCCTTATGCATCTCTTCATATGCCTAGAACCCAAATTTGCGATTTACAGTGCATTCTCGGTGCCCAACCTAGCTTCGGAGGAATACCTGCATAACTGGATGTCAGCATCTTTGCGACGTGATTCATGTTGGCTCGCGTTGTGTTTCTATGAATCCGGAAGACCTGGGTTTCTTTTTGACATATTACATTGCGGATCATTCTAGTAGATATCACGCTTTGTAATGAGGCGTGTTGTTGATGTTCATCGTCGTACAGGACGGGAAGCTCCGGCGCTAGGTTCTTCCATTGTCCTCAAGACAACGCACAGGGAGCTTCTACAGGGGCTCTCCCGGCAGGCGTCTTTATTGGGCATTTAGCTGGCATGTTGTGTCAGCCTTGGTTGACGTCAGTGCAGGGGTTGACAACTGATAAGTGGGCCTTGTTGGTTGGCCATGTGTATGTACATACATATGTACATAGATTG
The DNA here is from genome assembly GCA_025685495.1 of Huntiella abstrusa. Taxonomy (NCBI): domain Eukaryota; kingdom Fungi; phylum Ascomycota; class Sordariomycetes; order Microascales; family Ceratocystidaceae; genus Huntiella; species Huntiella abstrusa. The sequence goes on along the minus strand of JAJNMT010000234.1, from coordinate 570,400 downwards.
TATATCCATTCGATCTGCATATGCTTGTTTCGTCGGCTGACATACCGAGCGGGGTAAATCAGCTCACAAGCACGAGGCGTTTGCCCGCTTAAGTCCAAGTCCACCTGGCGAAAAAGGTCGCAAGGCTTTCGATGTGTTATATTGGGAGGCATTGACATCCCACTGCCCGGAAAACAAGTGCAGCCTTTGGACTTGTTTCTGATGCATGTTTTATAAGGGATTGTCCAGTGTTGTCGGTCGTTACAGAGCGAAGAGGAGTTCATCTGGGAGAGTAGGTATCTACCGCCCATGGTAGAGGCTAACACGGCGCATGTTGGTGCCTCTGGTGGAGTTACATCATATGTTCTGCAGAGATGTTCAACCAAGCAGGCAGCGTAGCCAGTCTCACGGCTTTCCTTCTTATCCTCATAGTATGTCTGCGCGTGGTGTCCCTTCATGTACTGTCTTTTATATTCAAACCCCCCTTCTTGATTCGATACACTCCTTCGGCTCGTGTATCCACGCTTTTCCACGCCTCTTCTCCCTTTGCTTCCACAAATTCCACTCTGGGTGAGCGACTGATTGGGCATATCTTGTGGGTCAGGCGCCGGAAAGTCGCCCTGTAAGTTGCGCACAGACCTAACGTAGCCAAAACCGCCACAAGCGAACTATATCTCCCTAAAATTCCAACGGAACTTCATTCAATTGTACCAGGCCCGATAAAGTTCTTGTCCATGGACTTTAGGGGTGATATAAACAGGTACCCTCCCATCTTTGAAGCCATTGCGCAGCAACTTATGACATACCTTGGCGAAGAGGCCTAGCAACACCGGGGTGCCCTCTCCGTTGTCATAGCTGCCAAAGCTACTCAAGGCTCGTCATCGTCTTTACCGTCTTCATCTATTGATGTCAGGTACGCGCATGGGACAAAGTATTACAGTCAACTTGATTGTATCCATGTATATCGTAAACAGCTATGACATAACAAACACCAGTCATCTACAACAGAGACTTCATGTCTCCGGCCTGCTTAAGCGTTCCTAAAGAACCGCCTCTGTGATCAAAGGTTGACATCTACTCAGCCTTCTGTAGGGTCAATGATAATAGGTGAACTGTAATATATGTATAAATGCTTAGTCTTCTAAGTTCTATCATAGCCTCCTGAAAAGCTATCCTGACATATCAGCTACCAACCCTATCACCGTCCGTGCACCCTGACAACCATAATGACGTCACGGAGCCAAGACGACTTCACCTCAAAATGTGACACTATCACCAATCAGTTAACCGGTTTCATTCATGTTACACCATAAACTTTCTAACGTCATGTCCAAGCTATGCCGACTATCTACAGTCTACGCAGTCCTCCCCCTTCCTTCGATTCCAACTCATTACTCCCTAAACTAGATGTGGCCAGTGACGCAAACGGCTCTTGTCTCGACGCTGATTGCAGCCCGGCGTGCCATTCGCCGTTACCCTGCTCACTGTACAGGCTCTAGCGTTTGGTATACACCAGCCAAGGAGTTTGCGTAGCGTTGTGATAACAAGCAACCGGCCCCACTCCTTCAGTTGGATATTGCTGGCGCTTTTGACAGGGTAGATCACCAATGGCGCATTCATGAGTCGACAATGAAAGGGGCTTTGTGGTATGTCACGAACTGGCTGACGAGCTATCTCGCTGGCAGACATGCGGCGCTTTCTCTTAACGGTCAAGACATGGGCCTACGGCCGATACGTGCCGGCGTGCCGCAGGGCTTGCCGCCGTCATCTGTCTGGCTTATGACGTTCATCGTAAGCATGAATGAGCGGATCAAAAGTGGTATTCCTGGCGGGACGGGTGTCGTATTCACAGACGACGCCAACTTGCTGATTTGCGTGAAGAAACGTGCACAGGCCGAGGAGTCTGCTCAATTCGGGTTTAATTTGTTGTCAGAATGGGCTGAGACGAGAGGAGTTGTTTTTGAGTCCGCTAAGAGTACGCTTTTGGCACTCAATTTGCACGCCAGTAACCAGTGTAAAGATTATCTGCTAAATACTAACAGTTATGAAGCGTTGGTGCAACACAGCTCGAGGTTTCTCGGCATGCATCTCTACCGATCAGGGACGGGCAAATTTCAAGGAGAGGCTGTCCTCAAGGCCGTCAAGAAAAGAGTGCGACTGCTTAAGAGTCTTGGCCGGAAGTGAGAGGTGGGGTATGAGACACTCCGCATTTTTGGAAGATGGGGCTGAGGCTGACTTGGGCATATGTACCCGCAGCATTATCACACACTGGCATCTCCTAAGTCCAGATGGAAAAGCTGGAGGCTGCCCAGCCTGAGGCTCTACGCCTGTACACAGGTGCTCAAGATAGTACGCCTCTCCCCCACCTTCGTATTGAAATTGCTTGTGAACCACTACAGGAATATTTGTTTCACCGCGCTGCCCGTAGCGAGGCCTGGGTTATGGAACCCCCCGCGTGGACGTCAATTCTCAAACAGATTGTGCGAGCAACCGGTACTTCACTCGATGAATCTTTCCCTCGGTCAGAATACCAGCGCAAGGTCAATGTTCTCAGGTTTGTTGAAGATGAGAGAGAGAGGATGTGGATGCTGGAGCTGAGGAGCGCCGGGCGCGAGAGAGTTGATGCTCTTTCTAAGAATCCTGGCCCGGAGGCATGGATGGATTGGCAATGGAGACGAGCGGCAAGGATACGCAAGAGGCTAACATTGGAGCTCAACGGGTTTTTGACCAGGCTTCGGACGGGCCATGACGGACGGACTTTGGGGTTTCAGGAGGCTATCGGTAAGTGTGACGACGCCAGCTGCCATCGCGGACGGAGGAGTCAAACAGTTTTTCATCTGGCGGTGGACTGTCCAGACCTGACCAGCGGCCGGGTGTCGCTCAACTGGAGAATTGATATCGATACTCTGATCGAGCAGCTTTTTGAGGATGCGAGGGGAACTGCGCCCGTTCGTTATGGTCGATACAATGACGCTCTTAGGCATCTGTTGGCAATCATCGCAAGGAACGACTCTTTTGCGCCTCCATAACAATCGCAGCTGTTGGAACTCACGAGGACATAACAAGTACCTTTCTTCTTTTCTTTCTCCATCTTATTAATGACTATCGCTCAATAGGGCCGAGATGCCCGTGACGCCATGTGAAGTGGAAGCATCTGATAAGATTGTCTGGCTAATGCGGTGTTATGTTGTGGCGTTCCTGACGTCATGGGGGTTCTGGCAGGGGTCTGCTTGCCAGACGTCACGGTAGACGATATCGCTGGGTATAGTCGCCATTGTCATGCGTGCTGTGAGTTTGTAAAGCGTCTAGAGATATTGCAGACAATGTATACGCTCCATAAGCGTTTCGGTAGACCACAAATTTACCTCACGGGTTTACAAGTGAAGTGGTACACTGGAAAACTTTATTTAGTAGATAGATACGTAGCGCTCACACCTGCTTAGTACCAGGATCCTTGTCTCGATGTTTAACTGCGAATGTCGTTATCTCCCACCCCGAGATAACAGTATGCTCCGAGAGTCTTCACTAGGATTCTTCTCCTACAAGAAAAATCGTTTGCCCGGCACGCATGCCAGGTCCATAAGGTTTGACTGGTGCATATTTTGCGACCTTGAAGTGCATAGGACGGTAGGAGGGGTTTCTTTGAATAACCTGACCATTGCGGCTACCTTAGGTAGGCTTCCGATGACAAACTTGAATTCCCATAACAGTAGAATCTATGCACCCTGTTGATATTAGTCTCCTGGGTAAACACTATACTTTTCTATATCAAATGCCTTGAGAATATGCCCACACAAAGACACAATGCCCTGTTCATGAGATAAGCGGTGGCCTCCGGTGAAAACAATGGTAAACCTACTTGCTGAATGTACATGTATAAAGTCGGAGGCTGGGAACATGGTAAGGAGAGAAGGAGGGGCACATTTCAGCCGCTGGCCGCCAACAAATCACCATTGTCTCCAATCAATAACCAACCGTAAGTTCACTGATAGTTTCATTTGTGCAAGTAAGTCAGCCAATGAGCAACCCCGAGTCAATAATAGCGTATCAAAACAAGTCTCCTCTCGACGAAATGACAAATCAAGGTATCATGGGAGGCCATTTTTCAGGCCTGGTGCGTCAGCTTTCTGGGTCCAGCGGTAATATTCGCCCGGCTTCTTAGAAAAACGGCGATCCTATGCTCCTATTTGCGGAAGCGTTGACAGGGCATGTCACGGCCAAATCATGTACATAAATGTAGCATCGCCATGATGAAGTCAAGAGTCGGATTGTTCTTTCCACTTTCACGTTTAGCCACACGGACATTTTTCCCCATCTTTTGTTATTATACCTATTTGACTATTCCCGATTTCTACCCATGCATGAGCCGTCAAACATGAGTTAATCAAGCGAGTCCCACGGACCGTTTGCCTCAACACAACCGGGCCGTGGCATCCCTTGAACCCGTCACAACACTAAACACTAAACACCAAGATACTGCCGAAAGAAACTCGACAAAACACAAACCAAAGAACCGTCACATCGGATAGCAATGCGTGATGATCAACTTCCGCCAATCACCCGTCACCAAAATCACAACGAACGAAACAACGACACAATCTCCATCACTATCTAACAAGTACGCATTTTCGGGTGTAACTGGGAAACGAACACCCGCCAATAAGCCAGATGATGCGCTGAAATCGTGATTTGGGCGTTTTGTGGAGTTTTTGGATCTAGCACTTCTGTTGGTGTCAGTTGGCGTACACGGATAGAAACAATCTCTGGAAACTTACCACAAGAACAACGGCATATCGAGTGGCACCCTTTCTAGATCTAGGGCATGGACATTGCAGTTGATTTGCCACTGTCAGTAACAGTGAAGTGGTTTGAAGGAAGGAAAGAGCATATACATGTATGCACGAATGAAACGGTGCCTTGCATAGGCGAGAACTGGATGTTAAAGTAGTGGTGGATGCATTCAATCAACCAAGTTGACGCATGGAGGACGGGGAAACATTTGATTCGTCTACTGAACGGCCCCCCCGTTAGTAGACACAATGGAAGAACACCTGGATTTCGGGAGGTTATTCAGGCCGCGAATACTTTGGAGATCGATCTGGGTGAGAAGATCGGTGTCGCCCGTGTTGGAAACGGACCAGGCGATGTTCGGTGAAAAACCCCCGTGAGCTCCATACGTCAGTTCATAGACGCTGTTGCTAGTGGGCTTGGCTGTAGTCGGCTTCACAGCACCAGCATTGCCAGAATTAGCAGCAATAATGTCAAGGGCATCGACGTCGGCGATGGTGGAACCAAAAGCCTTGTCGCCAGTCGTCTTGTCAGACGTGGTAGATTCTTGGGGCGACATGACGCGGATTCAAAAAGGAATGATGGGGTAAAGAGTGTCAGGTTTGGGAAGAGCCTCGGATGGTAGTGTAGCTGTGAAGCAGTCTAGTTGAGTCCAGATGAAGAACCAAAAGAAGAAGGGAAAGAGAAAACAAAAGAGTGTAAAGAACAGAAGTAAGAGAAAGGGACTGTGGAACCGCGTGTTGATGGCTAATGAATGTAGTATGTACGATGTTAAAGGAAAGTGGTCATAAGAATGCGATATATGAAATGTTTGCAAAGTAGTGGTTCTCATCAAAAGAAAAGCAGAGGACTGCCGATGAAAGAAATAGTAATCAAGGAGAGAATGAAACAACAGCGAAGATCGTGCCTTATATACATGCATACTTCTGTACTACTAACCAGTTGTTCAGCACTGACGCGTCTTGTGTGGGCGGGGCCGGCTATCACCCCCAACAGGAGAACACATAATATGCGGAGAATTGCCGAAATGTTCTGTGCTGTGCCAGAGTAGCTTGGTAAGCACTAACCCAATCATTCATCCCAAAATCAACCACGAACCCACAAGAAACCTACCGTTTCCTGCACTTTCTGAGATCAAAAAGGGCAATGCAGGAACCAGGTGGGTGGCGATTCTACATACTTGCCTGTTGGATCTTGGCTGAGGGATTTGAGAGTTACATACAAAGCGAATCATTCCGGTACCTTGATAACGCCCGACTCCCAAACCGGTTACCTGCATAGCTTTAATTTCGCATATCGTGTGTTGAGGCTTGTTGAACCATGTATGTACATGTTCAAGAAAGAGGAATGTTGGGCTATGTGGGCCATTCGTGAAATCTGTTAAAGTGAGGTCGATATGTCACCATTATAGGGAGACTTTTCGTCCCTAATAGCCCGTCAACGGAGTTCTCTCTGATTCTCCCTGGCGTTTGTCCATCTCAAAATCTCTATCACAAGCGGTCACATGGAAATAACATTCCATCCGTACTTGCTTTAGAGAGTCCCAACGATGCGGTACTTTCAGGGTTTTAGATGTGATTGTTTTTTGTCGTCTCGAAACTACCGGTCGATTCAGGGACCTGAGCCAATTGCGCAATCATGTCACAGCAATCACACCTCAGCGTCTGAACTCTTTGCCGAGGTCATCACGCTTGTCACGCAAATACATATGTATATGCCATACATTATGAACACACACACACGTCAAATATCGGGCACAGTGACATGAATCCATTCTTGTGGTGGCTTTGCTTGTGTCATTGGCTAGGTCACATGCATTGAAGGCTGACTGCAAAAACCCCAACCCTCCTCGGCGTTTTTTAACCCAAAGGCCGATCTAGTTTTTTGTTAAAACGAGGCAAGATAACATTTTGTCTTGGTTTCTTTTGCCTTTTTTGCTGCAAGATGACGCGTCTTTCCTAATACTTTGACTAGAACAAAACCTCTCCTTCTTTTTTTTTTGCGTGTCAACTTCAATTGTCTACCAACCCATTAAATTATTATAGTGGCGACGTTGAAAGACAAGATCGACGTTGTACAGTCGGGCAAGTACCCGAAACCGTCACTTTATCGAACTTCCATTCCAATAATTATCCGTTTGATATGGCTGGAATTCCGCGTTCCGCCATTTTCTTTACGCCACGCGATTCTTTCCGCGATAGATGAATTCTTTGATTTTATCCCTTGGTGTAATTGAGCAATAAAGCAGGTGAGAGTTCAACGTGTCACAATTTAAGCATATACTGACAATTCAAACTATCGTATACGGTAACTCCAAACAATGCAGCCTAGGTCTTACACACAATGAAGAAATGTCTCAACACTGCGACACGACATCACCAACCTTACATGCGTGATGTTCAGACCAACATGGGCGTCGCACAAACCAAAGTCAAGCTACCCATGGCGCAATTCTATTAAGCATAATCGGCCCGCCAAACTATGAATCAACCATGCCGAGTCAAGGGACAATAGGCGATCAAACCGGCGAAGTCGCGTAATATCTAACCCGAAACAATGGATAGCAGGTTAATCAAGCGTTTTGACGTTTCTACCATTCCATACCATACCAATTGTTCTAGCTTCGAAGGGCGGGAGAAGCCGAGTGGCTAGGAATTAACCTTGACGACGAAGTGCCGTGAATCCTAGAAGACCGTAGCGTCGGGTCTGACGAACAATGCAGGTAGGACCAGGTCGCCTAGGGACTCTAAGACCGGTGACATGCGTGGTTCCATGTGTTCGTGGATGTACATACCCACATACATACATAGATGCGTGGTGCAAGCTGCATGAACTACAGATAGCTCGACTGTCTATGTAGTGCACAGATTGACTCGGGTCTTGGTCCTGGCTTTAGATAAAGATGAAGAATCAAGGATAGGCACGGCCCATGTCTCTTATACGGAGTTACTTAGTCTATAAACATACAAATTATATATGTACATACATATGTACATCAGACAGAGGGTTCCTCCATTAGAACATTTGCTGACCGTGTGAGGCTACGGCTTCAATAGCTTTCACTGAATGGCCGGTCTGTAGAGAATCAATCAACCAACATTCATACAACATTAGTCGACTAGGCCCATATGAGCGGGAGATCCCTGTTTTTTTCCCTTGCGCTTCTCCTATCTACCATCGCTTGTGAATTATGTCGACCGAATTTTGGAGATCCCACAAGTAGTGCCCCGATAACTTGTACATACATACAATGCCTTTATTCATGTATGTACAAACCCACCACCAAGTTCTAGAATGTTAATGCCCGAGACAACACAAATTCATACTGTGGGGATATCTGTCAGTTAACATGTTTCACAATCAATTTTCGCGTAACACATTTATATGTATGTCAACACGTGATACAAGGCGTTTTAACCGTTGTCAGACAAAGGACTAAACATCCACAAACTTACACTTGTTCGTATGCAAAAAATGTGTGGAGATGTACAGTGGTTGCCGTACAGTGGCAGGGTTCACGGGTATGTTGAACAAAGCCGAGAGAACGCTTATGTGGCACTGATGAACAAACTATGGGCTCCTTCTGCAGGTACCAACCCATAAGGCGAGATTCAGATGTTCCCACAACGGCTGACATGCCAGCAAAAAGGGAAAGCATCGATCCCTCAAAGTCATGCACGATATGTACATCATCCATGCACGTCAAGATTCAGTGTAAACACAAAGCCCTGATAATAGAAATATTATTTACAGATTATGACTCTTCTAATATAACAACGTTATATCAAAAGATTTCCAAAAAGAAATCCACCCCATTCGAAAAAACAGTTTGTGGTATGTACAACATACAGTAATCCACGGATTTCTTCCCTGCCTGTTCAACATCAAAATTTAGGGATATTTTTGCTTTTTCCGTTTCGAGTCAAAGTATCTGAATGGGGACGTGAATTTTTCGTCGATAAATACGAACCCTGAGATAGCCTGTTTCCCAAAGTGGAAAAATGTGAATAATCCTGAATCGTGATGCTTAGTAAGCAGAAACATAGTCCGGGGGCACTGAATGTCGGGTATGATGTATAGGGTTACGGCACACGTGAGCTCACGATGAAGGTGACTTCCCTAACCCTAACGGCATACTACGAGGTCCTATATTATAGACATAGTGTGTTAGATGATGGTGTGGAGGTCTGATTAGGGATACAAATAAATACTTGTACAAATATATGTACAATGTACATGCGTCCGTCTCTACCTCGCTTCTTTTGGATACGACTGTGTGTTACTTTCAGACGTTGAGTGCTATTGTATGTATCTACATACATATATACATAGAGCACTTGCCGATGTGTATGTACATATGTATGCACATACATGGATAGTCGCGGAAGGATTAATGCAAGTGCTTCACACCACTAGGGTAGAATTCAAAAAAAAGAGACAGGTGGCGAATGGAGGTTGGTTTGTAGTAGATATATATGTATGCATGTACATATTTGTGAGAGCTGAAGCACATACGATGGGTTGGAAGAATCCGAAGACGTCTGAGTAGTGTCCACATTCTCCTCGTGAGCAACAAGCTCGTCGAGGTCTGTCTCGAAAGTAGCAGGTGGAGTGGCCGTCCAGTCATCAAAATGATCGTTGGACGCAATGATGAGGTTGGGGTCAATATAAGTCATCTTGCTGGATTTCTGGTTGATGGTAATTATGGTTGAAAGCTGTGTGTTCGACAGGTTAAAACGAGAGTTGATGACGTCCAACGGTAGTACATATATAAATATTTCCATATTGTATGTATAAACATTTGGGTTGGTTTCATTCCACCATCCTTCATCCTTGTGCAGGGGGATCTTCCTATTTTGGAACTCTGGAACTGGAAACTCTCGGCTAACCCCACATTTATGTGTATGTACATATTTTTTTTTTTTTTGTGATCATTGATTGCATTTGTCCTGTATGTACATATGTATTATGGGTATGGATGTCGGCAACAAATTCGAAAAATCACAAGGGGTGAATCCTTTAGCAGTCAATTATGTACGCCCCGTAGACTTGCCTTTTTTCCTTCTGTTCTTTCTGTGATCATGCATGAAAACCGCGCTAGCGGGGGATATCACCGCACCTCGGACAAATCGTAACTACATACACACATACTTTATGTGGATGTACATACATATGTGCACGAACCATGAACCATGGATGCCAAACATCTACCTATGTATGTACACACTCTGGGCGATGATGGTGATGATGATGATGAATATTTATTGTGCTATCTAACGCTCCTGGGCTGACCTTTTCACACCGGCAATTAGCCCAGTTGATCCCCTCTTTTACTCCTGCAATCGCTTTCCCTCGCGCACCCAGCACTCCTCGCAGGCTGCTGTAGGGCTACGCTCGCTTCAGCGCCCCGTGAAAACAAAAATACAAAAGGGAATCGTAACGAAAGAGAAAACAACTGTATATCTAACTTCGAACCTTCCAAAACCTTGCCAGCCAGTTGCTTGTAAAAAGGGTATCCCGAGTATCGCGCGTTGTTGGGCTGATTTGTGTTGTCTTGAGGTATCAACAGTCGCTGAATGGGGGGGGGGGCGGACGCGGTCTGTCAACGAGGTTGACCTCAAGAGGGTGTAATGCCAACGACGAGACTTGGAATAAATGACAAAAATGAGAATGTGCTGTGAATAGGGTCCCTTATCTCCTCAATGACGGGTGGGGTGATTCTGTCTTGAGAGCGATGGGAAAGACATTTCAAAACTTCAAAGGTACTATTCCGAGGGTATTAAGGAATAAGGTTGTACACACTCTGAGCCCTTCTTATTTTTAGTTTTTCTTAGTGAACCCAACCCGAACTTAACTCCAGACGCCGCCTGCAAGTGAGTTAGAGGCATGAAACGTCTGCGTGTTGATCCCCGATGCTTGCTAAGTAGTGACTGTTGATGATATATGCATATGACCAAAAACAAAGTTACCTGTGATACTTTGTTCCACCAGTGTACACGACATCACTTTGTCCAATGAAACGTGGTGAGCGACTGAGTCGCTACACTCTGTATTCTATCCCGCCAATGACCTCTTCACATCCAATGTGTGAGTAGTTATGGGGTAGGATTGATCGCAATAGTAATCACTTAACGTATATCTTGGTCAAACCGGTGTTGTTGTTATTCTTCTGTCTAGAATCGTTCCTGGAAATGTTCATCAATGTCAAAGGTATACCCCGCATGGGTAGTGTACCCACTTTATCGCATACATTATAAACACATCCTCTATTCCAGTCTGACACAATGCATGTTTTCCTACTCGGGCATGTCTTATTTCTTTCTCGTTGTAATAGCAGACCCCAATGCCCGTATCAGAGCCTTTGTTATGAGCAATCTGCCTGTACGATTTACTGAGTAGAGCCGTCAACCGATTGGTGTAGTTTCACCAATTGGGATTGTTCAAGTTATTGGATGAAGAGGTTTGATCAAAGCTTTAAAAAGTCCCTTCAGTAATTCCGACTGACATAAGAGTATGGACCAAAAACAATGAAACGCCACGTTTCGTGGCTATATTAAAGATAGAAGACATGGCATTTTTTGTCATAACTCTCAGATTAGGAAACGTGTATGTTTGAATGTATATATGTACATATGTACGTATGGACATACGACGTCAAGAATCCGACCTTTGCATTGCCCACCATTCTCGTAATACGGCCAACCTCGCCGATCTAGTTCACATGTCTGATGGTGAAAGACAAACTTTGTATGTATGGAAATATAGGCGCATCGGTGCACATGTAGGTATGTACATATGTACATACACACATATGTACCACACATGGGTGAGGCTTTTGATTGGGTTATGGGATCGGATTCAACCCGCTCGGTACATATTACACAGCTACTTATACGAAAGGCGTAGCTGAGGTGTCACGAGATTCCGCGATCATGACAGGAGGACATCATTAATATTGTTAGGTCGCAGACTACATATGTACACGAAATGGCGATGGTCATCAGGAGCATTTCGTGTTGTATGTAGATATGTATCCCGCAACTTGGACGTCATTTGCTCAGCGGTTTAGCTTTCCTGGCTAATCTCACCTTTGACGCGGTCAAGATTTGACAGCCGGGATCCGGAGTTTTGGCACGATATATGATCACGGCACCAACCAGCGGACCAGCCAAAACTGTACGCTTGGCCGGAATTTCCTGATGTTATGGCTCTGAACCGTTGGCAAATATACTCGAGGATGGCGGTGCCGGCCTTCATGGAAGTGTCTCATGCAAATGTGTGTGTATACGGTTACGATTTGTCCTGCTACCCTCCAGTCACCATTTGACAAATGTTACGATCCGAGAGATGACTGGAATATCAAGTTAAGACTCAAACTTCAAGTGAAAATGATTCATTGTTTCTATTGTAATCTAGATATGTCTATATGTGTATCTCTCCCAACCAAGCCATATACCTGCGACATTCATTGACGTTCTTAGCTAGAAAACGTCAATGATAAGACTCCACGATTGAACGAACAAACATAGTTCGAAAGATTGTCGGTACACGCTCACCTATGTATGTCCATAAAACATGGCAAAAGGGGGCGACGATGGGTTGGACTTAAATACGATTCCAATAAGATTCTGAGTGGCTTTGGATATGTCATTGGTCTATCTGAGTCGGCTGTCGTGACGTATATACACGATTGATACGGCTAGCCTACTCATGCCCAACAACAAGGGATTGCATCCTACCAGCCTATCACCGTCCACGAATCTCAATATTGTAATTGTAAGTATCTGAAAACATATGCATGCTTATGTATATACGTGTTCAAGAGAGTGAGGCTAATTCGGCGACGAAAAAGGGCCTCAATTGGCCTCCTTGGATGGATCAATTTGCTGAGGCGAGTGCGCGCCTGCGAGAATTCTGCGTTCCAGACCATCCAAAAATCGTCAAGATACAATATCAATCCGTTTAGATACAATTACAATCTGTTGAGATACAACTACAATTTGTCGAGATACAATTACAATCTTAAAGGCTCCATATCTATTGGCTACAAGTGACCACACCGCCACTTTAAGGTCACCAGCCTCAGCCGGCGAGGCATACTGCACGCAAATCGGGCACACTCGCATGTAGGCCTCACAGTAATTGTATATTCCTTCTCTGTGTTTTGCCAATGCACCTGTGCCCCTGCTACGTCCGGACAGATTCAGCCCGTCTCCCCAGAGTCAAGTCTCCGAGCTGAAGTCCACTCGTCTTCACTTTGCCATGTCGAATACATTGAGGTAGACTATGTACATGACCAGATTTGTAATTTCCCGAAGCTCATAAACATTGGTTTGTTAGGCAAGTGTCTGCCTTGACTTCTGACAATACCACATGTAACTTGGTCAGAAGTGCCTGGAGCCCAATGAACCATTCTTCGGAGACATATGACCAGGTTATCGGCTGAAAGTACCAGTTCTTGAGATTACTATTTCCGACGGAAGCGTGTTTTCGCATTGTGATACTAATTATACTAACGTTCCAATGGATTGCTTAGTTTGCTCACGGGGTTTGATGTATCAGTGACGCTATGTATGTATCTACATATGTATGTACATATGTAGGTACTTTCGGCCTCTGAATTACTATAAGTAGACATCATTCGCCCATGTTTGTTCTGGCTAGTCTTCTCATGTCTTTGGCTGTCATTTTTCTTCTCACAACAACGATAGTATTATCACTATACTAGTTCTCAGCAAGCAACAGCGTCCACCCAGTCCGCGATCAACAGCATTTCCTAATCCCCTCTGTCCGCCGTAACCCGAGAAAGAACCCCACTGAGCAAACATTCCACCAAATTTGTCGGCATCTCGAGTTGATTGATGGATGTGTGTTTGGTCTCTCTATAATCTTAAAAGAACCTAGTTCTCAAGTCTGTATCTCGAGTTGAGTGACTTGAAAACTAGGCTCTTTTGTGGCTATAGCAAGACAGAGTACACATCAATCTCGAGTCTAGTGACCAAGACAATCCATCCCCATGAGCAAACTTCGGCTAAATGACGTCACCACCACCGAGCCCATCTTAAGTCGAATCTCGCCAAAACTTGCGTCCTGTGGATAAACCTCAGCTAAACACCATCACACAACGGCAACGCATGTCCCCGACCCGATTTCATCTCAGCACAATCTCGGTTGATCGTTCTTGAGTGACACATCAGCAAGTTGCTTGCCGCCAGGGCACAAGCAAGTACGGTAGCTTCCAGCAACATGGCGTGACAGCATTGACATGGCGCATAGAACGGACCACGATTGTATAGGACAAAGTTATATCGGGGTGTGATTTTAAGACGGAGATGGCTGGTTGTCTCTATCAGTACAAATAACACGAGTGTGGCTTGCTTTACTTACTCGAGGGGAGTTTGTGAGTGCCCAGTGGCACTCGCTCCCAACTCAGACTTACGCCATCTCTGTCTTCAGCGTGCTCAGGCAATCCTTAGAACGCAACTCCTAGTTCCACAGTCGAACTTGCCCTTCAGGCGAGCGACGACTACTCTGTGTAGGGAAGAAAAATACATGATAAGAGTGAAGCATACCGAATCAACTCAGGCTGTGTGCCGGAGCAACTTAACCACTATTGAAACTAGTTCGCCAGCGAACTAAAACCGAGAGGATGAACCAAGCTAAACTTAGAGCGCGTACCCGTATGTACGTGCTATCCGAAAACGTGTTGACCAGAAGTGACTGTATGATACCGTAATGCAAATCAAATTAACCGCGAGAGAGAAGGCGATTACGTTCCCTTACATTGCTGCATTAGAGACTCGCACATTGTTGCCTGAAGCTATCGGCGCACTAGGAGGGCCGCCGTTATTATCAGCATCATCTTGGTCGATATCGGCATTAAAACTGTCAACAGTCGCTCTCGCAGGTGGGTTGGACCCCGCAGACCCGCCATAGCAACCCAGAGTCTGTCTTTCTACTTCTCCACTCATGAGTTGATGGCCGTTTTCCATGTTCAACAGATTAACGAGATGGAAGAACGGGGATGAATAGTTCACAGCGTTTGGAAGTATTCTCGATAGATGATAGTTGTCAATTATCGTGTTCGCGAATGCGAACTATGCCGAAACCTGTTGTACAGGAGAAGATGGGATTGTTTCCAATGAACACTACAAAATATAAGATATATGAAAAGAAGAAAAGTGGAAGGGAAAGAAGAAATGCGAAAAAAGTTTATCAAGAAAGAAACCGGAGACACTGGGCACCAACCTTCATCCTATTGGCTCCCTTGTATGTTCACATGTGACTAGCTCAGGCAACTGATCCCGTGCCATCTTTACAGCGTTAGTGGCATCTGTCCAGAGGGCTCGTACACCGTACTTGCTAATACACTGTCACTCCAGCGTACTGAGTCAACTGTAGCCTCTTGTGGGACGACTTCCAGCTTCATCATCCCTGGTGGCCTGCGTCAGGCAAAGCATCCTCTAAGACGAAGATTTCGCTCTCTCCCAGTTCAAGCATCTCGATATACACAAGTCGTGATTCTATCTCACGTTGCTTAGTAGTTGTGTGCATACAAGAGGTCAAGGAGCAAAGGGAACAAGCGGCCAACGTAGTGACGAATACACATTCATTATAGAAGATATCTAGTTCCGTAGATGTCGTTGACCTGTAATCGCATTGACGATATACCCCTCCCTTTGCCGAACAGTCGTTCACTGAACCTTATATTTAAGCTCTGGCATTCACGGTATCATGAGGAAGTCTTAGTAAACGATACCTAGTTTAGTGTTGTTCTACAAGCTGCTTAACATGTTGGATCTTTTGACCTTGACTAGCTACGGCAATGAGCCGTCTTTTTGCCAGCCACTATGGTAGCATGAGGGTGCGGGAACAGATGCTACGATTGCATTCTGAAATGCAACCCACCTGTGCATCTGCCGCCACGGTACCTATCTGGACAGTATCAGGGGACCTGAGCTTGTAACTCTAAACGCCAGCGGCATCTGTTCACCTGACTTTAAAATTTCACATGATGACCGTAAGGGTCCTATTGAGGCACTACCGGTGAAGAATTGTTGGCCCATACTACTGTGACCTTCTTCCACTAGAGGGCAAATGGTCACTGAGCCCATAGTGAACACTCGGGAGACTTGGGGCGCTTACTTCTGTATTCTCATAGGTCACAACAGACGGATGCGTCGGTCATAGTTGAGTTCTGGTGCATTTCCTCGGAAACATTGCCCGGAAACATTACCAGGCAAACTTTGGAACAAGAGCATGGTTAGACTACGCCTTGTAAACAAAATCCTTCGACACGCTGGCGCGTCTTTGACCTGTCTGCTTGTGTGAATAAACAAGAATCGTTGCTTCAGTCGATTTTATTTCGGCTTTGACTGCATCTGAGATTGTCGCCTTGAGTACACACATGCATACATGAAGACACTCGGCCATAAATCTATCAAAGCAAGTTCGGCATGAATTTAATCTAGAACGACACAGATACAATTCACTAGGCATTGTTTTTTTTTAAATCCCTCGACATGCTTCGCTGTTTAATTGTCTTCTCGGTGCCGGCCTTTCCGGCTCGTGCCGGGATCCCGCTCGGAGAGACCCCGCAAGCGGCGGAAGGTATGTAGTATGGTCTTGATTCATACAGGAATATAGCAACTAACGACGGCGCGCAAACGCAGTAATTGTTTGTCAATTTGATTAAGCTTATTCGCCGTTTGTCTCTCTACGCATATTCTCGATAACTCCATGTCTACATGAGCGAATACAAAGATAATGCACGAATGGCAGGTTTCACGAATCAGCTCATGCAACTACCCAACTGAGTATTACCATACCGATCTCACTTCCCGTTGGACATCGTTAGACGAAGATCCTAGTAACACGAACGTCTTCGACACAAACATGCCGTCCAATTTGTGTATCGCTTTCCGTTTGTCTACAGGTACCCGACTACACTATTGCCACTGTTAGCAATTTGTTAGGGTTGTTCTATTCTTAAACATCTGCCCAAACAACACAGATTACCGATACGATGACTCCACCAGCGGAGGAATGAGCGCAACGATGTCTTCCTTTAAGATAGCTTGAGGAGGAAAGGAAAACCAGGTGCAGCGAATACAGAGAACTCTACTACGATCGCGAATGATGCCATCAGCAAACATTGGTGCACTCTTGGTCATGCATTCCTCGTAAGAATTGAGGCACGATAAGGTCAGTGTCGAAATGTATCGACTAGTCCAGAGGCCATCCGCCCGCGAGATGGATCGTGTACCGCGGCCACTACTTCCATCACCGTCATTGTTATCAGCAGTAGCTGGCAGTGCTATGCGATGCTCGCACTCCCCACAGCACATACCACAGGTCCTGTTACCAATCAAGCAATCGTTCAGCGGCACACTGCTATCGGCCAGCTCGTAGCCACCGGTTGACTGAGGCGACACTATAGTGCGATACTCGATCTAGTTATCATGGTACGTTATACTAGTGCATTTCCTAATCGGGTACGAACTTCAAGACATGTACTAATAATAATGTTCTTTTGTCTTACAAGTTCTATGTACCTGGACCTCACGATACCCACCCGCCTTCCTCGACACGAACCCAAAGATACACTTTCAAATTTGCCAGCTGTCTCGTCTGGGCCAACATATGCAAAGCAATGATTCTAAATCTTCCGATGTATATTGTTACATATTTCGACGCATTTCTCAAAATTTCGTTCCCGCATCACAACCCAAGACGCCATTTTGCGCTAGTACGCGCTACCAGGTTGTGGCGGCAGTAACCGAATGGATTCAGTATGGAAGCCCTTAGTGCACATGTAGGATTGTACTAAAGTCTCGTACCATGTAAAAGTCGCCATCGTCTACATTCGGCATGTGGAGTAATGCGTACAAGCTCAATGATGACACTGAATATCACCAATTTTCCTTAAACATACACAGTTATTTGCGAGGAAGCGCGTACTAGCCCATACAAGTTGATCACGCGAGACGGAATCTCCATCATTGAATCCAAGTGATTTCGAATATGAAAGTCGACTGGAGGTCTATAAAAGGAGGCCAAATCTCCCGTGTCAAACAGAAATTTGGTTTCCTCTTCTCTTCACTAAAGTTCACTTCAAAAATTCACCTTTAGTGTACCCCAACTATCCATTATTGTGTCTCGAAAAATGAACATATATTATGGTTCCTTCTCCCGGGTAAGTTACAGTTGCTTGATCCTCACACAACGACAGATTCTAACAGTGCATTAGCCACAGTTCTCTCAGATACAGCGCAGAAACACCGTGGGGCGATTTAGAAGTCTCGGTGGACGTGGTGCGCCAGAACTTGGACGCCATGAAGTCCCTGGCGCCCATGCCCGCCACCCTTCAAGATTTTATTGATGATTTCGAACCGGCTTTCAAGACTCTGGAAGAGTTCTATGAAGCTGAATGCGTCATCGCCCTGACCCACTGGCGTGCTCTTGAGGACCGCGTGATTGACTTTGACCAAAACATCCGCCAACGCAAACTCCGCCAGGAAGTCAAATCTGCGGTTAAGCTAATGCGACACAATTTAAAGTGTCTCTTTGCAAGCGGCAAGGCCGTCCCTTGCAGGCGCCAGACGCTGCATGAATATCTCCGGTCGGTAGCGAAACACACTTCTGTCCCTCCTACCATGGATTTAACCGAAAAGGAGCGTCCGACGACCCACTACCTGCCTCCTTTCTTGATCACAAGAAACAATTATATTTTCAGCCATAAAGTTGCTCTTCGCAACATGTCTGAATACTTGGAGGAAAGGGAATGCCTTCCTAGCAACTTGGAGATGAAGGCTATCATGGCTCCCTATTGCCAAAAGACCTGGAAAGAGCGTAACGCAGCCGGCTCCTTTGAGAGCACATATGTTACTGCTGCCCGCCATCTCTGGAAGGCGATTATTGGTGTTCCCGCTCACCATAGCATTGGGAAAAGGACCACCGTGTGGAAAGACGATGAACCGGACCCCGACTACGACGACCTCGATACCCCGGCTATCAAGATCCACTGGGTCTCGCGCAGACACCGCCGCTTTCTCCTCCTTGCCGAAATTCAAACTAACCGTGACATTCCCGCCCGCGAATTGAAGGATGCGTTTAGGTACGTGGCCCATGGTCGCGGTATAGAGGCGGCTACGGATCTCTGTCACGCCATCGGACAGACCATCAACTGGATGTACGAGGCTGATCTGAGATATTCCATTCTATGGATCGGCTCGGCGGCTCTTGTCCTGTGGCTTGAGCCAGGTTCAGATCGAGATTTGAACTACTCTGTTCAAGATATTCATGGTCGGACCAGTCATATACACTCTTTCGTTGGTATTGTTGTGGGCTTGGTCCTTCTGGGGAACAACGAGCTTGACTTAAAAGAGTCTCAAGAACTGGCCGAGGCTCAGGATATTGTTCAGCCGGCCACCGATGACGAGTTTTAGAGCAACGATTCCTCTAATGATGATTGTAACGATGATGATGATGATGCCTCGAGACATCTTCACGGTAGAGAAGTTTCCATTTTTATCACGTCAAATCTACAGTTGCTAACAAAGAATCATTATAGTTTATCATCGAGCCTAGTATGTGGCAAACCTCGGCTGAAAATGCCACTCGATAGAGAAAGGGTGAGGTATGTAGATGTCGGACAAAATTGAAGG
This sequence comes from Huntiella abstrusa, assembly GCA_025685495.1. NCBI lineage: Eukaryota > Fungi > Ascomycota > Sordariomycetes > Microascales > Ceratocystidaceae > Huntiella > Huntiella abstrusa. Next base: position 550,967 of record JAJNMT010000234.1, on the reverse strand, counting down.
AGTGATGGCATGGTTTTGAGAAGTCTTCGGAGTTTGGGGTATTATGGTTGAATAAAATTGGGTTTCGTATTGGTTTCCACGATGGCGCACCTAGGAGTTTATTTCAAGCTTCTGGTTCGTTGGAAAATTGATGGAACCCAATATATAAACACAACGTGAGAATTTACCATATGTCAGGTCAACCCAGTGCTACCATGTCGTATAAATCAAGATAAGTACCCCCCCGCTGGTATCACCCTCCAATAAGGGTTTGAATGACGTCACTAAAACCCCAAGAACATTTCTAGATAAGTGGGGTAAAGATACCCACGACAATCAACGCGAAAAAGCACCAACTCATCAATTCAACCTTCCCAACGAACCACCCCGCCGACGCCAAAACCGGAGAACATTTCTAGATAAGTGGGGTAAAGTCATCCACACAACAACCAACGCGAAAAATCACCCACTCGTCAATTCAACCTTCCCAACCAACCACCCCACCAACGCCAAAACCCTCCAAAATGGCCTTCACCATGCACTCACACTCCGGGCAATTCTGCCCCGGCCACGCCAAAGACACCCTCGAAACCGTCATCCTCCACGCCATCGCCAGCGGTCTAAAAACCCTCGGTCTCACCGAACACATCCCCCGACTCTCCACCAGCGATCTCTACCCCGAGGAACTTTCCCATCCATCACCGCTCTCCCCTCTCGCGCCGCGGCACGCGGCATATCTCGCTGAGGCGGTCCGTTTGCGCGCCAAGTATCCGCAGATTCATATCATTATTGGTTTCGAGGGAGAGTGGTATCGCCCTGAATATGGCGTGTTTATCCAGACGTTGGCGGGTCATCCGGTGGTGGATTACTTTATCGGGAGTATTCACCATGTGCGGGGGATTCCAATTGACTATGATAAGGAGTTTTACCAGAAAGCTGTTACCCACTGTGGTGATGAGACGAAACTATGGGAGACATTCTACGATGAACAGCTCGAGATGTTAGAGACGCTTCGGCCGCGGATAGTAGGCCACATCGATCTAATTAGACTCCTCGCTGCCTCTCCCGATATGGACCCAAAAGAGCGGCCGACTGTTTGGGCGAAGATTGTTCGGAATCTGGAGTTCGTTGTTAGTTATGGAGGCTGGTTGGAATGTAACACGAGTGCGTTGCGGAAGGGTCTTGCGGAGCCGTATCCGGGACGGGCGATTGCAGAGACGTATTTGGGCATGGGAGGGAAGTTTACCTTTTCGGATGATAGCCATGGTGTTGCACAGGTCGCGACGAATTATGGGAGGGGGTTACGTTATTTGGAGAGTTTGGGGGTTAAGGAGGTGTGGACTTTCAAACGGGATGAGCCGTCTGTTGCCACTGAAAAGGGCGTTCTCACAGATGTCAGTGTTAGCATTGCCGATTTCCGGGCATCTTTGATTGGAGTTGAGATATAGGTTAGTCTATCAAAATAGCAATCAATTAAAACATTTACAATAGTCTAGCAAAGGATTGTTCCCCCGTCTTCAAAAAGTACCGTCTATAAACCTGGCTCAACCGCCGTCATCTTGCACACATGCAATTAGTATCCCCGGTGATCCCGTCTAGCGGTAGAGGATGAAAATCCTGATCTTTGGCTGCCGCGAATCGGGGATCCTGACTCCGTTGTTCTGTTTGTCATCGCACTCTCAGCTCTGGCACGGGCTTCACGTTGCTCTCGGGTGATGAGATTGATTCTAATCTTCTTCATACCCGTCGTGAGATTTTCCAAGCTGTCATCACCAATCATAGACGTTGGGCTAGAGGTGGAAGGGCGTGTACGAATAGTCGAAGAACGGGAAGCAGTACGGGAGGTATCAATGGATGACGCCGTTGTTGGTCTGTGAACTGGCGAGCGCGAGCTGGTAGACTGTGTAGGCGTGGGGGAACTGGCCAAATTGGCACGGGACTTCTTCACACTAAGTGTACCTCCTGGCTGAGGACGGGCCGCGATGGCATTCACTGGTCTACCACGAGCAGGTGCTGGGTCTGGAGTGCGCGATTGCATTGCAGGCGCTGCACTAACACGTCTAGATACTGGTGCTTTGGGTTTCTATGGTTTTGTTAGTATGCTTGTAAAAACGGAAAGTACGACATCTCAAAGCTTACCTTATCTGCAAGAACTGTCGTCGACACAGTACGTCTACGACTAGCTTGGGATGATGCAGACTCCACTGGTGCTGTTTTAGGCTTGCGCTCACGGAGGCTCATTCTGCTGGATGATGGCGCAGGTGCAGCAGCAGCTTTTTCCTTCTTGACACGAGCAGCATCCGCATTAAGCTCTTCAAACTGATAACTCTCCGTCGTACGGTCAAGTGGGATAAGCTGTTTGACCAGCTCAAAAGCAGCAACTTCCCATTCGACATCCGGGGGAGGTGGAGTGACAGGCCGAGCTTGCTCCTTCATTGACATGTTGGATAAAGTCTTGCGCAAACGGGGCTCTACCTGGCGAGCAGATGAAGCCTGAGTTGGTGAGAAATACGTTGGGGTAGTAGCAACCTTGGGCTTCTTAGGCTCAATCACGGGCTTAGGCGCAAGTAAAGCCTCAATTCTCTCCAACTCAGTACGCGACCACCATGACGGATCATAAGCATGCAAGGAGGTCAGGTCTCTCTCCGGCATAAGGATGCTCTCATCCAAGTCCATGTCCATATCCATATCCATGGGCTCTCCTGAAATGCCAATCTTAAGGCGCATCTCAGAAGCAAGACTATCCGATCCAAATGGAGACGCATCCTCCCCGAGCTGGTCACCAGCGAGACCACTAAGGTGACTCAAAACACCAGATGAAAGGGCACGATCACTGTAACCACCCTCCATCACACTGATAACACGACCATCGGTCGAAGTCCCTTCCTCGGCCGCTAATCTGACAATATCCTGAGCGACCTTGGCGTAAAAACTGGTCGGGACATTGACCTTGTGGCGCTGCATACCAGCACTCTCCCACTCACTGGCATCAAATCCGGCACTGATGAAGATAGCAGACTTTGGCTCTTGACCAGCCTCTAGCAATCTCTGGGTTTGTGCGCGGAGGAAGACACGAGCCTTATCTAAAAGGGTCAAGTACTTGTCCTTATACAAATGCCAGAACTCAAGCTCTGTCTTCCAAGGCTGAAGGTGCATATTCCACACGTGCTGACCATGTGCACCATCGATACACACACTGGCATTGCGAACCTTCTCCTCGTCGCCTTGTTCGCATGGGTACGAGTTGATGTCGTGGATACTGAAGTAACCAATGTGTGACCGCTTCCAGGCCGAATGACTCTTGGTCGTACCCTCAGCACGTTTGTTGTGTTTCCAAGCGATATCTTGAGATCCGTCGCCGTGATGCAGATCAATGTCTATGATGGCCGCATGGGTTAAGTCGTGGTTCATAGCCGCATGCATAATTCCAACGTGGACATTGTTGATCCAGCAAAAGCCAGAGGGCAATGAAGCCGAGCAATGGTGGCCAGGGGGCCGAACTCCAACAAATGCTCTGCGTGGACCTTTGCTGAAAACTGTGTCGACTGCATCACATACGGCACCAAGAGCCCCTTCGAACGCATCCAACGACTCTCCACACAAATAAAGATCACCCTCGTGAAGCTTGGGAGGGTTCTTGTTTTCGGCATCCCTTCTTATATCTGGTCTTTGGAGCTCCTTGCCACTACCAGCGAGCTTAGCCTCTGACGCCTCACACATCATCTTCAACTCTTCCATCCATTTCTGACCATGTACATTAGTCACTACCGGTGTTGTGACTCCAACGCGACGGTCTGTCTTGCGAATACGGAAAGGGATACGGTCGAATGATGTTGGATGAATCCGTGGGTGGATGGGGTTGTGACCTTCGGGATGACGTCCACCCAGTCTGACATATGCCATTGCAACACCTAAAGCTGCGGCCCGCACACGCTCCGGACGCTCGACAATTGTGTTCAGGTTGTTCCGTGTGGTGCGGGGCCGTGAGAAACGATGGCCATAGCAGGCGTCGTTCATCACAACAACCAGGTCTGTGCGGCGGTGATCGTCGGCACTGCCGTGAGCAGCCAGGTCGGACTGGAAGTGGTCGGCAGCGATAGCCTCAGCACTTGGCGCCTCATCAATAGTGGGCGGGTGAGCACTGTGCAAAGGTGAACGCGCAAGGGGCGAGACTGATGCTCCGGTACTTGATCTTTTGTTTGGGGTTTGCATGGGCGACACAGCGGCACCGGATCTCAATGACGATGACGAGTTCTTTCGGTGAAGAGATGGGCTTCCAGCCACGGATGGACTTTTTGAGGACTGCATTCTAAGTCCAGGTGATGTTGGTGCTCGTGATGAGGCCGCGGCAGAGCGCAAAGATGATGATGAAAGTGTGGTGCGCAATCTTGGTGTTTGTGAAGGCGCAGAAGTTTGGACAGTCAAGTTGCGGGTGCGAGCCTCAATGGCTTCTCTCCTAGAGGACCGGTTGGTCGACGGGCTTGCGCCAATTACGCTCGCAGCCATAGATGAACGGCGCGAAGGAGCTTGTGAGGGAGGCATTATAGGGGTTGAACCGGTAAACAAAAAGCTGGTGATGAATCGAAGGGAGAATTATCGAGAAGAAGACAGGAACCTGTCTGGCGGTTTTAGGGCGTCAGATTATGAGTTTATAGATTTGAGGGCTTCTAGAGCTGTATCACAGAAGCCGCGTAGTCGAACAAGCGAGAGAAATGCTGATGCGATGATGTAACAACAATGAATGAAGTGGTGGATTAATGAAATGGAAGATTATAAACGAAAAAGAACTGATGCGACAGAAACAAATAAGACAACGATGAAGAAGAAAGACAGAAACTGAAATGTAAATAAATTCAACTCTCACAAGTAAGTAAACAATTAAAGTGGGTATATCAGATCACATGTAGGTCTATCATGGAAAGCACGATGATTCTCGCCCAAGATAGAAGCCACTGACGAAGTCCACAAGTTTGACAAGCGATATGCACTATTGGTGAAGTTCTCCCGAGAGGTGCGTCTGCAGATGTTGGCGGCAAGAAAACGGAGTGTGAGGATTGCAGTTGGACTGTATGTGGACGTCTGATTCTCCCTGAGTGGAGTCGAGCGGGTTCTGCACTGCCTTGCGCATAAGAACTTGTACAAGAATTGTGTGAATATTGTACAGAGATTCCGATGTTAATTTACACGAGCTTAGATTATTGTGGTGATGGGTTAGGGGGCTAATTAAAACCAGGAGCTATGGGCAAGTCAGCTAGAATGACGGAAGAAGCCATTGAAACAACGGAGTGTAGCCGTCAAGAACGGAGTGAAACATGGCGATAGTTTCTCTGCGGAAAACCCGTGAGAGTCTCTTTTTGAGTCGGGTGACGATAAGTATTTCGAGTCTATGTATGTATGTACATGGCGGATGGCCCGGGTGGTCTTTCTGAGCGGAGAACTGGGTCTTCATGCAGATGTGGCGGGGGTCAAGGGGATGCGCTGCGTTGGCGATGAGTAGTATAAGTATAAATGGCGGTGGAGATGCAGGAAAGAGGGGTCTATGGGATGATGGAAAAGCCAAGAGAGTAGAACAAATGGAGTCATGACAAAGACTTCAAAAGACGGAAATGCCTGAATATGTATGTCGTTTTCAATATAGCAATGTCTATGCATAGTAATCCTCATAGAGTGCAACCTCTCCACACCAAGCTGCCCCTAGCTTACACCGATTCGGAAGTCTAACAAACGTTCATAATCCTCCTAGGAACGAACAATTCCGTTGTGTTCGTCGTTCCCGCTCAGACCTCCATCCCCTATGATGGATTCCATATTCAGCCAGGTTCATCAAAATTTACACGTGATATGGGTTAATGGGTGATGTAACCCTTCTGTTGGATATCCATTCCATGCAGTTTTTGCGGACCAGCATTTTGGTCACGACCACTTTCACAAGGATTCAGTTTCATCATCTATCTGCACTCCTTTGTGAGAAATCTGGGACCAGATGACAATCCCGGATATCAGCTATCACTATCAATGTCTTCACACTGCTGCCTAGTGTAACTGTCCCGTCGGGACCTGGCTAGACCTTCCGAATCTCGCATTATGATTCCTAATCCAGATGTACGGTTGACACACATAACGACAGGTCAAACACGGCATGATCATCAATGAGAAATTCTCTAAATGTAACTTTGGCGATAGTTTCGTTCACCGTTGCGGCATATTAAATCGGCGTTGTTCCGCTCAAAAACCTGTTATCGGGTGCTTGTCATTGATATTACAACCACCCCAGGTTTTAAAACTCACCTTCCTATTTAGGCCACCGAGGCCCCACCTATTTATACTCATCATGATGTTTACTATTTTGAGCTGATGACTTGGACGAATAGACAGAAAAAGACATTGTTGACGGCACCGGGTAGTCCGCTGTGATTTGATAAGAAAAGGACGTGCCTTCCCGAGACGCGTTCACCAGTGGGGGTTTCTGGAGTGCAGATTGCTAGACACAGACTAGGCTGATGTGGACGTGTTCCAGAAGTTGAATTTGATGTAACGCTAATCTTGTGCGGAATGTAGTCAACGCATGTAGTCAAGTCCCATTGATGGAAGCTTTTTGGCTTGGCATTTTGTGCTTGATTTTCCAGTTAAACGTCTGTTCGGTCTGTCATATTGAGCCACAACACATGGAAGACATTTGAATATGATAGACGTACACTACGTTCACACATAAACTGCCAGTCCCTTCTTCAATTATCCACAACCACGTTAGTGTGACGCCAATATTTGACCATGCTTGCCTTTAAATGTAACCATCCTGCCCCCATCTTATTGTGTTCAAAGAGAGTTTTGGACGCCGTGTCTAACCAGGGATGGGTAAGCTTAACGCCCGACTACGCTGTATAACCGTTCCCGAAGGACCTTTGTAAACATATTCACCATTTTTCACCGCAATGTTGAATCAATCAATGGCGGCTTGTCAAAGTGTTTTCTTCGACCGTCGTGGTTAACGCTGTACATGTACTTTGGCGTTCAAAGATCCATACAGTCCACTGGCTGCCGTCACAAGACGCCATAGGGCCATGCAGCAAAAGTTCCGTGACGAGTGCCTGAGAATCATGTAGCCATTTAGGAGGGGTCCACATAGAACGTCTTTATAGACAAACTGTGTTGCGTTCTATGTCCTGTCTAACAACAGAGTGAGTCGGTAGCACCCCACATGTACATACATAATTATGATTCATCGCCTTTTACGGTTAAATCCATTGAATTTCCAGATTGGGATAGCCGGATGTGTGTCTACCACTGTAACTAGGATCCTTCAGTCTTGGCCCATTGATTGAAAGACATTATTGGGACTTTGATCGCTTGTTCGGCCAAATACCAACACAAAGTTATAAGCTGACGAGAGTCTGACTGAATGCTGGTTCTGAAAGTCTTCTTTTTGATGTTTACCAAGATACTGTACATATATCTATGTCCATACATACATATGTACTTCATGAACCCCACATGTATGCCGGTAGTTCGCCGTCCTTGAAGTTGCACTTTTGCCTTGATACATTTGGTGATTGTACAAACAAAGTAGTTTCCCATGATGCCAACAACCTTCCTCTTCCAATTGGTACAAGCGTATGTATGTAGTTATCTTTTGTATACAAACTCTTGCTTTGGTTTAAACTCTCAGCCTCATAGTTTGTTTCCGTCATATGTGCATCATCAACCTGATTTGGACATGAGCCATCTAAGCGTCCCTAATTGTCATCCTCTTCATTTCTCAATCGGGTAGCGTGTTTCTTTCTCCGGAGGTTTACTTATAATCTCGCAATCCCGATTTCTTTCAGCATACCTATGTCTCTATCTCAAAACAAAACCCCTCAACTCAACCGACCTCGTCTCAAACTTTAGCGCACCGACTGCGTTTATAAGATCCCTAGCTGTTAGCTGACCGAAGCGCCTTATCTACAAAGGGCAAATCGAAGACTGTTCTGATACTACAACCGTGCTCCCGCAATTCGCACTCCGCCGTCTGCTCGACTACCACAAAAACCCGTCGCTACGGGTTCGCTTTTAGGACGGACCTCCATATTGGTGGTCTATACTTTCTCCTGCCTTTTCAGTTCTAGAGCCCCCAAAAAATCTTTGGCCTTGATTGTTTCATTTTCAAGTTTTCCTGCATTACCTCATTCGGCTGGCCGCGTCTACAGCTATATCAGAAGGAACACACTTTGAGTGGTCGTCTTACTGATTAACAAGCACTCGTTCAGAAATCTACCCACTTATCGGCCTACGACTTATCATAATCTTGTCGTTTGAAGACCAACCCAGCCGACAGCCGTCCGTGTCGCACTTTGCTTACACACCCCGCGAAGCAGCGAGCATCCCAGTCCACACACCCTTGTTCGTCAGCGCGGGTTGAACCCAGACATACAAAAGAGCCCCGATCGCCCCTCCCCCGTGACGAGCTATTCCGTGCCTTTATTACAATCTGCTTCTACAAGATAATTGTTGGACGGTACTAGACTCTTCTGTCTGCCTGTCTAATTCACCATGGCCGCTACTTCGGCCTTCGAGTTGCCTCTGCGCTTTATGCGCGATGTTCTCGGATCACACATTGGTGAACAACGCGTTTTAACCAACAATTTGTTCTTCCTTAATAACGACACAGCGAGGTAAGAGGATTCCCCAAGCCAATTTGTGAAATGGCCCGAACAGGCATGAGCTCAGGATGTAGACGTTGTATTTCCATTCAGTGCCACCATTCCTGTCTTTTCAAAACATTGTATTTTGATGAATGCTAACCAACCTTTTTCCTGGTAGCATTCCTTGGATAGATGAACTTCACAAATGGACTAGCACCGGTTACTTGCAATACGGGCTTGTTGGCCTATCCGTCGTTGCCATTATCAGGTCCAAGACTATTGCATACTTCCGTCCCTCCCCCGAGAATGAAGACTTGGCAAAGTTCCGTAAAATCAGCATCCCCCATGAGGTTGCTGCACAGGCTGCCCGTGGTGCGGCTACCGCCTTTTTCATTTTGAGCGCTTTCCGTGACGAAGCCAATGTTCCTAGTGCTGTAGCTGCGACCTACGCTTTTACTTTGGGTCTGTCTCGTCTGCTGCCCTATATTCGCTGGCAACAGACTGCTCTCCACCACAGTAACTTTGTTACGGCCATGTTGATGGTTGTTAACTATCTTGCTACGTGGCTGCCTTGTGTCCAGTTCAAGGTTTCTTGCACGCTTAAGACGTCCACGGGCTACGGTTTGTTCTTTTTAGTACTGTCTAGCATTGCTTCTTTTATTGCGCCGCGCTCTTGGGTGCCACCTAGGAAGCTTCTGGAGTCACCGGTTTACTCTCGAATTTCCGATTTTATCAAGCCTGCGCCAGAAGAAGTTTGCAGTTGGTTCAACTACTATTGTAGTTATGATTTCCTTACTCCCCTTATGATCAAGGGTTGGTCGGGTAACCTGAAGAAGGAGAGTATCCCCGATGTGCCTTGGTACGATGACCCGGAGATTCTGTATGAGAAGGTCAAGGTTTCCCGCGCATGGGGTAAAACTACGGCTTGGACTGTCGCTCACTTTGTACGCGTTGAGCTTTTCCTCATGTCTCTGTGGACAGTCATCAACAACCTAGCTGATTTGGTTGCTCCGTTTGGTCTTTACCACCTCCTGCGTTACATTGATTCCCCGGAAGATGCCATTATTCGCCCATGGACCTGGATTGCTATCATGTTCTTTGGTCCATTGGTTCGTTCTGTTGCCTTCCAGCAATACGTTTTCACTTCGACTCGCCTTATTGTCCGTATCAAGTCTGGTATTACCCAGGAACTGTACCGTTTGGCTCTTGATTCGATGGAGATGGAAGTGGAGGAGACCGAACCTGATGGTACCAAGAAGACGGTTACGTCTACTGGTCGTCTTGCCACGCTGATTGCCTCAGACATCGAGGCTCTGTACCGTGCTCGTGATTCCGTCATGGTTCTTATTGGTCTTCCTACTGGAGCGCTTGGTAGTATGATTGGTCTGTACCTCATCATGGGTTGGGGTGCCATTGTTGGTGTTGGTATTCTGATTGTCAGTCCCCCAATTATTGTCATGCTGATGCAGCGCATGCTCAAGTACCAGATGGCTGTTCGCAAGGCACAGGACAACCGTATGTCATTGGTTTCTGAGTTCCTTACTCTCATCAAGGCCGTCAAATATTTTGCCTGGGAATCTTACGCCGAGGAACGTATCCAGGACGCCCGTCAACCCGAACAAGGTGCTTTGTGGACTATTGCCTGCATTGATGCAGTCATAGACCAAGTGTCAAACTTCGCCAGATTCTTGTCTTTGTTCTCCATGTTCTTCGTTCTTACTGTAGTAGAAGGCCGACAATTGACTGCTTCAGTTGCCTTCACTACCATTACGCTGACGTCCAATTTGAGACACATCATGAACATGATTGGGTTCATTTCCAAGAACCTCACCTCGGCCTCCATTGCCGTGCGTCGTTTGGACGCCCACTTCCAGAACAGCCGCCCTGTTGAGAAGTACCCTGTTGGTCCTCCCCGTATTGTGGATGGAACTTTCCGTCGTAACCCCAATGCTACCTTTGCTTTGGAGAAGATCAGCATCGACTTTGTTGAGAACGGTCTCAATGTTATCCAGGGTCACAGCGGTAGTGGAAAGTCGACTTTGCTCTTGGCCCTTTTGGGTGAAACTATCAAGGAGAATGGCTATGTTACAACCCCTGGAAATGCTGGTTATTCTTCTCAGAGCTCTTGGTTGCAGAACGCCACCATCCGTGACAACATTCTCTTTACCAACGAAATGGAACAGGTCCGCTACGACAAGGTTATTGCTGCTTGCTGTCTCGAGCAGGATTTTGCCGAGCTTAAAAATGGCGACAACACTGAGATTGGCGAAAATGGTACTTCTCTCTCTGGTGGTCAACGTGCCCGTGTTGCTCTGGCTCGCTCACTGTACTCCAAGACCCCCGTTTTGCTCCTGGATGACATCTTTTCGGCTCTGGATGCGCGTACCGCTGCTTCTCTTTGGGAGCTGTGCTTCTGCTCTGACATGCTCAAGGGCCGTACTGTGATTTTGGTTACTCAGATTCCCTGGTTGGCTGAACAGGCTGATTTGGCTGTTACTCTCGAAAACGGTACTGTCAAGTCGGTGGAGCCTCACATTGATGCTGTTCGTCGCCCGATTTCTTCCAGTGATTTGGCTAGCGAGACGGCAGGCTCTCAGTCTGGTACCGAAGGTAATGATGAGACCCGGACCGATGCCAAGAAGCCGACCGAGCCCACTGCTGAAGCGGACGATGCTATTGACGAGGAACTGAAATCATCTAAGTCTACCGGTCGTAACCTTTCGTGGAAGTACCTTACTTACTACAAGGGTGGTTCGCTCAATGCCCTTTGTGTTGTGTTGACGGTTGTGGCTATGGCTATGTCTACTGCCACCAGACTGTGGCTTGTATACTGGACCAACGATCAAGAGAGTGCCATGTCGCAGCTCAGCTTTTACCTTGGTATCTTTGCTGCCTTGACGCTTCTTGAGTCAACCATCCAAATGATCTCCAATGTGTCGTTCGAGTTCTCTTCGTGGTTCACAGCCCGCCAAATTCACAAGACGTTGGTCAACTCTGTGTTCAATGTTTCCATGAACTGGTACAACAAGATCCCGATTGGTCGTGTCATCAACCGTTTCTCCCGCGACATCACTTCGATGGACAGCTCCTTGCCACATCAGTTGCAGGTCACGATTTACCTGGCCATTGATATGTTGTTCCAACTTGGTTGCATTTCTTCAATCATGCCTATCTTTGTGCTTCCAGCTGCTATCACTTCAGCAGCTGGTGTTCTGATTGGTGAGGTGTTTACACGCACGGCTGTTGCTGTTCGTCGCATCGAGTCTTCTTCTCAGTCTCCAGTGTTTTCTCAGTTCTCTGACACTTTGGCTGGTCTGGCCGTTGTTCGCGCGCAGCCTGCCCTTGCAACTGAATTCCGCATTGCGCTTTCCAAGAAGCTCCGTGTATGGTCTGCCAGTGCTGAACTCACTTACAACTGCAACCGTTGGGTTGGTGTTCGTATTGATTTGGTCACGGGTTTTGTCTCTCTGGGCGCGGGTATGATTGCTTTGTGGAAGTCAACCACGGTCAGTGCTGCATTGGTCGGTTTCTCTCTTACCAGTGCTGCCAACCTGTCTGAGTCAATTTTGTACCTTGTGCGTTTCGCCAACGATCTTGAGGTTGAGCTTCAATCTTTTGATCGTGTGTTAGAGTACAGCTCGCTTGAGCCTGAGACGGCTAATGATGAGACTTACCCACTTGAGGGTGAGTACACTGATAACCCGATGCACGTCATTCCCAAGGCCTGGCCTGTAGGTGGTGACATTGAGTTCCGTAATGTCAGTGTGCGGTACACTGAGGATGGCCCTGATGTATTGAGCGAGGTTAACCTCAAGTTCCGTGCCGGTGAGCGTGTCGCGATTGTTGGAAGAACTGGATCCGGAAAGAGTACGATGGTTGCCTCTCTTTTGCGTTTCACTGAGATTGTCAAGGGCGAGATTATCTACAACGGGATTGACATCACAAAGGTTCCTCGTCGCAAGCTACGCCAGTCGCTTACCATTATCCCCCAAGAGGCTGTTCTATTCACGGGCACTGTTCGGTCTAACCTTGATCCTACTGGTACTATTCCTGATGAAGTTCTTCAGAAGGCAGTTGACGCTTGCAAGAACCTTGCTTCCTTCAAGGCTGGTTACAGCTCATCGGATGAGGAGACTACTGTCGCTGGTGATGCTACTCCTAAATCGGTTCATGAAGTTCGTCTCTCACTGGATACAGAGGTCACTGCCAAGGGTGAGAACTTTTCTCATGGTCAACGGCAGGTTATTTCTCTTATCCGTGCGATTGTCCGCGATAGCCAGCTGATGCTTCTTGATGAGGCGACAGCTAGCATGGACTACGAGACTGACAAGGGTATCCAAGAGGTTCTCCGCAAAGAACTTGCAGGCAGTGGTCGTACTTTGGTTACGATTGCTCACCGTCTGCGGACGATTATTGACTACGATACTGTGGTTGTTATGGGTGCTGGGCGAGTTCTGGAGAGCGGATCGCCTTTGGATTTGTACAAAAAGAAGGCAGAGTTTTACGATATGGTGCAGCACAGTGGTGAGAAAGAGGATCTGGAGGGCATTTTGGAGTAAGCAAGAGCGCTAGAGTAAGAGCTCTACGAAAGGTAACTGGTGGCCAATGAGATTGATAGAGGATTTGTTATTCTTTTTTGTTTGTTTGTTTGGTTTTATTTAATTAAAAGCTGGCATGAATATATCTTATGTAGCGTCTAGATTGAAGGTCAGAAGATTCGTGATTATGATGATTGTAAGCTGCTGTTAGCGTATGTGGGGTCAGCATTGAGAAAGGTTATCGATAAGCGGTCGCGTAGGATTGGATTTGTGGGGCGATTCTAAATTTCTGGGCAAGTTTTACAGCGGTAAAGACAGCGTTTGGGAAGTTGCGAAATTGTAAAGTTTTTGTTCAAACTTCTTAGCGGTGAATCTTGTCCTTTGTCAAGTTTCCGCAAATCGATATACCTGTACAGCGCAGGTCTCTTACTCGACAATCACATCCTACTACTCGAAGCATCTAAACCATGGGCCGTGGTGGAAACAGACGGAGAGGTGTAAGTTCTACTTTGTCTCCCACGATAGTTTTGGTCTTAGTTCATACTAACTTGTCACCGATAGGGTCGCAAAGGCGGTAACCGCGGCGGCAGAGAAGGAGGTAGAGATGGCGGTGGCGACGATAGACGCGTTGGCTATGCGCAGATTATCAAGGAAAATGAGAAGCTCGAGAAGTACTATAACGATTTGATCGAGATGGATGAGGATGAGAAGAAGCTTTTCTGGGATGCGTTGAGAAGGGAGTTGCCTAATTCGTTCCGTTTCTGTGGTTCCAAGGGGTAAGTCCTTTTTTGGTGTGGGAGTAGAGATGATGATGATGATGTACTAACTGTTTCTTAAAGCCACGCAAAGGCCGTTCGCTCCCTCCTGCAAACTAGATATATCCCCGAAATCACCCGCATCCAACATGAAGACGGCAACTTCGTCAGTCCCCCTCAACAGATCCCTTGGTTCCCCGAGGGTCTCGCGTATGACATGACCACGCCTAAGAACGTCGTGCGCCGGTTCCCCCCCTTTGCGGCGTTCCAGAAGTTCCTGGTTTCTGAGACTAGCGTGGGCAATATCTCCAGACAGGAAATCGTCTCTATGATTCCCCCGTTGCTGATTGATTTGAAGCCGGGTATGTCGGTGTTGGATCTTTGTGCGGCGCCTGGGTCTAAGTCGGCGCAGTTGTTGGAGATGGTTCATTCGGGCGAGGAAGCGCGGATTAAGAAGGTTTTGAGACAGTTTGCTGAGGAGGATGGTCTGGCGCTTGGAAAGGAGACGGAGGAGGAGGTTACGGTGGATTTGGCTGCTGATCCTACTGATCAGGGTCGCGCCACTGGTTTGATTGTCGCTAATGATATGGATTACAAGCGTTGCCACATGTTGGTTCACCAGCTTAAGCGCTTCTCATCCGCTAACCTCCTCGTCACCAACCACGACGCGTCGGCCTTCCCATCTATCAAGCTGCCCGATAGCTACAGTGACCGTCCCGGAAAGCGCGCATACCTCAAGTTTGACCGGATCCTCGCCGATGTGCCTTGCACCGGTGACGGAACTCTTCGGAAGAACATGACCATGTGGCGTTCCTGGACTCCTAACAACGCTTTGGGTCTCCACGTTGTGCAGGTGCGTATCTTGGTTCGCGCCCTGCAGATGCTCAAGGTTGGTGGAAAGGTGGTTTACTCTACCTGCTCGATGAACCCCATTGAGAACGAGGCGGTTGTCGCCGCGGCAATTGATAGATGCGGAGGCCCCGAGAAGGTCGGTATCATTGACTGCTCTGACAAGCTTGTCGGCATGAAGCGGAAACCGGGTCTTAAGACTTGGCCTGTCATGGATAAGCATGGGAACTGGTGGAAGAGCTACAAGGAGATTCAGGATAAGGCTGCTGCCGAGCCTGAGTGGGAAGCCCCCGCTAAGCTGGTTGAGGCTATGTTCCCTCCTGTCGAAGGCTCCCCATGTGCTTCGTTGCCACTGGAGAGATGTATCCGTGTGTACGCGTACCAGCAGGACACCGGATCCTTCTTCATCACCGTGCTTGAGAAGAAGGGGGAGATTCGCGCCAGAAACGAGAATGCGCCGACCGCTCCTAAGGAGAACGTCGCTGCCCCTGTTGAGAACGCCACTACCGAGGCTACGGAGGACGTCGTAATCTCCGAGGAACCCTCTGCCAAGCGCAAGATTGACCAGGTTGAAGCTGTCGATAGCGACGTGGAAGCTAAGAAGGTCAAGACCGACGATGAGCTTAGCCGTGATAACTCGGTTGCCCCCATTGAAGCCCCCACTTCTGCGCCTACCACCGAGGAGGCCGATAAGCCCAAGAAGAACAAGGATACCTCCATCCGCTATGAAGACCCCTTCAAGTTCCTGGCCCCCGATCACCCCGTCCTTGACGAAATCTTCAAGTTCTACCACATCTCCCCCCGCTTCCCCCGTGACCGGTTCATGGTGCGGAATGCCTCGGGAGAGCCCCTCAAGGCCATCTACTACTGCTCCACTCTCGCGCGTGACATCCTCGGCGAGAACGATCTCAAGGGCGTTAAGTTCCTCCACGGCGGTGTCAAGATGTTCGTTAGACAGGACGTCCCGCACAAGGATATCTGCCGGTGGAGAATCCAATCCGAGGGCATGCCCATGCTCCACGGCTACCTCGGCGAACAGCGCGTTGTCCACCTGCGCTCTCGCGAGGCTCTTAGACGTCTCTTGATTGAGATGTTTCCCCGTATCACCGATGGTGAATGGCAGAAACTTCACGACATTGGCGAGCGGGTCCGTGATATGCCTATGGGTTGCTACATGCTCCGGGTCGAACTGGAGGCTAACCCTGCAGCTACCACGGAACAGGAACTTGCTGCTGAAGCGGCGTTGAGAGAACCTATGGTTCTCCCTCTTTGGAAGAGTATCTCGTCGTTGAACTTGATGTTGCCTAAGGAGGACCGCGCGGCGATGTTGTTGAGACTTTTCAATGACCAGAGCCCGTTGGTTAATAACTCGCTTTTGAGAATGAAGAAGATGGAGGAGGCGGCGAAGAAGGATAAGGAGGCCGAGGCCGAGACGGAAGCGGCGGCTGAGAATGAGGAGGTTGATGCCGTTGTGGAGGAGGAGGATCATAATGTTATTGATGCTCCTACTCCTGAGGCCATGGAGTAGTTTGTTTGTAGAAAATATTGGGTCGTTATTTAGTTTCTATTGATTTGTATTCCTCATATCGTATAATCTCTTCTCGTGGATAATCTACTCTACCCGTCTAATAAACCTACAGTCCAGGCCACGATAGTCTCCATTCCATGTCCTTTTATAGCACTAATAGGAACCGCATCAACGCGCTCCCTCCACCCCCCCTTAATCCCCGTCGGATGATCCTCCTCCCCGCTCCTCACAGCATCAACATACGTCTTCAACTTCTGAAAATTATCCTTCGTCCCCGGTAAATCCGCCTTCGTAGCAACAACATACCACGGCTTCCCCGCAATTTCCAACACCGCATTCTCCTCTTCCTTCTTTTCCGCCCCGTTAATTACCCCCGTTAACCCCTCGATATGTCCGTCCCATTCAACTTCAGAGACATCTTCTTCCGTGCCCGTAGGACTGGAAAGAGACCAGTCGATTCGCCCGGCCATTTCTACCTCTTTTTCCTCGGCGTGACGCATCTTGGCGTAGAGCCCGACTTCAGCCCATAGAGCTTTCAATGCGGTGACGGCATCCCCAGCGGATAAGTCAATGACGAATGCTAAAACCCTCGCTCTCTCAACATGTTTCAAGAACGAGATTCCCAGCCCTTTATCCAAATGCGCACCCTCCACCAACCCCGGAATATCCGCCACAGTAAACCTAGTCCGCGCCTCCGTCTCCGTCGTCGCCTCCGGCATACCTAACTGCGGAGCAGCCGGATACCTCTGATACGTCCTCGTCGGTAACCTCCCCCGATAGTTATCCAATACCACCGTGCCAATATTCGGTTGTAACGTGGTAAAAGCCCAGTTTCCAACGCGCGTCCGCGAGTTACTTATTAATCTAAGCAGAGTACTTTTCCCCGCGTTAGGTAGCCCGACGAGACCGACGTCGGCGAGAAGTTTCAACTCAAGGGCTATTTCCATGGTGATTGCGGGTTCACCCTTCGTAGCAATCATGGGACGCGGTCTATCACGGTTGACGAAGTGGGGGTTTCCAAAGCCGCCTAGACCTCCCGCCGCTAGAAGAATCGGTCGAGGAGTCGGTCTTGATAAATCCAATTGAATTGGTCCTTCCGGCTGCGCGTGGATTCTCTCTCGTTTCGGTAGTCGTGGGAACTCCAAACTCTTGGTCTCACCCCTAGATAACCCCGGATACGTAACGAAGCGATGCTTCTCGATTTCCCATGGATCCTCCACATCCGGTAACTCGGGTCTAACATATTCCTCCCCCCGCCCCAACGCCTTCTTCTCCTCCTCATCCAACCGAAGTTCCTCCCTTCTCCTCGCCTTAACCGCCTTCCTCATAACCCGCATCCGCAAATTCTCCTCCGATGCAGGATCCCGTCTACTCAGCTCCCTAACCAATGTCCCCACCGGCACCGTAATAACTACATCATCTCCCCGACTTCCCGCCTTGGCACTTCCCCGACCGTTCTTCCCGCGTCCAGCCCTAACTAACGTCTGTCTTGCAAGTTTGAACAGCGACGTTTCACCAGGTACGGCCTGGATATAGATGTTTCCACCGCGACCGCCGTCACCGCCGTTGGCTGGGCCATCGGGCATGTACGCCTCTCGTTGGAAAGCGACGCAGCCGTTTCCGCCAGGACCGGCTTGAAGGGTTAATTGGGCGCGGTCGGCGAAGGTGGGGGAGGCATAGTCTGTTGGTAGTGGGTTTAGATGGGATGGGGGCAGGTTATTCAGTGGCGCATCTTTCGTTGGAGGTTCCGGGGTTTCTTCACTAGGTAAGGTATAATATAACCTCGTAACCCTAGGGAAACCCCCCCGAATAACCAAAGGCCTCACAAAAGACCTACATAAAACCATGCGCATAATGTCGTCCGTCTAATTCACATCTCCACAATCTTCACCATCACCATCTACTATCCTCTTCACGTCACATCAAATTACCAATTCAGGCTTATCTTATCACAAGGGTCCAACCCTACCACAACCAGTCCAGCCCAAAACGCCTCGTCAGGCTCGCCCCGTCGCCGCATCTGCAAGCGTCAAGTCACGCGGGAAAATCCAAGGAAAGTCTCTTCCGCATTGGGATTCGTGCAGGGTTGGGTTAGGGGAGGCTGCGAGAAAAGAGGGAGGTACGGAAAGATGAAGTGGGTAAGGGGAGGAAAGAAGTGACGTCGTTTTTTTTTTTTTGGTTGGGTTTGAGGATGAGGTGAATTTCAAATGGGATAGTAGACACGAAGATATCAAGATCCTCTGTGGCGCAATTGGCTAGCGCGTCTGACTGTTATGAACTTGTTCGCAATCAGGAGGTTGACAGTTCAAGCCTGTCCGGAGGAGAACTTTTTAACTAGCTAGTGTCTTTCTTTTTTTTCTCGGAGTCTAGTCCTGTCATCTGCAAGGCCTCGACTCGACTCGACCAAGATCCAAATCCATCAATACATTAACCATCTAGTCCCATCGCGTATGCACGAAACCACGCATTGCTGCCCAACGACCCCAACATTGAATTTCCGTACATATATATATATGTACATACATAAACACAGATTCCTATCCAAGAAAACCACGCCATTCCCTCCCCGTAGCCCGTAGCCCCCGTGATCCCCTCATACCATTCTTCGCACAGGCCTATGCACTTTCTCTACTACAGGCGGTGGCTGGTTCTTTCCCGACAAACCCGCGTCAAAGGGTCCCCGCTCACTTGACCCCGCAAGATCGTCGTCGGCTGGGTGCGAGGGAGGAGTCGTGTGGGTTCGTTTCGTTCCTTGTTGTCGTTCGCCTTGTTTGGAGGTGCCCTGAGTTGACTAGCCTGGGGATTTCTGGGGATTGTGGGGTAGTGTAGTGTAGCGTAGCTATGGCATGGATATGTATAGTATCTTTACCTATATAACTTACGTATGTACAACAGCCTTGGTTTATACTTGTATATATACATACGTACAGCGCATCTTCCTCTTTCCAAATCATCTTCTTGTCTTGAACTCTGAAACCGTTGGCGATACATTACCTACGTATCTACATACTTACTTCTTTTTTGATCTACACTTTTATGATCTATCCACTTACATCATCACCGCCTGCCAAAATCAAGGCTTCTTTCTAATCCCTACCCCTGTCCCAGCCAGCCCAGCTACAATACGTCCCTTCCCTTCCCTTCATCATTCGCCTCACATCCACCACCAGCATCAGCAACTACATTTCTTTCTCTCCCCATACAAAAAGTCCTACAATTCCTCCATCCCCCATTTCAGTAGTTTCCTCCATTCCTCTCTCGTGAACAATATCCATCTATACCGCTCTTTGCTATATCTACATTTGTACAATTTGCCTGTACAACCGACACAACTGAACCCAATCCCACCCACCCATTATCCACGGCACGCGAGACCCCTAAAGCTTCCTAATTCCTCAGAAGCAAAGCTACACCAAACCACAGCCCATCCAAAATCCCAGGTGCATCCCAACCAGCTGCATAAGAAATCCCACCACCACCTTCCCCCCCCCCTCCCCCAAAATAAAAAACCCGCCATGTCCCCCATCCCGCAACTTCCCATATCTCTCCTCCCTCCACGTCCCCGCACAACCGTCCCATCGGCAACTACCCCGTTACTTCCCCCTCCCATCCGAATGGACCCCAACTGTGCAGTTTGCGGCTTATCCGCCCTTGCCGCCTGTGAATGCGAAGCGGCTAGTCTCGACCGAGCAATTAAGTCTGCTGAGGCTCGGGTGATGCATGCGGTTTACCAAGACATCCGGTACGTTGATTGATCTGACTATTTGACGAGAGAACGAGAACTAACTAAATAACCAATCGTACCAGCCAATGGGCCCGCTCACATGCCCAGGATTCCATCCTCGACCACTTCCGCCACCTAACCGACCTTCGCAAGTCCGCCCACGCCGCCCACCTAGAACGGCTCCGTCAGAACTCTCTCTCCATGTACAATCTCGAGCCATCGCCCGCCGAACTGCACGCCGCCCAACAAGTAATGAAGCGCGGAATCGACCAAGACTGGCGCGACAGTGTATCGCTCTACCCCGAAGTACTAGAATACTACTTCTCCCTAGTCGAACTCTCTCTCCCCCCCGACAGTTCCCCCGCCGTGAAAAGTCCCCCCTTCCTCCAAGTTCCCGCGCAAAGGAAACCCCCCCGTCGTCCTCTCTCCTTAACTAACCCCGTCGCCGCCGCTGCCGCCGCCGCAGCCGCTGGTCCCCCGAACCTTCCGTACATCGATATGCCTGCGCGCGGACACCCTCGGGCTCTTATGCCTCCACCGGATACACATCCACTTCCTCGTCGGGCTTCAACACCCCCTCATAGACCACAAATGCTTATCCGTCGTCCTATTTCCCCGCCTTCCCATCTAGACCGTCGCACTCCAAACCCTACAATGCCGAATCCCGCCTCTGCCTCTGTTAACAGAGAGCGTCTTCGTGAGAGAGATAGAGAGCGCGATGAACGGATGATGCATATGGGCATGACGAGGCGTCCCGCTTATCAAGCTCAGAGGGGTCCGGGTCCGACTCCGCCTGCTGGGTATTACGGGTATTAACCCACCCATCCACTCTTTCATTGTCATCCGTTTGGACATGTTGCCCCCGTTTTTTATGACCTTTATGATTGTTACGTCATCTATGCCCTTGTTACTGCCCTTTTGATCTCATTTCGACATCTCATGAGCGACAAGCTTATTAGCTTGTCCTCTTATTACTTTTTTCGCCTTATCAAGTGCCAACACCACACCATCTTTGAACTGCGCCTCATTCTGTACCACATTACTTCTGTCTACTATACCCCATATCAACCTCGTTAAATTCAATCAATCAATAAACAATACATATGTACACAATCTTTATAAACAAAGTAGAATCAAAACTTTCTTTTTGAACCCAAAACGCCAACCCACTAAATTAAACATATACTTGCACAACCAAACAAGGGATCTCGTGATCCGCTAAAAACCCAGAACAAAAAAAAGAAAAAAAGACAAAAGAAACATCTACACCGGCATCGTCCTTACTCCGAAGTCTCAGTCTTAGGAGCCTCGCTGTCCTCCTCGGCCTCGAGACGAGCAATCTCCTTCTTGGCAGCAGCAATGTTCTACAAAAACAAGTTAGTAATCAACACTAATCACCACATAAATCAACAGTTATTAAACTCACCTTGGCCGTCTCCTCGGCCTGCTGCTTCTGCCAGTTCTCCAACTTGGCCTTGACCTGCTCGATAACGGCAGGAACCTCACTGGCGCTCATAGGAGGGTTAACTCCCATAGACGCACAGTCCTGGACAATCGATGGCGGGCACATGAACCCGCGAGTCGTCTCCAGACCAGCAGCGCCAGCAGCAGCACCACGCTTCCCCTTCTTGCCCTTCTTCGAGCTAGACGCCGAGGAAAAGTACTCGTCGTCCCGATCCTTCTTGCTAGCCAGAGCCCGGAAGTTGTCGGGGGTAGCCGCCTCGACCTTGCGCAGGTCCTTGGCACCGAGACCATGATCCGCCAAAAGAGGAGCCTTCTCGACTGGGACAGCTGAAGGGTCCAGGAACTTCAGGAGAGACGAAGCACGGTGGATTTCGTCTCCAAAGGCAGGAAGAGAAGCAACAGCCAACATCTCCTTGGCACGCTCCAACTGGGCCTCCTTGCGAGCCTTGGCTCTCTCAAGACGCATCCGCTCCTGGTGCTTCTCACGCTGTTGGGCCTCGTACGCAGAGTAGGCACGCTTCGCGCCAAAGTAATCGTCCTTGACCTTCTTAATAGCAGCGTAAGTGGCCTGCTGCTCGCTCTGAAGCTTGCGCTTCTCGTCGCGGAGGGTGGAGAGGTTCTTGAAAACCTCATCAGCGGCGGCGTTGATGGTGTTCAGCTCGCCCTGAACCTCGTCGTAACGAGAAGAAATCTTTTTCTGCTCCTCATCCTCAAGAGAAGCACGAAGGGCCTTGGCCTCTTCACGAAGGGCGTCGATCTGGGCCGCCTCCTTCGCCACATTGGCAAAGTTCTTCTTAGCCCGAGTAAGGCCGCTGATGTCAGCCAGCGCCTTCTTCTCATCAACGATCTTCATGTCGCCCTTCTCAACCTTGGCCTCCAGACGGCGGATCTCGGCGTCGATATCCTCAACCGACTTGAAAGGCCACTTTCCGCTGTTGGCCTTGTGCTCAGCCTGGCGAGCCTTAATCTGTTCGTCCAACTTGCGGAGCTGGTCCATCTTGCCCTGGCGAGCAGACTTGAACGAAGCCTGCTGCTTGCGAATCTCAGAGCGCTCCGACATCAGCTCATCGCGGCGCTTCTGTTCGGGGGACTCGTTCTTGCCGGCGGACTTGGAAGGGAAGGCCAGGTTGATCTTAGCCGTGAGCTTGTTCTATATCATCAACACCAATTAGCTTTTTGCACAACAACATCGCATAGTAGGACCGGGGACCATGGGACCCACGGTCGCTTGCATGGCATGAACCATCAACAGAATGGCTCGGGCCGGACGGGTGCAGATGAACCAGGGTACCAGGCCACAAAACACATGTACATCAATAAACTTACCAGCTCTTCCACCTTCTCCTTGTGAGCCGCCTCAGCGGCAGCCAAAGCCGTAGCATAGGCAGCCTCATCAGGCTTGGTAGGGCGAACAGTAACAGCAGGAGTCTCGGTAAGGGCAGCCATTTTAAAGTGAAAAAGGAAGGACTGATTAAAAAGAGTCTGGGTGGTTGTGTCAGAAGGATTGATTTGCTAGATGTGAGGAATCTGCAACGTAATGCAACAAGATAGTTTGCGTTTGGTAAAACAAGAATCCGACGAAACACGATGATGGGAAAAGGAAAACAGAAGAAGAGAATAACAGCCTACCTGGGGGGTTTAAATAAACAGAAAGACAACAGGCTTTTTTAGTCAAGGCAGGTGGCAACTGAAAAAGAAGGTGTAGAGACGTGTACAAGTGCCGCTAGTTATTCAGACAAGAGTCGCGAGGGAAGGCGTGGAGTTGAAGGTTAACGAACGGAAAGTGTCTACAGCTACGGTGTGTTGTCATTTTGGAACAAGTCCACTTTTCTGGACAGTGGGATGTTGGCCTTTTGGACACGGTGTTTTGCTGCGGGTACGTGGTTAAAAGACGGTGTGAGTGGGGGTAGACACTGTATTAGAACTATAAAATGGCACTTGTACATAAGAATTGCCCAGCTATAACCAAATCCAGTCTTCATTCAACAATAGTGGCAACATGTTTCTCATTTCCGTTTCGCCATAACCACCAAGTCAAGACATGTCCAATTCCAATCAAAATCCCCAACTTACATCTAAATCCCACCCACCTATCTTATCACCAAACCTTCTAGAAGCACCAACCCTAATTGATAAGTTATCATAACCCTCCATCTAGCCTTCCGCCCCCTGTAGACCCACAACGCGAGGCTACATTTCCTAGCCAAAACTTTTTTACAGCAAGAGCGCCATTGCGACGATGCGCTTGTGTAGGTGGTTTAGAGAATTTTGTCATTGAGTAGCATATATTGCGCGGCGTAGCGATTTGAAGTCTTTTTTGTCTTTTATTTACCCTTGATTTCATATTTTCTCATATATTCCTTGTTTACTAGCAAGATGGACGCCGGCGATAATAATGAGAAGCAGGTTGCGAGAGTGTGGAAGGTCTTGCGGACCGTCAAGGAGATGGTTGCTGATAGAGTATGTTGGATGTTCAGTTAATGATGCCAGAGCTCTACTAACAAACCCAGGGCTACGAGATGAGCGAAGAGGAAATCAACATGTCCCTCGCCGACTTCCAGCGTGACTTCACCGGCCCCGGCGGCGAAGTCGAGTAAGTCACCTTGTCCCCGTCTAGTCACGACCAAACTAACAAGGCCTCTTCTCAGTCGTAACCGCCTACAATTCTCCGCGTCACCCAGCGACCTCATGGTGGCCAAGCACAGCACCACCAACGCCTCTGGAACCCGGGAACTCTCCAGCGACATCGGTCCCGTGTATGTGAAATTCCTCACCGAGGAAAACATGGGCATCGCGCAAATCAAAGCCTTCATCATGTCGGTGGTCGAACGCTCCTTCAAAACCGCTATCCTGGTCACCCCCGCGCCTCTGACCAGCGCCGCCCGCAAGAACATTGCCGCTGCCGAAACATACACGCACATTGAATACTTCCTCGAGGACGACCTTATTGTCAACTTGACTCGTCACCAGCTTGTTCCTAAGCATATCCTTCTGAGCAAGGAGGAGAAGGCGGCGCTGCTGAAGAGATATCGTTTGAAGGATACGCAGTTGCCGCGTATCTTGCAAAAGGACCCGGTGGCTAAGTACTTGGGGTTGAAGAGAGGGCAGGTTGTCAAGATTATCAGAAACTCGGAGACGGCGGGTCGTTATGCTAGTTACCGGTTGTGTGTTTAAGAATATAGCAGGGCGTGGGAAGACTGGCTTGGGTATTTATTGGCGTTTTCTTGCTGTTTTCTTTTGGTTCGTTTGGTGTTTATTGAGAGGAAGGAGACATAGATGGTGTATAAAATTGCAATACAAGGTTTCTATGTACATACATTTCTTTGTTGGTTGCAGAGTGGGACGTGATGAAATCAAGGTGGATTATCTAAAACAAATGAATCATTACCGCTAAATCATAAAAAATCATAAACAAGAAACATCTAATTCAACAATGCTCCCAAATCCGAAAACCCAGGACCATCCTCCGGACTTGTCCCAGAACTTGGCCCCGGACTAGGTCTTGGTCTCGGACTGGTAGGTGACGAAACCGACTTCCCAGCGTTAGAAACCTTCCTTGAATGGTTCCTCGTAGCACCAGCCCGTTTACCATGGGAACTTCCAAGTCTCGGGCTCGGTAAGTCCTGAATAGTCCCCACCGAAGTATTCGTATCCATTTCCACCAATGGCACGACATTGCCAACATTTCCCTCGCCAGCACTCATAATCGGGGCCAACATACCGCCCAGATCCTGCAGAATAGCCGTCGAAGCACGTCGTACAGTTGCATATCCAGCAAGAGAAGCGGTAGGCATGGGTGCGGATAACATGGCTGATTGATAAGCCCAGTACGACTCATTTTGTTGTTGGGCGAGTAACTGTTCGACAGATGGCGCTGATGGATCAGGAATGTAACTCCGGCGACGGAACGAGTCAAGTCCATTATCATCGGGATCCTCCAAGTCCGACGAGGGAATCGACGTGCCGCCAGCTTCGAGAAGTCCACCCAGATCAAAGAAGGATACAGGTCCCTTGGTGCTCGTAAGCGGGGTGGAAGCAGCATTTGCGATGGCGGCGGCTTGTGCGGGAGAAATTGCCGTGGGTGATGTTGCCATCGGTGATGTTACCACGGGTAATGTTGTCACGGGCGATGTTGCCACGGGAGGCATCGGTGAGAGAGCTGGAGATTGTTGTTGGGCGAGAACTTGTTCGTTATGATGGTCGTTGGGTAGAAGAGAGTCTTCTGACATTTCAGTCTTGGACTTTTGTCGACTGTGGAATGACATCTGCCACGAGTCTTTCTTCCCAGAGGCTACTCTTTGAGCCATAGGTCTCAATCCCAAAGCCGACGCACTTGGCTGTGACATTCCGGTAGTAGCTCCGTCAGGCTTCGTCTTCAAATCAGTCCGTAACTCTGGTTTCAACCCAAGACCAAGTCCAGCAACCAAATCCTCGTCACTTCCCCACTGATGTTTATAAACCTGGTGTCGTTGCATAGGCGGTGTTGCAGTAGCGGCAATTGGGTTTATAGCCGCCGGCATCTCCTCACCAAACTTGAATTTCCGCTTCTTAATACCTTTATCACGAACAAAGGAACCTAACACAAGGGCATTTGCAGAAGCGACAGCAAACAAAAGTTCCACCGAGGCCATAAGCGTACGGTATTGTTGATTCCCGCGATGTTCCAAGATTTTCTGGACGCGAATAAGCGACACGACAACGACGGAAAGATTCAAAGAAAACAGGGTAATCAGGGTAGTTTTTCTTTGGGGCGTCATTGTGGAGCGGATAATGATTGGAATGGGGATAATCACCAACATTAGGTCCGTCACAATGTTCATCACACCCGTCACAATCAAATGTGCATAAGCCTGTCTACAATGCGGGCCGGGGTCGGGAAGGACCTGCCAATACGCTGTGAACGGCGTACATTCCGTGAAGATGGTGACGACGACGACAAAGAATGAAAAGGCGAGAGCGATCCGCGCGTACAGAATGGTCTTGGTGTAGGAGCGTTCCCAGGTCGAATCAGTCAGGCGTTTTAGGAATTCGAGAGTCGACCATTTGAGAACCCAGAGAGTAAGTGCGAAGAAGATGCGAGCAATCAGGACGAATCCCGAGGCGAGTTGTTTCTTATAAACCTGGTTTTCAGTCAGGATTTCGTCTGTGAAATCGGCGTTATTGGTGCCCCAAAGAATGACACAGTGAATGAAGGCTTGTCGAATGTATAACGGGATAAGAGACCAGAAAGCCGTGATATCCTCAGGAAACATGTGCTCTGTCCGCACAAGTCTTCCAATGACTCTGGTCAAGATAATACTCGTACTAAACAAGGTAACCCACCAAGTCACCAATAAAGTCGGCTTATCCTGAAAGAAAGTGGTCATCTCAGGGGGATCTGAGAAGAAGAGCATCTTGGCGGTGATGACAAGAACCGTGTGAAATAGGTCTTACAAGCCGGAATCTCCGTCCCCGAGATCTCCACCAGCCGACCCTATAGATGGGTACAATGTTCCTGACTAGGAAAATGTCTTGGTATAGATAGTTCGAATGAGACAGGTGACAAAAAAGAAGCTTGATTCTAGAAGCCTGTGTGACGGCACAAAAAAGTGAAGGAAAGGATGTGTCAACTACCAAATCGACAAGATTTTATCTAATCGAAAAGAGCAAGTAGTGACGACGTTAACCTTGCTAAAAAAAGAAACAGAAAAAACGATAACTAGGAAAGAACAAAAGTCAGGATAGTAGCGAATGCATATCGTCTATATAATATAACCCATCAGAGACGACTGGATAATCAATTCGATCCCCCTTGGTCGGAAAGTCAGATCGCCTCCACTTCCCACAGAAAGAACACTATATATTGATAGTACAGGATAAAACACCCCACATAGACACGCCACGGGTCACGGTCCACGGACGGATAACTAGTTTGAACCGGGCTATATCCTAAGAAAATGAAGCCGTGCGCAGTAGTTGTATACAATTTTGTTTTTTGGTTTTACAAGGAGAGGCTTTTATATGGTGGTACATATGTAGTTGATGTGGACTTTTTGTTTTTCTTCATGCACATGGACAGACGAGGAGAGGTACATGAGAAAGGATCATGCAGGGGATTCTTACATCTGATACCACCTAAATAGCCGTATGTACATACATACGTATACATGAGGCTCACATACTCTAAACAAACAAAGTCATCTCGAAAACCTAAGATTAAAAACCCCCGAAAAGAACCCATCAAATCCTCTTCCTCCCGTCAAACCGACCTCGGGCGTCAGGGCCTCAGACACTCCCGATAAGCCCGCCCCCCAAACCACCAAGCAAAAAAAATCCCTCCCCCATCCCACGCAACCCTATCCATCAAACCCTAACTCCATAGCGGCCTTTTTAATCTGCCCCTTTGACGCCATTGCCCAGTTGATGCCGAGAAGGACGTTACCGGTATGTTCGGGGAGGTCCGGGGTATTTGAAATGACGGACCAGATTTCGTCGACGACGAGGTTTCGAACTTTGGGCCAGGGGTGGTACCAGAGGGCGGCGAGACGTTTCTTTGCTTCCGAGATTCCTTCGAGTTTGCGGAGGATGACTGAGGAGGGGTGGCCTAGGTGACGGATGATTCCGCTGTAGACTTTGACGCAGGCTTCTATTTTGCGCATGTTGCCGGATTTGTAGGCGGCTTTTTGGGCTTGGAGGGAGATTGACTTGGCGTCTAGAGTGGGACATTGTGAGAGAAGGTGCGTGTTCATTAGTAGGGCGAGAATCTCTAGTGAAGAAATCAGGATTCTGTCGGTTGCTTGGTGGTTCTTGATGTTGCTGAAGATGGCCGTTGCTACTGTAGATAGATTTTCTGGAGTTTGACAGAAACGGAGAATCGCATCTCGAGAGTTGACTACGAGCACTTCATTTCCTGTGTCTGCCGATGTGACCAAGCCAGCTAGTAAAGACTCCATCAACTCCGTTGGATTCTCAGTAGCCACAGACGCAATAATGTCATGATAGTACTCAGGTTTCCCAATCGCATCAAGTAAACAGTAGAAATACTTGACTGATGAAAAGGTCAAACTCTGAAACTCTATATCATCAGGTCTATAATCAGTTAGTGACGACCCTTGCCAACCCCCCAAAAAGTACTCACCTTGGTGTACAACACATAGACAACGCCTTTTGAGCATCAACTCGAACCCGATCCAACTTTTCACCTGCCAATCTCACCACACTAGGAAACAACTTCCGAATACTTTCTTCAGCCCATTCCTTATCCGTCTCAGACAGATTAGCCAGACCACTCCACAAGCTCATAGTCGCCTGCAACGCCGCTCTTCTAACGAAAGAACCCACATCACCACGTGCGTTATTCGTGTAATCATTCAACCCCTCACTCATGATATCCAAGAACACCGCCGGAGTCTGTCGTAACGTCTCACTGACCGTCAAACTATTCAAAATGACAACCCGCGTGTCAACGTCTACATCGGCTCGCCATCTTCCTAGGAGCGCGTTACTAATCACCTCGGTGTTCCTCTGTCCCGTCAACTCTAAAACAGATCTTGTAACTGCAAAAGACATGGCTATCGCGTAGAAATAGCCATAGCCGTGACCTGCAGAAGTTGTCTGTTTTGACCGGACTATATCAGCCCATGCTTGGACAACGGCGGGTCGAAGATCCTGAGGCGTTAGAACTAGATGAACCATTGCAGCGGAGGATACAGCATCGACCGTGTCTTGGTTGTCAAAGTCAAGCCAATTGGGAACGATATTCCCGAGAACGTTACAGACTTCAGAAATGGTGGAGGAGATTGACGAGTCACCAGTTTGAATAGAAGAGTCCAAAGCGGAGACATAGTCAGATACCCGTTCAGGACATCCCGGGCGGAAGATTTCATAACCGGGGTGGAACTCCTTTGTAGATGCCTCATCTCCAAACAGATAGAGTTGGATAACAGGCAACAAAGAAACCGCCAACCGACTGGCAGCTTCAGCCAAAAGTTCCTGTCTACGGAACCCTCCAGTATGAACATCCACCAGTATCCCAACAACAGCCTTGAGCTGTCTCCCAAGATACTCTTTAAACTCCGCCTTGACTTCTTCCACTCCGCACTCTTTAACTAAGCCCTCTAACACGCCAGTCTGATCCAACAACCCCGCCAAACACAAAAACAGACCGTGTCTCTCATCAGCCTGTCTCTTTGTCAAAACCGCCACATCCGCCAAAACCAACTTTCTCGCCTTCTCAAAGACCTCAACAGACTTCTTTAAATCCCCCCTAGCCAACTCCAACGTCAGCCTTCCAAAACTTCTTCCAGCAACTCTTCTTGCCGCCGCCTCGCCATCACCAACACCTCTCCAAGTCAACAAAGCCTCCTGTAAAGCCTCGCCATATTGTCCATCCAACATGGTCGCCTTCAAACTAACCTCATGGATAGCTCTTGACCGTAATGCCACTGCGTTATAGTCTACAGCCTGAACCACGTCAATTCCATGGGCTACAGTGTCGGGATGTCTTCCGATTAGTTCCTGTAACGCAGCTGAGGCTCCACGGCGAATGTTCCCAGCGGGATCACGAGACGCGGCGACTACAAGAGTGGTTCCGAGGACTTGGATGATATGCGGGGCTGATTTATGTGCGGAAGCTGCAAGGACGGTGTGGATTGGCACAGCCATAAGTTCGGCCGTTGTATACCGTCTGGATGTAGCCCAAATACCAAAGCAGGCAGCATCACGAACATTGGTACCGATGGATGCCCCCGTAGGACCTCTCTGTTCAAACGAAAGACCAAGTAGTAAAGCATGAATAATATCAGCCAACTGAGAACTCGGCGGAGACCGACGATAAAGAAGATGTGACAAGGTAAGAATCAACCCATGCCACTGCAACGGGTCCACAGCCGAAAGATCTCTCGTCTTAGGCGCCTCAGCATTCTTCGGATGTGCCACCCATAAAACTCGTGCACTCAACTCATTCAAAACCGCTTCAACAACCTGTTCGGCCATATCCTGATCCAACTGCAGTGTAATAACACTCAAGGCCTTGCTAGCAGCCAATCTAACCGGCGTGTCATTATCGCCTAGTTTCTCCATCAAAAAGGTAATACAAGTCTCAACCAGATCGATTGACGCATCGGTGAGTTCACTCTGACGTAGCACAAGGCTGGCAACAGACCGCATGACTTTGATGACGAGTTTTCGCGCAACCGAGGAACTTATGATGAAACAGGTGACTTGGTTAGTGGCCTCGGTGATTTTTACCATACATGTGAATATTTTGAAGAGATGAGAATCCAGATCTGACGTGCCACTTGCAGCACGGAGGACACCGGCGAGAAAGGAGAGACGTCCGTTGTAGTAATATGTAGACTCTACTTTATCGTCACTCGGCGGGTCCAGACAGCGGACGGCCCAGTCGACAAGGGAAGTTAATAGACCAGCTTGCTGCATGTCCTTCCTCATAGCCAGTCTAACCAGCAATGCCCTTGCGCCATCCCGTTGTTTTCCCGCGTCATCAAGATACGCTAAAGCCAACGGAAGCAATCTCGCCGTGATTCCCGGCATATTCTCGGGCCATGAGAAGTTTTCAATTTCGGGAACCCCCACGTCATCAAAGTCCACCGAGCTGATTGTAGCTAAATCGAACGGCGCAAATAGTAACTGTGAAAGCCACAGTAAAATGACATAACGCTCTTGCCACGTCCATAAGGCTTTTTCATTGACGTCGGCTTCTTTGGAACGCATGAAATCTGACTCTAATCCAGAGAGAAGGAGTTCAAGATACTTGGTCTCTACAGGGAGGAAACGGACGATGATTTTTTGACTGCGGACTTTACAGAATGTGTAGAGAATACTTGCCGCAGCTTGGGATAACGGGGCGATCAAAGGAGAGATGGTCTTCAAAGAAGCCGTGCCTCGATTTTGTAGGAAATCGAGATATGCATTGGCTATTTGAGGAATGAAAGATTGTAGGTCTGGGTCCAACAATTGTGGGAGTTCCAAGAATTGGTCGAGGACCTGGATATGTTAGACATAGCTATGTTTTAGGGGGTATATATCTTACCTCTGTTTCTATCCGGCGGACTTCCCGGATACGAACTTTGTGACGTAGCTTGGAGACGCCATCTGGTCCAGTGGGTTTCCGGAGGAGATTGGGGATGGCTCCTCGGAGGTCGGCGAGTAAATGGGTTGAATGCTTATGTAGCCATACATCGGCTTCCCATTCTGGGGCATCCATTTTGTGGGTTGTAGGTATTTAGGTAGGATATAAAGATATTGAAGATGTACGCTGAATGATATTACGTCATTGATCATAACCTAATGAGATATTCATCATGTCATCAAGCTTACTTACCATCATCAAGACCTAAATCAGGGGTCCACGGCCATCAGTATTTAGGGTTGTACATGACAGTAACCCTATTGTTTGCCCATCACAGATGGTAGGTTTTCATTCCCAGGAACACAAGAGGCAATTCACATCCTTCGTATCGTTACATTTCTAATCACGACAGGATGCAGGACAGATGCATACGACAGGTAGGCTAGACGCGATCAGCGCATTATGCGGGAGATTAAGTGTGACGAAAAGTAATAATTTCTAAAGACAAAGCTAGGAAAGTTGTAGCCTAAGCTAGGGTTTGTCCATAGCGGGGTATATTTCTGAATCATCACGGTGACGTCATTTACGTCGAAGACGTTATCTCTACATAGACCCATTGAGGAGATTTCTAGTCCCATGACATCTAGTCCCTCAGAATATAGCACAAAAGTGTTCATTCTAAAAGATAAGCCCGGTCTATTATATTCCAAGATGAAGAAAATTCCCCGCTCATGTGAGATGACAGTGCATATATAGCCGTGACACTGGCCTATTTACCGCCAGCTGTGAACAAGGAAGATCAAATGGTCATTCGGACATTTCAATGTAGATAGACATCTCATACAATGTGGTATTTTAGGCAGATTATTCATTCACAGACCCCGCCCGGTCCGGTAGTCGTTTTACGGTGAATTCGTTCCATACATGGAATCTAGATACAAGACCATGTGACCAAGTTTCCACTACCTTGTTCCTTTCTTCGGTGAAGGATGGACTTAGCTTGATTGAGGAAGCAAGTAAGTGGGTTTTTGGTGATGTCACTTGATCAACTTTGAATCAAGTATTATCAAGTCTGTCTTGGTTATAAAGAGGCACGCTTGTGAATATACCCTATAGTCTCTGTACAATTGAAATGACGTCTTGAAAAAGACGGAATCACTTCTCTTCTAACCAAGCAGCTACATCCATCATCACCTTCCTCAATTCTTTTCTCTAAATACCCCTGTCCTGTTATCCGTCAATCAAAAAAGTATCTCCACTCTACTTCAATCAAATCCTCGCCAAAACCCGAGAACTCAAGAATCCAAGAAAATAAAATAAACAAACTTGATTCCTCCCTTTTTTCCCTTCTCATCTTCTTCTTTTTCAAAAAAAGTCTTTTCGATTCGCCATTTACATTCCCTTCTTACTTCTTCTCATTCCTTCCTAAAATATCATCCCCAGTCCAGTTCACTGGATCTTGCCCTGCCTGCATATCGAACCTAGGCCTAGAACAAACCTTCTA
Source organism: Huntiella abstrusa (assembly GCA_025685495.1). Classification (NCBI taxonomy): domain Eukaryota; kingdom Fungi; phylum Ascomycota; class Sordariomycetes; order Microascales; family Ceratocystidaceae; genus Huntiella; species Huntiella abstrusa. The sequence goes on along the minus strand of JAJNMT010000234.1, from coordinate 517,936 downwards.
AATCGACCTACTGCACTGTCACCACTGTCACCACTACAACAACCCACATCATCGTCAATTCAATTTCTTTCACCCTTTTTTCTTCCCCAATTTCACAACTACTTCGTTCTGACACAAGACCCCCTCGCCTTCCAATTCGCCACCGTCACTTCCTCATCTTCACTCACAATTAATCCTCCGTCCCCATCGCACCTTCCGAAAATCACCAGTCGACTTCTTTTATAGAGCCTAGCTTTACTAAGCTAAGGCAGCCTGGCTCACACGAAAATATCCCAATAGAAAGCGCATGTTCACCATGGAACACACAGGGTCAAATGTCGATTTTGGCGTGGATGGGCAACTTGGTGCAAATGGAGTCCACATGGGAAGTCCACCAACCGCCCGGTTTCCCGGAGATGGGTCCGGTGATGGATCCGGTAATGTCCAAATGTATGAGTATCAATCGATGCCGCCACAACCAGGCCCATTTGATATGCATGGTCTTCAGAGACAAATACCATATCATACATTACCAAATGGCAACATACCTCCCACCAGGTCTCATTCAGTCATGAATCTATCATCAATAACCTCTTCAGAACCCCATCACACGCCAATTTTCGGGTCTCAAAACGCTATCAACATGTCATTCTCCACATCAGATTTAGTTCTTCCCCAAACCCAATTTCACCAAATGAATCCCCTCATGCAAAGTACTTTCCACTCCCAGACGTCCCTTCCCTCTCTATCACAAGTCCACCAGCAGCTACCCCGGCGATCTCCCGTCTTACACAACCTACCCTTTGTTCCAACCACACTTGCCCCGATTAAATCGGGTAAAGTATTTCAGATTCACGATGAGGATAACTCACCGACTGAATCGACACCGCCACCGGCCACAGCTGCGCATATGTTTGGGGCGGAGACATCGCCGGGGGCTTTTCATACGGTGAGATCGGAGCCGTCGTTTGCGAGGATGGCGGAAACTCCTGAGGATGTGCAAATGGATCAACCTTCCAAGAGACGACGGACTGAGTCGGGAGTTAGTATCATGCCTAGACCGGTTTTCGATGATGCCGATAGTGGTGAACGGGTTTTGAGACAAAAACCGGTGAGATCTTCAACTATGCATGCTGGACATTTGTCGTTTAACCAGGCAGTCCCAAGTGTAAACCCCACAAGTAAGTCACCCATATAATTTCAAGCTACACCAAAAACTAACACCTACTAGACGGAACTCCCACCGCCGCTACCGCCGCCGCAACCCCCACGGCCCCAAGTCCCAACGACCAAGAAGTCTGTTACGGCTGTCTAGAAACCGTTCTTCAGTGCACTGTAGTTCCATCTCCACTTCCCAGCGCACGAAGTATCTTTGGTGATGGCTGGTTCCCCATGATCAAAATCACCATCCAGAAGCCTCTTGCGTCATCTGACGTGGTGGAAGCTACCGATCGAACAGGGAATGTAGTTGGTTCTATTGACCCCAAGAACGCCGGGATAATCGCCGCTTTTTTGAATTCAACCATGGGTATTCGGACAGACTCGCGGATTACACCGCAGCAAAAGGTGCCGAATGAGGTGGCCGGCGCACAGATGGAGATTAATAAGCCACTCCAGGTGAATCTTTACGGACCAGCTCGCTATAGTTCCTATATAGGAGACGTCCTTACTAGGAAGGGTCTAATTCTCCGTCCACCACAATTCGTCCAGCCCGGAATCCAAGTAATGAATCCCCACAAAGCCATCCCGCAAGCTCAAGCCCGTCCACCACCACGAAGTTACAGTCTCGTCACACAACCATCCTACCAACAACAATCCACCCGCTCCGCCGAGGAAGTCCGCTCCCAGGTCATGGGAATCTTTGATAACCTCTCCGCCGCCGAAATGCTCGAGGCAGAACCCGCAGATACTGTCATCACCCCGCTACTTAAACATCAACGACAAGGCCTCTATTTCATGCAATCCCGCGAACGTGACGACGGCCCCGGTGACCATGTTCTGTGGCCTGCGAGTAAAGATAAGAAAGGCAATGATTGTTTTCGGAATGTCCTTACAAACGACCTTTGTAGAGCTCCTCCGTTGACTCGTGGTGGTATCTTGGCTGATATGATGGGGTTGGGAAAAACATTGAGTATCCTTTCACTCATCGCTAGTTCCCTTGACGAAGCCCAACAATGGAGTCAACAAGCGCCAATCCAACCACTACAACCAGCAAGTCGACCCACGTCCAAAACCTGGACTCAAAAGGCCTCCTTCGGACTCACCCCCGTCGTTCGGAACGCACGCGCTACACTCCTCGTTTGTCCCCTCAGCACAATAACCAACTGGGAAGAACAAATAACCACCCACTTGAAACCTCGCGGGTTAACATACACTATATACCACGGCTTCAGCCGCGTCCGAGACCTCCAGAAACTGGCTAACTACGACCTGGTCATCACCACGTACGGGTCCATCTCAAGTGAACTGCGTTCCCGCGTTCACCAAAAGGCAGGCGAGTATCCCCTGGAGGAACTCTCTTGGTTCAGAATCGTACTGGACGAGGCACATATGATCCGCGAGCAAAACACCATGCAGAATAAAGCCATCATGCGACTTCAGGCGAATCGTCGGTGGGCGGTAACAGGGACACCGGTGCAGAACCGCCTGGAGGATTTAGCTGCCCTTTTACAATTCATCAGACTCCGTCCGTTTGATGACCGAGGTAGATTTTCAAGGTACATCGTTGACCCGTTCAAGGTGTGCGACCCGGATATTGTAGCCAAGTTACGTATCCTAGTTGACATGGTGACGCTCCGACGGTTCAAAGATCGGATTAACTTGCCGCCGAGAACCGACGAGGTCATCCGGCTAGAATTCACCCCCGAGGAACGCCACGTCTACGACATCTTCGCCCAGAATGCCTCTGACCGTGTCCAAGCGCTCTCATCCAACGGAGAAAAGGCCCTTTCAGGTCACACATACATCCACATTCTCCGATCCATCCTCCGTCTCCGCCTCATCTGCGCCCATGGTCGAGACCTCTTAAACCAAGATGACCTCTCGACCATGCAGAACCTAACTCTCCACGACTCTCTCTCCCGCTCTCCCAGCGCCGACACCCTCATGGATCTCTCGGAGCGAAAAGCCCACGACATGTTCGAACTCATGCAACAAACCAACAACGACACCTGTCTAAAATGCTCCAAGAAGCTCCTCTCCGAAGACTCCCTCGATGACTCCGACGACGACCTCCTCGGCTACATGACAGCCTGCTACCACCTTCTCTGCCGCCCCTGTCTCAAACCCTACGAATCACTCACCAAGGAATCCCTCTCCGGCGCCCCCAAAGGCCCCTGCACCCTCTGCAACGCCCCCGACACCCCCCTCCTAACCGTCCCCCTCCGCAAATCCCTTCTTAACCCCGAACACGACGGCACCAAAACCGCCACATCCTCCACCAACTCCAGTTCCACCACGCTCACGCCCGCCGAACGGACTCGCGCCGATAAAGCCTCCCGCCTGTCCAACTACCGCGGCCCCTCGACCAAAGTCCGCGCTCTCCTTTCTAACCTCCTCGAGAACAAGCGCATCTCAGAAGAATCCCCCGGCTCTCCGCCCATCAAATCGGTGGTTTTCTCCGGCTGGACTACCCACCTTGACCTGATCCAACACGCTCTCCGCCTCAACTCCATTCGCTTTGTACGTCTGGACGGTACAATGAGTCGGGCCTCTCGATCAGCGGCCATGGAAGCTTTCCGCGATGATAATAACGTCCATGTCATCCTTGTCTCGATCATGGCTGGAGGACTCGGGTTGAATTTGACGGCGGGGAGTCACGTGTATGTTATGGAACCGCAGTTTAACCCTGCGGCGGAGGCTCAGGCAGTTGATAGAGTTCATAGATTGGGACAGACGAGGGAGGTTCGTACGGTGAAGTATATCATGAAGGACTCGTTTGAAGAGCGCATGTTGGAGTTACAAGAGAAGAAGATGAAGTTGGCAAGTCTCAGTATGGATGGGAAAGCATCGGGCAAGGGCGTGGACCAAGGAGAGGTTGCATTGCGAAAGTTACTTGATATTCGGTCCTTGTTTAAATAGTTGTAGTTCATGGCTCATGGCTCATAATGAATAACGAATTACGAATTACGTCTTCACTTTACTCTAAATATCTACCCCATAACGGTATCCTCATCATGTCTCAATCCACTAAAGGCCGTTCCATGATTCGCAATACTCAATCTCGCACATAAACTCAACAGCACCACCGTCTCTCTCGCAGCATAATGATTCAGCGCGTCCAGTAGAATCTGAAGATGCTTGCTAAAGTTCATTTCCCACTTACTAAGCAGGTCAAACAGGTTATCCACACGGGCATCGATAGTGGCATAGTTTCCTTCGACGTTCTGTCCGGCTCCAGAGGCTGCGCGTTGGGCTTTTGATTGTTGATAGGCGAGCCATTGGCGGGGCGATATAGATGGTGGACGAATTGGTGATGAGAGGTCGGGGTCTGATTTCTCGATTTCGCGCGTTATCCAGGTTAGTGTGGATGGAGAGGCGAAGAAGGTGCAGGTTTGCATTAGTTTTGAGTGAATCTGATTTTGTTAGTTGAGCTCGCTTGACATGTGGTGACTACAGTAAATACTTACACGGAGTAGCTTCCCGTTGGTTAACATGCATTCCTTCAGACAGGAATCCAAAAAGTCGATATGGTCACCAATAAGTTCATCCACGGTTCTCGCCGCAGTGTCAGAGCCTCCTCCTTCCCGACCAAGTCGTTCCATAAACTTTTGCCAGTTCGGCTCGATAATCTCCGTGGTGCAGAAATAGCGTAGTTGCTGAACAAATACTAACATGCGAGAACGCAAGGTCCACGCGCGGGCCTTCCATACCTCGAGACGTTGGTTACTTGATCTGTTTGTCCACGGAAGTCCTCGTGATTGAAGTTGCCATGACGTAGACAGTTGTGCTTCAAGATGTTGCAAGGATAGTAAATAGCGGAATAGAGTCTGGTATCTCCAAATTGTCCGTCGAGAAATCACCAACGACACGGGAAACGGCACAGCATAATCCAACTGTAAAGATGTAATTCCCGTGGCATTCCGATCCGTCTCTAACGGCTGTGACGAAACTGGTGGTAAAACTTCATCCTTGTCGACTCCCGTGATTCCAACAACATGCTGTAAAGTGCGTGTCCATGGAACCTCGTTCATCTCGACCTTGACATCCTCTTTGAACGGATCCAATGATACGACACTTCCCGGCTGCCGGAGAACTAAATCCAAAAGAGACTGGAGCTTCCCCGTATTAACAGCCTTAATAGGTTTCCGCAATTCCGACGCGCCCAGCTCTAGGAAATAAGTAAAGTAATCCGATGGATCCAGAAAGAAGTAATGTTTGATCGACCTAAGTCGAGCCGGCAGTGCATGTGTCGTCAATAACAATTGCATCAACGACTCATTAGCATGGGCATAAGCCGCATTAATGTTCTCCAAGAAGCCAGCATCATCAAATGAAGTCGGCACATCCGCCATCGATGTACTGACATCCATACCACCACATTCTCGAACAACATTCAGATACTTGCCCGAAAGCAGTACCTTCTCCTTAACCGCTTCTAACTGTGGCGGAACAATCTGTTGCTGGACAGTGTACCGACTATCCCAGTACTCGTCGATGTAATCCTGTTCCAAGCGGTCATGTCTGATACTCTTCGCCTTGATCATGAATTCCGAATGTGGATCGTGGATACTTCCATGGTGAAGCCACTCGTTGAGCATCACCATGTACGGTTTACTCGCGTCTCGTAACAATGTGGTCAACAGTTTCTTAGCTGCTGGATCTCCCGACATTGTCTCAAGCCGCTGAGTAATAAGACCAAGCACCACACCACCTTTACATTCCTTTTTACCCGTGATATTTCCAGGTCCAATGCCAGCACCATCTCGTAATGTCTCGAGGATATTCTCAAAGTCATCACCACTGTCTATTTCCTCTTCGCTGTCCTCATCCAATAAGGCGTTTTTGGTGAGAAGTTCCAGACCAAGCGTATAGATCTGAAGAAGAGTATGGCTCATGGGCTTAATGTGAACATTAAGTACATGAATGGTAAAGTTCTCATTGGTCAAGAACTGCGTCTCCAACTGCGCAATCATAACCAAATACTCATGTAGAATCTTCCTGACAGCAGCACATAAAGCATGATTTACCAGCCCAAACTCATCTTTACTCTGTACATCCACAAAACATTCCAAAGCCGAATAATGTTTCGCCATACGTAACATGGAAGCTGTAAGATCCTGCAAACTAGGATCCAAACCTTGCGCAATTCGATATTCTGGACCCGCAAGTCTATCTCGTTCCTCTGACGGGTCGTAGACCTTTGCAAACCGGATATATTGTCCTTCATATCCCATGAATACAAACAAAAGATCTTCAATCATCACGGCCTCTTGAGCTTCTAGACTCAACTCGTTTAATGGACGTGGTGGTTGCGGATGGTGAGCGGCTGGTGGTGGCATTGATATCCGTGATGCCAACGGCGCAGTTGTATGATTCACCAACGAAGCCTCCGGGTTCCAAACAACTAAAGCCACAAGTCAGTAATAACCTCACAAAACCAGTCTACAAACGCACCTTGAGGCTGCTCACCCTGTCCCTTCTCCCTCTCCTTCTCCTTCTCCCGTGCCTTCCCCTTATCCTCCCCTCTTTTCTCCGCCCTCCGTTCCCGTCTCTCCAAGCTCCTAGTCCGCGCCACCAAAGTCTCCGTATAATGCACCGTCCTAGTCTCCGTCCTCCGTTCTCTCTCCTCCCCCCTCAACTCCTCTGTCGATCTCTGACCATACTGCGGTCTAGGATTCCCCGAGGCTGACCGTTTATGTGCCGTTGATTGCTGAAAAATCAACGGAGACCCGTTATTCGCTGCGCGTTCTGTATGGTCACGTCCACGTTCCTGGCGGAATCCGGTAGCGGTGGAACTTCGGTAGCGGGAACTTGACCGGGAAGGGGAGTCCCCGGCGAGGCGACTGGCGGCGCGGGCGGTGGCCATTTTGGATTTAGTGGGGTATCGCGATTCGTTCGTTATCGTGACGCGTTCGTACTTTTTTCGATGGGATTAACCCCTTCTCAATCTACCAATTCCGTGGTTCTCCTGAATCTTATATCAAAAAATCTCCGTAAAGGTGCAAAAAACCCTCAAAAAACTCAATCAATGCCGTCAAAACAAGCCATCATCATCACCAAAAATCATCTATTTTGTTTGTCCAAATTTGGCAAAAAGCTCTGGTATCAGCGCCAACTTCCTCCCTCCAAAGCTCCTGTGGCGTCTCTGTGGCGTCCAGCATTCCATGTGGCGTTCCAGTTTACAAGCTCCCAGTCCGCCTGTCCCTCAATTGCCCCACCTAAGCTAGCTCTTGAGTGTAGAAGGAAGGTTCAGGGTGCGTTCGTATGTCGATGCTTGCCTATGCTGGTTGGAATAGCTTCATACGGTAGACGTGATTTTGCTTGTTCATTGATAATTTGTTACTTAATTGGTTTCCTAGAATCTGCATTTTCGTGTAGTTTTTCATCTTGCTTAGATACTTCCTTTCTTCCTTATTAATTACATTGTACCCGAGCAGGTTAAGCTCCCCATCGCCAACATGTTCATGTCTAGATCTGAATACGGTAAGTAATGTCTCCAAGTCCACCATTCTGTACCTGACGCTAACTCCATTGTCCGTGTTAATAGACCGTGGTATCAAGTATGTCATCCTACCAACACCAGCATTAAAACCACCATAATCTAACCCCATCTAGCACCTTCTCCCCCGAAGGTCGTCTCTTCCAGGTCGAATACTCCCTCGAGGCCATCAAACTCGGCTCCACAGCCATCGGCGTCGCCACCTCTGAAGGCGTAATCCTCGGCGTAGAAAAGCGCGTAACCAGCACTCTCCTCGAAACCTCCAGCGTCGAAAAGATTGTCGAAATTGACCGCCACATCGGCTGTGCCATGTCCGGTCTCCAAGCCGATGCCCGCTCCATGGTTGAACATGCCCGTGTTGAATGCCAATCTCACCACTTCAACTACAATGAAGATCTCCGTGTAGAGAGCTGCACCCAGGCTATTTGTGACTTGGCCTTGCGGTTCGGTGAGGGTGCTGACGGTGAGGAGACCATCATGTCGAGACCTTTTGGTGTGGCCTTGTTGATTGCCGGTATTGATGAGGATGGCCCGCAGTTGTTCCATGCCGAACCTTCGGGTACTTTCTATCGCTATGATGCTAAGGCTATTGGGTCTGGTTCTGAGGGTGCCCAGGCTGAACTCCAGAATGAGTACCACCGGGTGAGTGTTTCAACCAGCTACCACGACAGAATTCAGTACTAACTAAAGTAGTCGCTCTCTCTGGTTGACGCCGAGACTCTTGTCCTCAAGACCTTGAAGCAGGTTATGGAGGAGAAGCTTGATGCTAAGAATGTACAGCTGGCCAGTGTTACTGTCGAGAAGGGTTTCCGGATATACACAGACGACGAGATGAAGGTTGTCGTTGATCGGCTACCCACCAACTAGTGCATACACCACCCCAGCACAGATAATGTCTTCACAGTATGAGTCTTTTCAATGAGAAATGTTTACAAGCAATAATCGTATGATATACAAAATCAAACATCAAGATATCGTGAACCATCTTAACAAAGTACCGAATAAAATAACCTCCAAATATACACCCATTAATTCATTGAATCCTTAAGCACCATCCTCGCCATATCCTCCTCAACAGCCAACAATCCCAGCGCATAATGCGCCCGTTCCGATCTCACAAGCACCAACTTCTCATCATCCAGCTCCTCAAACCGTCTATCCAGGCGACGCGGGTTATTCCAAACCACAGCACTAGGATGATACCTATTAACATTGGGCTTCTCAAAGCGTGGTCCTTGTCCCATATTCGCCGCCTTATTCCATGCCGCTTCACAGCCTTCGGCGATTTGTCGAGCGGAGCCCCAACCCGTTAGCCGGGCAGTATCGTTCATTCGTTGGACGAGCCATTCACGTTGTGCTTGGTCACGGAACTAGTCGATGTTAGTAAGGAATGAATCAAAGTTACAAGGGAGGAACGTACCTGGACACCGGCGACGAAGAGGCAAAAACAACTTTCTATAAACGCCGCTCCGAGCGTTGCCGAGATCTCTGTTAACCGGGACGTATCATCTGATAAGCCCGCGGCTACACGGCCTAGATCACGAGCATATTCGGCCGTTTGTCTAGCTGCCCGTCCGGCTGCAATCATACTTGCCGGGGGCATGCTTGGGTGAGCACGGTGTAAATGGATGATTCCCATGTAATAATTCATCCAGAGTCCCGCAATACTATACGTACGATACTGCAGTGTTGCACCGAATGGGCTTTCTCGTTTATCTGTGAATTCAGGGTCTAGAGGGGCAAATTCACTCCCTAGACGTTGCTTGAAGAGGTCGAAGGCGTGCACGATAGCTTCCCATTCACGGGTCGCCGCTTCGGTTTGTTCTTCAAAGTCTAATTCCTCAGAACTTTCTGGCGAGGCAGAGGGATTCTTCCTGGGCGGCGAGAATCCCCGGGGAAGTTCCGGTTGGGTTTCTCGTGGAAGCATGCCGTTGAACATTGGTGGAGGCGACGGACCATGTCTAGAGACCTTGGAAGCATGCATCTTCCGTGGTAGATCTCTCATAGCAAAGTGGCGTACCCGTGCAAGGAGAAGCAGAAGATGGTCGTAACTTCCATAGACGGCGTCAAACTGGTCCATGGGTGCTCGTGGCGGACACTGTCGGAGACAGTCTGCGTCCATGAAGATTTTAGTGCCGCCGAGGATACTTTGGTAGACGTTCATTTTCATGAACCAGAAGAAAAGGTCTCGGGCGTTTTCGTACGCTTCGATGTCTTTCTTGGTGGGTTCATTGTGGATTTTTTGCATGTTAATGGGGCCTTGACCGATATCTTCGGGGGCTACATGCATGCCCGTCATATACCCCAAGAACTCTGTATCCAAATTATCCATATCTTTGGGTGGCGCCTCAGGCTCATCGTTCCCAACACTAAACGGATTGAACGGGTCTACGGGCTCTTTTTGCCGTGAGCAACTCTCTGATTGCGTCATCTTAAGAGCCCAACGACGACGCTTAGCCGGGATAATCACCCGTGTAAGTTCGGGTAACTTCATCTCATCAAAGAGGATTGACGCTCCGTACAGGTGGTTACACCACTTATTATGATCAGACTGCCAGACTTCAAAGAAGGCCAAGAGAAGAACAGCGGCCAAAGTACCCGGTAGACCACGTCTCGAAGCAGATTTGACATTCCGGCCAATCCTACGAATAGCCAGGTGGTAATTCTTCAGGGCTCCCATTACAGGGACATCCTGCAACTTTGAAATCTGCAAGCTGGCTAGAGCTAACATGGCTTGTAACAGTGCCGAGTTGTGGAAAGCCATCATGGGGAATGTATGCGTCCAGATGTTCTGTGCTGGAGGCATCTGTGAACGGATAGCCGCAAGAGCATCAGGTTCCCCTTCATAAGCAGAAACCGGGTCGATTTGATGACGGTCGAACAAGGTGATACTCACACTTGTCACATGAATGAAATGCAAGAATACATTCGCCGTAATTGGATCAGTCAACGGCGAGTCCTTCGCATGCGGGTAGTAGGAAGAAAGAGAGAAGTTATCGCCAGCGTAGAAATCAAAGGTGCGTGTACGAGTAGCGTGCTCTGGTGCGTTGAAGCCCGAACGGAGGGTCCAGAACTGAGTTTTCAGACTAGGTTTGAGCATAGCATCGACATGTTGCTGGGTCATGGCGCCGGCGTTGTCTAAGTCTTCTTCATCCTCGGCTTCATCGTCAAGGTCGTCATCGATCATTTCCCATGAGGCTCTGCCGTCGGACAGGTAGGAACGAGGTGTTTGTCTAGTAGGTTCATGAATTATAGGCGGTTCCATGGGCATGTCTCCATCACTATCAATCGATGTCGGTTCTTGTGGTACCTCTTCAGACGAAAGTTGCAGTGGAATCTGTTGTCCAGAAACAGACATGTTATAGGCAAAGTCTGAAATTGGAGGCGTTTGTACTGTGGGTTCCTGTGTAGGCACTGGCATGGGAATCTGGTCTTCAACCAGAGTCGGCATGGGAACCCGGTCTTCTACGAGAGTCGGCATGTTGGTAAAGTCCATGGTTGGAAGCTGCTGCTCGAGGAACTCGGCCGGAAGGAAATCAGGCGGTACCCCCGTGGTCACCGGCATTGGCCCGCCAAAGCCCAAATGTGGATCCATTCCCAACGGTCCATTACCCGGGACCTGTGACATGAGCTGCATGGCCAATTCTGGAGGTAACAACTCGGTGTCTGACATCATCATACCCGGTGGCAACTGTTGCATGCCATCCGGTAAGATATGGCCCTGTTGTAGTTGTCCCGGTAGAGTTTGGCCTGGTAACATTGGCATACCCGGTTGCTGACCATGTAGATGACCATGTGGATGACCGTGTCCATTAACATTAGAATGAGCATGGGCATGTGCCATCCTCGACAAAAACTGCTGCTGTTGTTGAAACACAGCAATATCAAACATCTCCCCAGCATCGGTCTGCGGCGGCATAAAGCCTACAAAGGCCGAACCACCGGGTCTAGGGGCCAACTGCGATGGTACATGCATAGGCATACCTCCTACAAGATGAGTGGCATGAAACGAAGTCCCGTTCGGATACGGCATAGAATTGAAGTGGCCGACGGCTCCCGAATTTGGATGCATCCTAAAATCCAAACGCGGGCCGTAGCCACTACATTGTTTGCGCGACTTGATGCAGTTGTTACAAATAGGTTGGCCTTCGTCACATTTGATTCGACGAGATCTACAAGCTGTACACAAAAAAAGAAAAAGGGAGGATTCAGTTAGCTTTGTCGATCATGGCTAGTCTTTTATCAAAGTCATTTCCACGTGTCAGCCTTGTTAAAGTTAAGCTTGTTTGCTGGCCAGTGCTTCAAAAAACAAGTGCCGGTAACAAAAATTATATCCAAGGGAGTCGGTGACGTGGGTGGGCGTGGCATTGGCAAGCTCAGACGGGCGACTTCAGACGGGCGACTTCAAACGAGGAAAGAACACTTACTCATACACCCGGTTTTTGTGCGTCGACGGGTAGTTGTCTGTTTAGGCGGTTTAGGTGCGGAACTAGTCGAGTCTCCGCCTTCGGCAGCGGCGGCGGCAGCGGTAGCGGTGCTGTTCAAATCATTGGAATTTCCGGTGTTTGACGAAGCAGAAGCAGAGGCGGATGAACCGTTGGTGGTTTGCGTTGGTGGGGCGTTTGTCGACATGTTTTGAGGTCGATTATTGGCGTAATTTTGAGTAATAGAGTGAGGGCGTGAATGAGAAAGGGCAGATTGGGGTGTTTCTGCTGAACCTAGTGGATACTGAACTGTAGTCATGAAGCCCGATTGCTGAGTGAAATGTGGATACAATACGGAAAAAGTAATGGAAGCGAAAGAGAAGCGAGTGGATAAGAGAGAATATCAGAATCCACTGGTGTGAGTGTTTAGTTTACACTGTCTTGTTGGATTCGACTGCAGATGTTTGTCAAGTATGGTGGGTGACGAGCCGGGCTATAACGAGTGCGAAAGCGAAAGAACAATCAAGGCGTTCGACTTATAACAGGCGTATTATTGTGAAGTTGGGTTGTAATAACATGACCAAATAAGAAAACCAAGCCGACAAACAGTCAAGTAAGCAAGCAAAGATGACAGGATAGTCTCCTTGGGACGAGGAAAAAAGAAAAGAAGAGTAAGAAGAAGTAATGGTAGTCAGACTTGGCTGGTACTGTATGTACACCAAGGCAATTAAAAGCCAAGTAAAACCAAGCCGGAGAGTCTGGAACAATACGACTCACAAGTCGGAGAAAACAAGCCAATCCGAGGAAAGCAAGTACATACGTATCTATATACGTATGTATATATACTCAAGTTACAATCAGCCAGGAAAATGCCACGGGTCGTGAGCCGGTTACAAAAGGCAGAAAGAGAAAGAGTGAAGCCCATCCGTGAGTTTAGTTGTCCCTCGAATAATAAGTCCGTTTTGGGAAGACACAGACTGAGATGACAAAGATAGAGAAAGAGAGAAGAGCAGCCAAGTCCCACAATGATTTGAATGAAAATCAGTCAAGATGTCGGGCCAGAGTCGAGTACAAGACGACGAACAAAAGGTCGTTATAGTCAAGAATGGAAAGGACCGAAGATTGTGGTTCTTTCTTGTTTTGTTTAATTTTACACACCGGTCTCTAAAATGTAGAGGCGGACGGTGAGAACCAAATGTGGAAATGTCGCAGTAGAAGGATGGAAAATAGAGAAAACAAGGGTTGTTTGTTAGCGAAGGAGCGAACTGTTTGGTGAAGAATCGTATTGCGGGGTGAGATATCTGTACAGAGTAGTTGAAGAAAACGAGTAAACGACGACGACGACGACTAAATTGAAGAAACTGTCCACGGAAAGAAGAAAGAAAGAAATAGAAACCCAAGTGGAGTCGTGGTTTGTACGCCGGGAAAGTGGTGGGATTAAATGAAATGTCAGGCCAGTCAAGGGAACAACCCGACAGGAATCTCTACAGTGGTTGAACAAAAAGCTACATTTAGATATATACATACGTAAACTAGAAATTCACACTTTTTTACTTCCTACTCGTTCCAAGTTCTTACTACAAATAGCGGCGTCAGAGGTCGGCGTCAAAAGTGGCTAACAAATGCAGGGTCAACGGGGGAAATTACTTTGAACGGATGAGATATAGGATCCGGGGAAGGGGGGAAGGGAAGAGTGGAGTGTGAAAAAGGAAATGGGGTACGGCAGTTAATGTGGTGAATAGAGATCGCTAATTTGTGGTTGGCTGCTTGAAGGATGCGATGACGGGGGTAGTATACAAAATTTTGAAAGGAAAGTTTAAGCTACTGAGGGTTGGCAGATAATAGGAATCAAAGTCGTGAGACATGGAACTTTCAAAGTCATTTACAACAAAAGGAAGGAATTCGGAAATAGCCTAGCCATGATAGCCCAGAAAACTAGTCACAATTGTCCCTGACTAGCCAAGAATATTCGCCACGCCTCAATCATACCAAGTGGCTAGCAACTGCAACGGCAATACAAAGCACGAGACACCGGTAGAGACAAGAGGCTTCTTTCCTAGCAAAATATATCTACCAATACGCCGTATCAGGGAAGGTGGAGCCTTTGGGTTGGGTAGTTTCTAGACATTGGAGAGACAAACAGAGACGCTTGTGGAAGTGGCGATGGGGGGGAGGGCGGATTATACGCCATAAACGGCTGGAATCTTGGGAGTCTAGACTGGCTTTTTGGGTATTCTACGAGGTCACTTGATTTCATGGGAAAACACAGAGTTAACTAGTCCTCGGCACAAACAAGTATCGGTGACTTCATCCCCATCATGACGTGCCCAACCCACCATAACCTGTCCTTCCATACACAAGCCCACCAACTGCCAGAATCTCTTGTATCCTTCCTTCCCAATCAAATTCTAGACTCCTCTCTCCTTCAGCTATCTTGGAGAATCTCTTGTGCCTGTTTTCTTGGTGGCAATACCCACATCAGGCATCTTGCATCTCAGCCCAACGTCCATCCATCCATTTTAAGAAACCCCCACCGGCCACATCGACATCGCCATCGCCATCGTCATCGCCATTTCCATTGCCACCCCCAAATCGAGCCACCATCCGCCGCCACTATCTGTCTTGGCAGGACCATGGATTGACCGAGGTGGTTGACATGAAGGAGTAAGCTTTACTAGCTAGTAAGAGTACATACTACTTGTAGCTAGTAGCTTCTGTAAGCTTCTATACACGATAGACCTTGCTTTCTACTCTTCCGACTCTTTCCTTGTTCTCTTCTTTCTTACTTGTACATCTACAGGTGTGACGGCACTGGGACTTGAGACAGCCCGTCGTGGAACACGGTGATCTGCCTGTGTCCATTACCAAAACCACAATTCTCCATAATAAACTAGCCCTCCAATGAACTCCACGCCGGCTACCAACACATGTAACAAGCACATTCAAACTCACCCAAGAAGTCCAAATAAACGCCTCCATCACCACCAAAAAAACACCCCATCTTTGAAATCCCTAACCTCCGTAGTTTCCGTCTCGGCTACGTACATACATTCATAAATCCATTCACCCACACCACTAAAGCCCCGTCACCCTACCAAATAGACTCGACAAAGCCCGCTCTATCCGCATCTCCGAATTTCTTCTTCCCTATAACCCTCTATATCCCACGAAAAAAGCCACATCCCGTCATCCTAGCCGATAAGCCGTGGCGCTGACACATCAACCAAAGCGAATGCGAGTTGACGGCGGTCTACCAGTCACCTCAGTGGCTTTCTCTAAACGCCTATTCCACCATTCCCCACCCACCCACACCAAAAAGAACCCTACCCGGCACGGCAAAATGAAAGCCTCCACTAGATAGCCGCTGTCCTTCAGCCGTCCATACCAAGATTCACATCAGACGTATAACCCCGCACCTGCGTATTCTCCTTCTCCCCTTTCTACAACCTCCTTCTTCAAAAACCATAGGGTTCCCACCCTACCGGCCCCTTCCTAAAGGAACCCCGTAAATCTCTGCATCCCTCGTCTATGCCTTCCCAAGCCCGTATTCAACAATGTCTCTACACGCCACGCATCCTTTCCATTTCACACTGACGCCTTAAGGCAATTCCAGCCGGCTTCACAACTTGCTAAGTCGTAGGATATCGCTGACTGAGTCTCCACTTATCAAGGTCTACCTCTTTACAGGGCGAGTAATCCTTTCCTGTACCCCCTCACCGCACCGGGTCCCTTAAAGCGGTCATCGGCCGTGATATCTGCAGTATCGGCTCTCTAGTCCTATCAGCCCGTAGCACCTATCACCAACGAAATCAACAACCCCATTATCCCCAAACCTCCCAATGTCTCTCCAAATCTCTCCGCCCCCAAAAAATCAACCCCCATCGTATTAAGTTCACGGCCCGTAAAGCCACCCACATCCGCCGCTCGCACACTCGCATTTCTCTTTACAAACCCTTACATACATTCCAAAAGAACGGGGGCTAGAATTACTACGCATGCACATTCCTTCTTTCTCCCCTTTCGTCCTACACATCAGTAATCGGCACCCGCCAAAGTCAAAAAGCCGTGCCGCCGTCAGACACCTGGCACGGACTATCGTCGGTTTACAACGCCGCTGATATTATGTGGTGGTGTCTCGTCGGTTCAAGATCTTTGCATCTGCCATAAAGCCTTTATTTATCTGTGTTACCGTCCGCCACCGGTACGAATTGCCTTGGTTGTAGAACGGCCTTTTACCAAGTCTTGAAAGTCAAGTAGTGTTTGTTATTACGAGGTGTTGTCAATATTAGGGTACATCTATGTTACACAATCATTTCAAGGGTTACTTTCAAGGATCCTTATCGATTGTATTCTCCACTTAAACTTTTTGTCTACTACGATAGCCCATCAAACCAAATTAGGCCAAACCGGATCGCCAACGCCATACCCAACCAAACCAGAACCACCTCTCTCGACAACCCCCCACCACCGCCCGCCCAAAATGTTCTCCGTCAAAGGCTGGTCCGTCCCCAGCTCCTCCCTCAAAAAGGAATCGTTAACCGTCGCAGCCGCCACCGCCGCCGCCGTCGCCGCTGAAACCGGCCAGCCCGTCGTCCCCGTCAAGAAGCCGCGCAAGAGAAAGCGGAATGGTCGCGACAATGACCAGCCCGAGGTGACCGCCGAAAATATGGCTGAACTGTGGGATAAGGTTGTTGTGAATAAGGAGTTTGTTGCTTCCGGGGCTAATAAGGGTGCGCTTGGCGAGAGAAGGAAGAGGTCTGAGGAGGAGACTGCCACTGAGAAGGTTGAGAAGGTCGAGAGTAAGGCCGAAGAGCCCAAGGCCAAAAAGCAAAAGAAGGAAAAGAAGCCTAAATCCGAGAAACCCACCAAATCCGAAAAGCCCTCCAAACCCTCCAAGTCCGCCTCCACCAACGAGTCCGCCCCGGCCGCCGTCCCACCAACTCTCGCCCCTCTCCCTCCGGCCCCAGCCAAGCTCACCCCCCTCCAACGCGCGATGCGCGCCAAGCTCATCCCCGCCCGTTTCCGCCACCTCAACGAAACCCTCTACACCCGGCCGTCCGCCGAGGCTCTGTCCCTCTTCACCGCCACACCGTCCCTCTTTGAAGAATACCACGCGGGTTTCCGCCAACAAGTTCAGGTGTGGCCTGAGAACCCCGTTGACAACTACGTTGCCCTTCTCAAGTCCCGTGGTGCCGTTCGCACGCCTTATAAGCCGCGTGCCGGAAATGGCAGAGCCGACTATGTTAAGCCCGTTTATAAGAGTTTGAGAGAGACTCCCTTGCCGCGGACACAGGGTGTTTGTACCGTTGCCGATTTGGGTTGTGGTGACGCCAAGATTGCCCAGGCCTTACAAGCTCATAAATCCGCCCTCAAAATCGACATTAAATCCTACGATCTCCATGCTCCCACCCCACTCATCACCGCCGCCGACATTTCCAATCTCCCACTTGAAGACGGCACCATCGACGTCGCCGTTTTCTGTCTCGCCCTCATGGGCACCAACTGGCTTGACTTCATCGACGAAGCCTACCGCATCCTTCACTGGAAGGGTGAACTGTGGATCTCCGAGATTAAATCCCGCTTCGCCCGTGTCGGCGCCCCCGGAACTGGCAGAAACGTCGTCACCCACTCAGTCGGCAACCGGAAAAAGGCCGCCGTTGCCAAGAAACCAACCAAGGAGGAAAAGGAGCGCATTGCCGAGAACCAGCGGAAGGATCT
Organism: Huntiella abstrusa; assembly: GCA_025685495.1. Classification (NCBI taxonomy): domain Eukaryota; kingdom Fungi; phylum Ascomycota; class Sordariomycetes; order Microascales; family Ceratocystidaceae; genus Huntiella; species Huntiella abstrusa. Next base: position 500,155 of record JAJNMT010000234.1, on the reverse strand, counting down.
TGCTGTTGAGGTTGATGGTGAGGAGGACCGCAAGGGCGAGACTGATGTATCTGATTTCATTGCCGCCTTGGAAAAGAGAGGATTTGTTCTTCAAGGTGAACAAAAGGATGCTGTGGATATGAGCAATAAGATGTTTGTGGGCATGCACTTCATCAAGTTGGCTGCGCCCACGGTAGGAAAGAACGTCGATAAGTATGGCAAGACTAACGTCAAGCCTAAGAAGAAGTTCATTGCCAGTGCAAAGGAGGAAGCCGCCGAGATAAACGAGGACACCATTCTCAAGCCCTGTGTCTACAAGCTGAGATAAATTCCTCAATCCCATATAAAATAGCATCTTGTCATTGTAATATATCCCCATATGTATCTTACACAATTAAATTCAAAGAAAAAAAGTGGCCGTTTCTCGTGACGTCGGTTCATGCCGTCTCGGCATCTATCAAGTAGTCTCTACAAACAAGTTACCGTTTCTAACTAAACAAAATTCCCGCAGCGACCTCAACATTGCCTCCGGCCGCACGCAAAGCCTGTGTAGCCCTAGCTCTGTCAAATCCCAAATCTATTAACTTTTGTACATCACTCTCAGGGAAGCCCTGTGAAGCTTGCGATGGCGCCGCCACAGGTGCCACAGGCGCGGGTGTACTCGCTGCAATCGCTCCAGATCCAGATGGTCTGTCGCCTACCAGCCCTGAGGCGGGTACGTCAATAGCTCCCGATCGTCCGTCAATGGTAGTTCCGGCAGGACCTTCAACCTTGGCCTCGTCTTCGGGGTTCTCTGTGGTCAAATTCTTGGGAATATCCGCTTCGCTTAGGAACGGAACTTCCTCGCCTTGGATAACAAGGAGATCACGCGCCAGGTCGATGGTGGCTTGGTGGCGCTTGAGCATATCAAGACCCAACAACAAATCAACAGACTTGCCCTCCATGACTGTGAAGCTGCAAGGAAGGAAAAGTGTACCAATCTTGATTTGAAACAGGTGTACGCGACCAATGATGTTAGCAGTGCCAACACCACGAGCGATACCCGAAAATCTCTTATCGACCAGACGCATAATTCCACACTCTTCCGCGCATGAAGGTGACATGATGGTTGCCTGTGCACCAGAGTCAACCATGGCCTTGACCTTTTTGCCATTGATTTCAACATCCAAATACAACATGTGTACACGACCAAAGACTGCAGTTAAGGTTATTAGCATGTCGGACGCTGTACCCGCATAAAGTAGATAGCTTACCTTCAGGGTTGAACTCCATGGCATTCTGAAGATTCTCCATGACACGTTCCTGTCTGATCATCTCTTCGATATGAGCCTGGGCTTCAGCATCGAATGGGTCGGCGTTGTATCTCTCAACATAGTTGTTGAGCGTTTGTCTTTCCTGATTGTATCTGTCGGCAGTTTCTCTAAAAAGAGCATGGAAGTGCTCACGGTTGTCCAACGCCGCCGCTAATTGCGGGTTATTAGCAGCCAACTGCGCGCGCATCTGCGGCGATGCCAGAATCTCAAGGCGCAGAGCCTCAGGATCTCTGCGTGCCTGGTTACTAGCAGAAGCAGCGGCGCGTTGCTGTCCCGGCTGACGAGGCGCGCGAACATGCAGAGCCATCACATCGCCGTCGACAACACCAATCTCGGCCAACGTCTTTGTGGGCGTGCTAATTATGCGGCCGGCGTGGTAGAGGTGTTGAGAGTTACGAGGGATCTGAGTCTCGGTGGTGATGGAGTCGTAGAGAGTCTCGATGGTCATTTCCGGAAAGATTTCGAGAGTTAAGAGTTGGTCCTCTACTGCATCGCCTGCAGCGGGGTTGTCGATGTTGATGGTTACTCTCCTGGAGACATGGGCGATGCAAGTCAGCCAAGGCCGTCAAACAAGGCCGAACCAAGACTAGACTTACATTGTTAATGATGTGTGGTTGTTACTTTAAAAGAGGATATGTATGTATCGTCAAGAACAAGAAGATCTTTATCCAAAAAGGAAAAGTAGACCGATGGTCGGAGTCAGATTGGGTTTGGTCGCACCGTGGTGGTAGTATCAGATCCGGTGATGGGTGCAGCCTGATGACCTCAGCAATGGGCAAGCCTACCAACACTAAACACGGCAATAAGCTAAAGACAAGGCTGGCAAAGTGGGACAGATGTACTCCGAATGACCGATACACGATTACCAATAGCAAAAGACCGCAGAAATGGCTAAAAACTACACAGAAGAAACTACGATTCTACACTCCGTCATCTATAAATGGCAGCATTCCGTCACCTCAACTGCTACTCGGGGAGCATTTGCGCAAGTACATGCCCAAAAAGGCCAGGGATGTATGTGGCAATCAGGCCTTGATGTCGTTGCATGAAACAGTCAAAAGGTCAAATGGCTGGTTGCCTGCCAGGGAAGACGAGCTGTAAACAGAAACACACCCAACGCAGCACACAAATGTGCAACAAACCAAGCCCATAAGCCATCGGCAGCTGTTACAATGGATGGCTGATTCGGTTTGTATGTCTGTACAATGCCATGTGCATATGTAACATGCCTCACAGCCTACTTGAAGTTGGACAAGGAGCTATTGTGGCCCAACGTCCTTCGATAACCCTAGGGTCATGGACAAGGATGCGGCATCATTCTATACTATCTTTGACAATGTATTATCCATTATCGTCGTGGTGCCGCAGACGCCGACGACGCACGCCGGGGTTTGTCGGGGGAGGCTGACAATGTTGGACGAAGCCGACCCCTTACTGCTTGTCACCAACAAGTGCCACGCTGCAGACACCATGGCGACCGATCGAGCTGAAGGGTGGTTTCTCAAGGACATACATATGTAGCCCAAAGAACCAGCGAGTGTTGAGCCTCGGTTGCTTTGGTAGAAGAGAGACTTTCGAGGCAACACAGACGGGCCTGACATGATGGTTGTTGGATGTTGCTAGCTGTCGTGTGTGCGTGTAATGGAACACGGCACAGCAGCAGCAGCAGCAACAGCAACAGCAGATTACCAAATCCTGCAATTGTGGGGTCCGGATACTGAGGGTGTCCAGACGGACAGTGTCAGCCAATCCTGCCCTCCCTATTCGGGAAACTATTACAGAGCGTGTAGGATCAGCCTTCCGGCTCTGGACAATTTAGACAGCTGATTCCACTCATGCATACATTTGAACATGCAGCGCCATTTTGTCGAGCGAGGGAGGAAAAAAAACTTTATCCGTGTAGAGAACGAACTGGACAGGTCCGAGTGTGGAGTAGACATGCCGGCCGGACTCGCCTTCTGTTACGATGTGATTCTATCTGCTGTATTACCGGGTCTTTGACGCTCGCTATACGCCCCGTCGTACTGCTTTCATCCTCAGGTACCAATGTCTGGTTCACAAATGCCAATGTCGTTGTCCGCCTGGTATTCTTTGATGTTTGCTTAGCCGGGATGTAAGCGTAGGAAACACGGAAGACAGTACTGAAAGGTCGACATTACTACATAAGCGAATGGATTCGCAGCAAGTCGGCATCAAAGGGATGTTTTCTTTCAATACAGTTCATTACCCCCCCATTACAAAAAACATTCCAGCCCTCAAAAAACAATGCTTCTTCACTCTACTCCCTTTGTTGAAGTTCCGGATACCCATCTATCATGCCCTGTGGCAGTTAGGTCACTGAGTATTTCCGATGCCGAAGCCTGCGAACTCGTGGAGAATGCAAGCTTCCCCGACCCAAAATACCGCGCCACGCGGGAGAAGGTACGATAACTGCACTTTGCCTTGGATCTAGGATCATCACCTACTGACATAACTGTGACTACCTTAGTTCGACTACCGTCTTTCATGCTATCCAGATCTCTGCTACGGCTTGTTCATTAAGGTGTCTCCCACGATTGATCTGTACGGCTCATCTACCCTCGGCACCTTAGAGCCCGACGGCCCAGCAGAATGGCGTCTCGTAGGCCACGCGGTATCAACCTGTTCAATGAATGAGAACATCTCCGACCATGATATGTCAGTTCCGATCGATTGGAGAACAACCATGCGGCGCCGACCCGGCTCAGTCGCTCAGATCCACTCATTTGCGATAGTCCCGGCGCTTCAAAAACAAGGCCTCGGTCGGAAACTCATGGAAATTTGTGTTGAGGAAATGAGAAGGCGGAAAGGCTTCTCTTCAGTCGCACTCTTGTGTCAAGATGTAAGTCGCCAGTACCCAATGTACGGTCGTTCAACATGACCTGGGGTTACTAACCCTTGATAGTACCTAACCGCCATGTACCGCTCTATGGGATACAAACCAGCGATGAGCAAGAGTTTGGCTACGTTCGGAGGAGGTGGATGGAATGATATGGTACGTTTCTATCCCTATGTTACCGGATATCTCCAAGGACACTTGGAAGTACTTTGGATAAATGCTCCGACCAAACTACGTAACCCTGGTGAACGCTGTGACTAACACACATAACCTCAACGAATAGCTCTATCGCCTTGACGACGACTGAATCTAACACGAAGATGGCTACACATGACAAACACAGGTCACTCGGTTTACATTATGGCCTTGAAGCATCAGTGGATATCGAGGCTTGTGCTGTCCAACAACAGCCTGGCTTTCCATATTTCTATATAATGAAAAACCCAATGCAAAAAACACGTTCCTTTACTCCCGCTGGTATTTTTAAATCGTTCCTCAAAGCCCTTTAATCAGAAGCCTTGTACTTGGAGCGGTACTCCTCAGTGGCAGCAACCTGCTCGGCAGTAGCGTGACCCTTCATGCCAGTGATGATGTCGTCAAGGTTAAGAATAGCGTAAATAGGAAGGTTGTACTCCTTCTTAAGCTCACCAATGGCAGAAGGACCAGGCTTAGAGTCATCACCATCAGCAGCAGGGAGCTTCTCCATGCGGTCAACAGCAACAACAATACCAACAACCTCACCACCCTCCTTCTGGATCTTAGCGATAGCCTCACGCTTAGCAGTGCCAGCAGTGACGACATCGTCAACAATCAAAACACGCTTTCCCTTAAGGGGGCAACCAACAATGTTACCACCCTCACCGTGATCCTTAGCCTCCTTACGATCGAAAGAGTAGCAGACACTGGCGTACTGAGAGCCCATGGCACCAAGAGCCAGAGTAGCCATAGTAGCAAGAGGAATTCCCTTGTAAGCGGGACCGAAAATCACATCGAACTCGAGACCGGCAGCAGCAGCATCGGCAATGGTCTTGGCGTAAGCGACCGAAAGAGCGGTCAGAAGATCGGCACGGTAGAAGTCACCGGCGTTGAAGAAGTAGGGAGAAGTGCGACCGGACTTGAGGGTGAAAGTGCCGAACTTGAGAATGTTGCCATCGATGGCGGCCTTGAGGAAAGCGGCCTTGTGGGGAGCGAGTTCGGTAGACATTTTGATTAAGTTTTTGGTGTTGTTGTTTGAAGTTTGAGGTTAAGAAAGAGTACAAAATGAGGTTTATGACTTAATGGGCGGAAATTTTCTCTTCTTATTACGTTGGCCCCGCTAACCACCGATATAGCAGTTCCGCTCGTCATTGGCCGTACCTTCATTGGACAATGGACAGTGGGGCAGACTATATTCGCTCAGCCTTATTGTATGTACATACACACAAAATTCAAAGTTCTACAAGTAAAACAAACAACAGAAAACTGTATACTCAATGTCACTAACACATCTGCATGAACCCGTCAATACACCCTTCTTCTATCCGCAAAACTTTGTAATTCACTCCTCCGCCTGTCACTCAAAATCTTGGCTTTGGCGGGGTCACCGCAGTATCCAACGCCAGGCCTTATCCTCTTCCAGAATTTCGGGGCCCCACATACCGATAAGATAAGCAATCTGCCAAGCGGGGACACCAAGGAAAAATGCCTGGCAGCTAAAAAAATTCCCAAAAAAATTCCTTCACCGCCCGGCAGGGAAAAAGAAAAAGTTGTTAGACTTAAACCTCCAACGGGCTGTCCATCGTCAACCGGCCTGGAAAAGAGATTATCGACGCATCGCCTTCTTTTCGATTCGTGTTGGGTTGATCATATCCGTCCACTTTCATTCTTTCATCCCATAGACTCTCCCCGGCCTCACGTCCAAAGGTCGTTTTTTGTTCTTTTCTCCCAATACATAGTGGTTTATATCCTCTTTTATATAGACCAATACAAAGTTCGCCCATCATGTCGCTGCGCACTTCTTTCAAGGACATCCCTCCGGTTCCCACCTCCCAGGAGTTTCTCGATATCGTCCTGAGCAGCACTCAGCGCAAGCTGCCTACCCAGATTCGCTCTGGCTTCAGTATGTCATCCGATTTTTCAGCGTTTCGCCAAAGACAAGTCATTGCCCGATTAGGCGCATCGTCACTTTCACGGCCCCACGCCTGGACCTATAAAACTTCAAACTACTAACAATCTCTACAGAGATCTCCCGTATCAGAGCCTTCTACACCCGTAAGGTCAAGTTCACCCAGGAGACCTTCTCAGAGAAGTTCGGGGCTATCCTCGACAGCTTCCCCCGTCTTTCCAGCTCTCACCCTTTCCACCGCGATCTCTTCAACACTCTTTACGATCAAGACCATTTCAAGATTGCTCTTGGTCAGCTCTCTACCGCCAAGGGTCTTATTGAGACTATCTCTCGCGATTATGTCCGTCTTATCAAGTACGCCCAGTCGCTTTTCCAGTGCAAACAGTTGAAGCGCGCTGCTCTTGGTCGCATGGCCACCATCTGCAAGAGACTCAAGGACCCTCTTCTGTACCTTGACCAGGTTCGCCAGCACTTGGGTCGTCTTCCTTCTATCGACCCCAACACCCGCACTCTCGTCATTTGCGGTTTCCCCAACACCGGAAAGAGTTCTTTCCTGAGCTCCATCTCCCGCGCCGATGTTGAGTATGTTCAATCCTTGAATCTTCTGACTTATCCCATGTACTAACCACTCATTCCCCTTCTACAGCATCCAGCCCTATGCCTTCACCACCAAGTCGCTGTTCGTCGGTCACTTCGACTACAAGTACCTGCGCTTTGCCGCCATCGACACCCCCGGTATCCTCGATCACCCTCTTGAGGAGATGAACACCATTGAGATGCAGTCTGTCACCGCCATTGCTCATCTGCGCTCCGTCATTCTGTACTTCATGGATCTGTCCGAGCAGTGCGGTTACCCCGTCCAGGCCCAGATCAACCTCTTCAAGAGCATCCAGCCCCTCTTCTCCAACAAGATTGTTTTCATTGCAGTCAACAAGATCGACATCACCCGCCCAGAAGCCCTCGATCCCTCTCTCAAGTCCCAGCTTGATGCTCTCATCAAGCCCGGTGAGGTTGAGATGCTCCAGCTGTCTTGCAACTCTGGCGAGGGTGTCCAGGAGGCTAAGAACGCCGCCTGCGAGCGTTTGATCGCCGAGCGTGTCTCCCAGAAGATCAAGGCTGGCACTGGTGCTACTGGCGCCGTCTCTGCCCGTCTCGCCGAGGTCATGTCTCGTATCCACGTTGCCACCCCCATGAACGGCCAGTCCCTTGAGACTTTCATCCCCGAGGGTGTCAAGGGTCTCAAGAAGTACGACAAGAACGACCCCGAGCGCCGCACTCTGGCTCGCGACATCGAGGAGGAGAACGGTGGTGCTGGTGTCTACAACGTCGATCTCCGCGCCGAATGGATGCTCAAGAACCCCGACTGGAACCACGACAAGATCCCCGAGATTCTCGAGGGCAAGAACGTCTACGACTACGTCGACCCCGATATCGACGCCAAGCTCCAGGCTCTGGAGGAGGAGGAGGAGCGTCTGGAGGCCGAAGGTTTCTACGAGTCCGATGACGACGAGTACAACACCGAGGAGGAGAACATCATGAAGAAGGCCGAGATGATCCGCGAGAAGCAAACCCTCATCCGCAACGACGCGCGCATGAAGAAGCGTCTCAAGAACCAGGCCATCATCCCCCGTTCCGCCCGCAAGGTTCCCCTCTCCGAGCTCGAGGAGGGTCTCGACGTTCTCGGTGTGGACACCCGCGCCATCAGCTCCCGCGCCAAGGCCGACCCATCGACCCGCGGCCGCTCTGTCACCCGGTCTCGCGCCGGCACCGTCGACCCCGACTCCATGGACGTCGATGGCGGCGACTCCAACCAAGCTGCCCGCGACAAGATCCGGTCCATGTCGCGCATGCGCTCGGTATCCCGCGTCAACCGCCGTGAAGACGGTGTCCAGGATGAGGTGTCCCGGACCAAGACGGAGAGAATGGCCAAGTTGGCCCAGAAGAAGGCTAACCGCATGGCTCGCCAGGGTGAGGGTGATCGTCACCAGACTCCTTCGCTGATCAAGCATTTGACGGCCGGCAAGCGTGGTATTGGCAAGAACCAGCGTCGTTAAACGGGATAAGACTCTTCTTTGTCTTATTCCCAACGTCTCTTCTAGCCATCTCACCAAAAGAAAAAGCAAAAAAGAAACTCAAAAAGCCCAATACCCCATCAAAAGCATTTCTTTTTTTCATGAACGCTCGTCATTCTCCTTCTCTCTTGCCCCCTCAAATTCTCTTGTAACGTTAACGAACGTCCTTGTCATCATTAATCGCACTACTCTGTTTACCTTCTTTCTTTTTCCCTCTCCGCAATGAATGTCTTTGTCGTTTTTGTTGTACCATGGAGCCTCTAAGATCACGGTCAGTTGCAGTTGCCGCCGTCTCCACGCAAACACATTTTGTCTTTTCTTTTTCTCCTTCCTAAGTGGCGTTGGTTTGATTGTTATTTTTTGCTTTTTGGGTTCCTGTTTTCGGTTCTTGTTGGTCCGTTTTCTTGTTGTGTTGTTACTTGTCGTATTAAAAAGATTTACAAGCAGAATATATACCTCTCTATAGATCACAGTGTGTGTGCCTTCCTGTTTCATGTTTCATGACCCGCGTGCTTTCTCCACAATGTCACAATCACCAAAAATATATGTTCATAGGAATCCAAAGAAATGTTCTATCATTTATCACTGCGTAACTGGGTTTCGTATTATGTGGGTATAAATGTGCGCATGTATCACGATCCTTTCAAATGAATACACGGCGTTGTATGTTCAGCCTTCAACATCATCCACTCTCCGTCTCTCGGCCTTATTCTACTTCAAGATGCAAAACAAACTTACTCCTCGGCGACAGTCACCTCACGGAGACCCTCGACGACAAGCTCCTCACCGGCGTAGCGGCGGTAGATGTCACGAACATCGTCAGTGGTGGTCTCGAAGTGGCTGGTGGCGTCGTAGCTCTTGGAGATGAAGATGTTGTCGGTCTTGCCGTCAGAAGTAGGCTCGTAGATGGGGATAGGAGGACCCATGAACTGCTCCTCAATGGCGCCTAGTCTCTCCAGACCGGGCTGGAGCTCAAGGTGGTGGTTGGCATCAGTCTCGGAAATGGTCGAGACGATGGCAACCCAGTAACCCTTGGGGCAGACGTTGTGGGCAGATGACACGCAGGCGATGTAGATGTCGTTCTTGCGGCCAACCTGGGACTGGGGGATGATGATCTGGGCGGAGTCCGAGTCCGAGGTACCAGCAAGAGGGTGCTTCAGGATGCAGATGGCACGGAGAACGTGACCGACAACCTTAGCCTTGCTGGGGAAGTAAGAGGGGTCGGCAAGGATGGCCTTGGCCTTGGTCTCGAAGGTGAACTTGGAGTTGTCGTTGGTGTTGGTCATAGTGGCCTTGATGCCAGAGATCTTGTCACCGTCATACACGAACTCGTCGACATCAGCGTTCAGCATGTAGGTACCACCGTAGATGGCGGAAAGACGGGCGAAACCCTGGGGAAGCTCGCCGAGACCGTACAGAGGGTAGATGTAAGGAGACTTGCCGTAACGGGCAACAGAGTTACCGTACAGCTTGATGCGCTCAATGGCCTCAGGGGCACCGCCAGCGGTAGCCATGAAGTCATCAGAAAGGTAGAGGGCCATGGCGTGACCAATGAAGTCACGGGTGCTAGTCTCAAGACCAAACTTGTCAAAGATGTCCTTGATAGAGCAAGTAGAGATGTCGAGGCCTATCATTATTTCGTTAGTAAACGCACATAGTTATAGATTGGGTTCTGTAAATAAATATACCCTTGTGAGTGGCAGGGTCCTTGACGTCGAAAGTACCGACCCACTCGATGAAGCTCTTCATGCGGCGCTTCTCGAAGATGCCCATGAGAGGGGACTTAAGAGCCTCAGCAGCGTCAGAAGGAACCTTGGCGACGGTAGCCTTGCTGCCGTTGCCCTGCTGGACGAAAGAACCAGTCACCTGCTTGAACTCGAGGTAGCGGGTGACATCGGTGGAGACCAGAATGCGGGTAAGCTCGCCAGAGGACATGAGGAACTTGGGGACAAGGTCAATGTTCCAGTCGTTGGAGCGACCGTACTTGGTCCAGGGCTCCTCACCCTTGTTGAAGTTGCCATACTTCTTGAAGAGCTGTATTTGGTATGTTAGTTTTGTGCTTCGGGCTACGCTATGCAGTGTTACTATAGACGTACAGTCTCGAGGTTGACCGAGGCAGCCTCACTAATCACACAAAGTCAGCAAACTAGTACAATATCAAATCAAAGGTGATTCAACTTACGCGCCGTAGTGGTCGTTGCGGTCGATGTGAAGGACCTTCTTGCCCTTGACGGAAAGGACACTGTATTCAGAAACGATTGTTAGATTTCTGGAAAACGTAGTCGTGTACTATGAGTATTGTATCGTGGGTCGAAATAGCATGCAGCCTGGCGCGGGGTAATGCGCCTGGTTGCTACTTCTGCGACACAGACCAAAGCGAGGCTGAATTACCCAGAGAGAATGCACTCGGTCAAACCTGAACAGAAATATAATCGTCAGCAAAACTGATCTCCTTTAAACATTTACAGCTTCCCGTACTGTTGAGCCAGGTAAATAACGTCATGATGGCCATCACAAGGCCGTCATCCTGTCACCCAATCCAACGTAAGGGCGGCAACAGATGCCACACAGGCACCGCTGCCATGCCAAAGAGGGGTTGATTTTATCACAACTTACCAGTGCCGAGGACAATGACATCGTATTCGGGGGCGATCTCATCCATGATTGCGAATTTTATGACTATAGAAAAGAATAAAGCGTGACGAAGATAAGATGGACTCGAAGATGGATAAAGATGGAAAAGTTCAGGAACGTCGCGGCAGGGAGATCACGGTCAAATATAAATGCAGGTCAAAGCTAAAGCTGCTGGCAACTACTTTCAGAAAGGAGCGGGGGGTATCGCTGGATTCAATTGTGTTGCTGGGTTGTGGTTAGGATGTTGCTCCAAACGTCGGGTCAGGTCCAGAGTTGGCGCGTTACGGTTATTACTGCTTGTGAAGAGGGGAAGGGGTGCTACAGCATTGTAGTTCATAGCTCCCCCATAGCTCGCTCCTGCCCTCCGTAAACTATTAGAGAGGAGGCGGGCAAGCTCCCCGTTGAAGGGGACACTTCCTGGTCAAGGGGGGGCTACAGAAAATGGCAGGAAGGAGAGGCAACAGTTGCAGAGCGGGGAGGCAGGAACGGTCCAGCAAAGACCAAGGGGCGCTTGACGCGGAAAGGAAGCACAGAGCACAGAGCTTGTTGTGTAAGGCCACCAGTTGGGCATCACTGGGGAGATGATACTTGAAGAGTTTACAGTTGGCTTCTTTGTGAAGGGCAAATAGTTAGATCGTAGTATGAGCTGGTTTCGAAGTGCATCTCGTAAGTCATGTACAAATGCATTACACCAAGGAAGTTGCCGCCGTCATCATGCGTGTATGCGGTAAACTACAACAACCCCTCACTTGCTGTCAAAGAAGGCAATATCAGACAGTTCAGGTGGTGCCTTAACCTATAATGGAAACAATGTCTGTCTCCCAGACTTCTAGCCTGGTTCGCCACCACGCCACTGGACTCTTCGGTCTAAGATAATCCAAATTTTGTTCCCCATTTTTGTCCTCTCTACAGCAACAGCTCAACAACGAGGATAGCCATATATCCAATATCCACTCGTCTGTTTTTTTGGGTCGAGGAAACTTGTCAAGGGGCTTCGATCGTGGCCTATTTTCCAACCTCTTCCTTCCGCCTTGTTAATACCCCAGCCCACTTGCCCAAAACAGACGTACCCCCTCCCTCAAGAACCAATATCTGTCGTGGCAGTCGGGGGAATACGTCAGAATTAGCTTATGTCAGCAGTCAATTTGGTTGTACTGTGAGATTCCATCTACCAAAAAAGACTTGAATCTTTGAAGATATTGAATAAGCACCTTACCAAGATAAAGGGGATACAAATATCAAAACCTTTGGACCATTGAGCCCAGCCTTGACTATAGCCTCGTTCATGTAAGTCGATTGATAGGGTTCATACCCTACTAATCACAAAATCCTGTTGCACAGGCCATGTCACGATATTGAACGTCCATCTGCATACGATCAAGCACAGTCTATCAATTTGAATAGTTGATTATCCCTCATGCACAGAACAAACTGCAAACTTCTAGTTGCATTATGCATTTGCTTAACTTGAACAATGTCATGTTTGTGAGAACACCCATATACACAACACAACAAGCCCACGGTTCGCTCAACTTTTCAGACCTTTGAAGCTCGATAGGCCCAGACATGACGCCCAACCTCACAAACTACTCAACCCTGTAATATCTCCGCCAGGACAAAGGCTCCCTTTTTTACCTACAGTCCATCATCATTTCCACGCGCAATTCCATCTGAACTCGTGCAGGCTCCCCTGGACCTCCGACCTGCAGAATCTCTTGTCCCCTCCTGTTAATCCGCGCGATGGGTTCTTTCGTATTTATGTACACACAGTATGTAGATATAGCCTCCGGGGTACATGATTGTGGTCAGGCGAAATTCCCCATGAACTGTCAGCCATCTATCTTGTACAACTGCCAAGACGATTCAAGTGCATATGTACACACAAACCCAACTAGTCGTCTGTTCACGGCCTCTCCTGTGCGTTTGGTCGGGTACAGATGTAGCACCAACGTCAGTTGACCCCGTCAAAACCAGCCGTTTCGAGGAAAGGGACATGGCCCCGACCACCTGCATCTCCTGAAGTGGCGTACGTTTCCCAACCTGTTTGTTTTTGAGATTGTTACTTGAGGCTGGAGAGTTCGTATACATAAAACGTCGTTGTTGTCTAAATGTGGCCTTTTCTCATGGCTACTGGATGTTTCTTGAACATCATTTTTGTCCCGTGCTGCCGAAATTGCGCTTATATGGGGTCTCAGCATCCAGCCACTGGGATATCTACGATATGACAAACCCTAGTTGAATATTGACTAGGGTTTATACGATTCCGGCGAGATCGATCTGACATGATGCACGATTGGCTTGGGGAACACGATAGTTTCTTCAGCTGCGAGTTGATAGTTAAGATCCGTAAATGCAAAAATCATATAAATACATGTAAAATAATACATAGGCGAAAGTCCTCTAGACCTTGACCCACGGCCATCAATAGCCGCATTTTCGAACTGTATACCCCATCAATGACCATTATTCAATGGGATAACAGCTCTTGTGCAAGAGTTTTGTTATATCCTTGGTATCTCGTCACAGATATAACCTCACCATCCCCGGCCCAATACCAAAGATGTCACTTAAGCCTTGGGAGTCTCCACTGGCGCCGCCTTTTGTACCTCTGGTGCAGGAACGTCTTCCGCAAACACGTCCGAGTCTTCAATTGGCAATGGATCGAATAACTTGCCGGCTCCTGATAAGTCGATCTCAGGGTCATCTTCCGCAAGTTTACGAGCATCCTCCCACAGGTAGTACCGCTCAGTGAGAGTGGCCTTGATACGCTTCATGGTAGTACGAACCTATTTGACGTGAGTTAGCAACTTGTCGAACTGTAATCCCTCAGACATCCAATGTCCGGAACTGCGAATATCAAAAACTTACAGCCGCATCACGTGCTCTGCTCTCAGCGTGACCGAAACCCATAGACGCTCTCATCCGCTCCAACTGCGCCGTAGCAATAAGATTTCTTTCTCTCAAGCACACCCACCACAACTTGTGCAAGTCCTGCCAATCCTTCTGACGCAACTCCTGCACCGTCCATGGCCGTCCGAATTTAGTATCAGCCATCGGCGTGCGCATCAAAACACCCGGCTCAGGGAAGAAACCCCACAGTCCATGATTTGGGTCCACTTCCACCTCAGGCTTGTAATCCGTGGGCTTGGGCAAAGGCTCATCTGAAACGGAAACAGGCTCACGCAGACCAGAGCGACGGAGAACACTGACACCACGGTGGCGATTGTTGTCACGGGTGACGATTTTGGCGGCGATAGGAGTGGTGGAGAAAGGGCGGGCGCTACCGGGGAGGCGGACGGCCTGGGCGAGGGTCCGGCTGGCGGGGAGTCTGGCGGCCATTGTGGGAGATGTACGAATTCGTCGGGGTGGAATTGATTTCGATGGATGACCGATGAGTGGATAAAAGCCAAATAATGGCAATGAGAACTTCAGTCCGGCTGTATCAAGAAGCTTCGGTCTCTTTCGACGTCAAAATCAAGGTTCGGCACGTCGTCTGTCGTTGATTTCACGATGTCATTATGCTTGACAAAAACCCGTCAGCCAATCATAGTGGGGCTTCGGTGGGTTGTCGGGAAATCTAGCGTAATTGGGGTTTATCGATAAGGAAGCTGGTCACACGTGACCTGGTGTAACGGAGACGTTACAACGACGACATGTTGAATAACGTAGCTCAATGGGACATTTAAATTGTTGTAGTATGTGAATCGAGACCTTGAGATTTGAGGGCTATTTTAGATGGACCTGTTTTTGTTGAAGTCTTGTAATGTGGTCTTATTCTCCAAAAGTTACTAGGTTCCATCACATGTGCTGTCATGGTGCTGTGCTACTTGTTTGGGTATGTACATGTGTATATACATATATCAGGCTCACTTATAAAGTGATGGTTCAGATTACGAATAGACATCGTTTAAATTGGTTTAGCAGTCACGATTAGACAGTTTTATGACTGGAAGCTGAACTTGTTAGGTCTTAGTATACTACACTGTCCGGACATCCTGCTATTATGGGGCCACTGTCAAGAACACCGGCTAAAGATAGGATACTTGTATTACTTATATAAAAGCGCTGACCAAAAGACACGGTTATCTCATAAAATGAGTACTCTAAAGCCACGTGTATAATACATTTGGTGCTGACCGCCAGATACACTTACATCTCATATCGGTCATTCCTGATAAGCTTATTCCAGATTTACATTCCTGTTCCAACCCGCAATTATGGATCCAATTAGCCGCCAGATAACAGATTGTCTATCAGTCGCAGAATAATTGAAATGATCCGGTTGCCGAAAGTCCCCACCTTGGACTCCACTTATGACCATTCACCATCATACGACACATTTCGTGATACCAAGTACAATACACACATAATTCGTCCGTACTTCTACAACGGTAGCACAATCTTAACTCAAATCGCCCATCACCGGAACACAGAGATAACATGCAAGCATTTTCGCTCGTCATGTGCCAACCCGATTCTTTCACTGCCGTGCACCTACTGTGCGGGTCAATATTCTCCTAAAACATACAAAGTCGTCAGGTATCCCCACAGTAAAGCAGCACGTGTGATGATCCCCAGAACCCGTCACTTACTCATTCCTCCACTTTCACGACATCGTGCCATCCATGAACGATACATACAATAACACCGGAAACTTGGTACCTGAGCTTCCTCTCATATCTCCACATTCTACAAGGTCAGAATCCATCAACTGGGGAGCGGCATGGCATACATAGCACCCCGCTTCAGCTGCGGATCTCGAGTACAGCGCTTAACAGGACCCATTCTGTGGCGGTATTTTGTTTTTCTGTCGGTACTTGAGGGCACGGAGGGCGTTCATCTACAAGGAATATGAGGGGTGTGGTATGTACATACGTCCGATGGGAAAAGAGGACGACTGTAATTACCGCGTCCTTGTTTTCCATGTAAAAGGTAAAACAGGCGAGAAAGGGAACATCGGGACAACAGAAACGCATCCACTTTTGACGACAGTCAAAAATGAGATTTACATACGCATGTAAGTGAAGGGTTCACGGGATAAAAGCAAACACAACCGAATGGAACATGTACATACATGAAATCTGTATCAAAGGTTTCATTCATTCCTATGTCGGTCCGTTGTTTTTTTAATGGTCATTCGTTTAGGCCAGCTTGCGCATAAATATCGGCCTCATAGATGCAACCAGAGCGGAAGGCCACTATTTCTTTCACGATCCATTCGGACACCCCGGTCGATCAATGTCAAAATTTTCGCAACGCACCAGTGACCTCACTGAGCAAACCACAATGACGAAAAATGTCAGCACCGTCGGATATTGGCCCTAGTCTTTGATTCTGGAAAGTATGTATGTATGTAAGCTTCAATAACTGCATATTTCCGGGTTAACCAGGGGATAAAATAGGCACATTTTATGTTCAAGGAGGACGCGGCGGTGGAACGCCCCGTAAGTTGCATGGTGCGTCCGCCAGAGCTTGTCTAGTCAGGGTTCGGGGTGAGTACCTAGGAACTGTAGGATTTAGTCGCCTATGATGATGGATTAGGTTACGAACTATGCGTTTTTAGGTGCCCAGCCCGTCACAGACTTTCAGGTTACGGATGTAAAGGCAGATGAAGCGAGAGAAAATCAAAAGAATGGTCGTGTCCGTTCATGTGATGGTTTGGATTCGGCGGATATGCAGAACAATTTCCGCAACACTGCATGTTCACTGGAGATGCAACGTGAAGAAGTGAGCCGTTTCTCGGCACTAGAAGCCAAATACGTCTAGCGGGTCTTACTTCCCAACATCACAGCTTCCGAATATTTCCTAAGTTGGATTGGTACGGCAATGTCCAGCGAGGCACTTTCCAACTTTTTTTTCTTTCGGGAGGGAAGGAAACTAGATCGTCAACGGGATAATGGGACGAGTGAATGAGTGAACAGAACCTTCGATGACCGTCTTACACGGACTAAATCAACCCTGGAAAAGCTTGGACGATGAAAATCGCCAGTCTACGATTAGAAGCTAGTCTACTAGACCGAAGAATGACGACGCCAAAAACGGCACCGAACAGATACCGTGAACTCCGTACCCCGAGATGAAATAGCAAAACGGCAGGAAGAAAAAAAAACCGACACAAGAGTACAGAGTGTCCCCATCTCATTGACGGCAGCCACTCATGGCACTTGCATTTCGCAACTCCGGCATTCGCCTCTTGGTGCAAACAGGGAATGAACAGAATATCTGTGTCATAGTAATTCCTATGTAGACGGTAAAACCCTGGCCATTGTCGGAGCTATGCGCTGCCGCTGAGCGTCCGGTAAGAAAGGAAACAAAACCCAGCCTCGTGCATTATTCTTCAATTGGGGTCCGAAGAGATTTCTGTATTTACGAACGATGGGTTATAACGGCTGGAAAGCGGAAAGTATACAAATGCCTCGCGTGATGGTATGCTGAAGACGAGGTGTATGAAGCTGGCGTTTAGCCCTGCGTTTACAGTTCGGTCTAAACTCGGAAGATGACAGATTACGTTCTCTTTTTGTACAGGCTGTCGTTCTTGGCTGGATGGTTCTTGCCCTGTTTTTGTTTTGGAGATTTCTATTTCGTCATTCCACGCACAAACAAAGTTGAGGGGCTGTAGAAAAAGTGACGTGACTCTCCACAAAAGTCCACCAAACAGACTCATGGGGCCCGTTAACAGCCGAGTCCATTCATTTTTTGTGCCCCCTCAAACTCCACTTTCAACTGTCGTTGTCGTTGGCCCCGTTTATTAGGTCAAGAAATATGGTTCAGATCACTGTCTGAAGCCTATTTTATACAGATTGTACTGCATGTTGACCTGGAGCGGGATTTCTTTTTTAGGTTATCCGCCACAAAAGTTCGTCTAATCAAAGGACTGAGCAGAATACTCTTTATTAGGGCGAAGCGACGTCACAGACGGCGACTTCTTGAGCCTCAAAGACCCTGTCAACATATATAAACCCTATTTCAACAGGTCTCCGCGGAAACCTCGAAAGGGAAGGTGTGCCAGAGCTGGAAGGACCATTTGTCATTGACATTTCAAGAGGCTGGTGATTGCAACTCATGGGCGGATATGCTTTTTTCCTTGGTCAGTTACATACGACGCATATGTGATATTCAATTTGGAGCGATATCGTCAACCCTATGAAACCATTATTCATGCGCCTAACAAATCCCAAGTCAATTGCAAGGAGCCAAATTCCGCCATTGGCCACAATATTCACTTCGGCCACTGCTCGGCTCTATTTTTCCTGCCACCCCGGACTTAGCACCCTGAGTAATTAGGCTGTTGATTCAGCCGGTTTGTTCAGATGTTCGATGAACAACAGAATATGTGTTCTATGCACATATGACATGCATATAACATTCTCACGCATGTAACGCCGCCACACGCCCGATCCGTCTATGACAAGTAAATCTACCCACAGGTCGTCATCGTGGGGCATCAGATTGGCGGGGTGAGAGCGGGGTCGAATCTTGTCTGACAAAACCCGTCATACAGTCGTCGCTTTTGTGGATATTCATGCTGGGCTCGGCTCCTAAATAGGCACTCAAACCAGCGGGGGTTCTTCAAGCGAGAGACACTGTTGAATAGGTAAATCATCGACGCCTCTATGCACGTTTATGGGTTGGGTTGGGCTGTCACGCATGCAGAAGCGGGTCGCCATTCCTTCCTATGCCAATGAGTATTATATGAATGCAATAGTGAGGGGCGACGCAATACTTGATGAGGGGAAAGGTTACTTTCATAGGAATTGGTGATGTATAGTAGTGCTTTAGACAGTTTGGGTAATGCATTGGCCCTTCACAGACGCAAATCGTCGTCAGCGAATGATAGGGTTTAGTTTTGGGCACATTTTATAGTGGGTAACCCTTGTGTAATGGTGGAGGTAAAAAGTGACAAGACGATAGTGGACTGGCTCCATTCTTTCTAGAAGCCAAAAATGGAGGAAATGACGGGAGTCTTTTGCCCACTCTTTTCCGTGTAACAAGTTTCCAGTTGAGGTAAGCCCCGCCATGTGAATTTACATCTTAATGACGGATGGTCCGGTCTCGTTGCAATGAACTGTTATGTGCCTGTCCGATTGTTGAAGGACGAACGAATGGGCAATTGTCATATTAGGCCTGATATTACTTTGCCAGCCCAAAGGCGGGATTTTTGTCTGTTCAGTCGCCCCGAGCTTTTTCTCTCCTTGAGTATTATTAACTGTTGGTCTCTGATTCAGTAACTGCAAAATGTCGCACGTAGATAGAATGCCGGCAAGAGAAAAAAAAACATACTAATAGAAACTAGTAACACTCTTTAAATGCATATTACACCGAAACAAACCCATAGAACCATGACATCCAAACCCTTAGTCCCAGCCTCCCGTTCGTGTTCCCTGGAAACCCGACAAGAAGAGAATTTTTCTTCTCACTTGAAACTAGACCGCCAGATTACGGACGAGTCAACCAGTTCTTAATGTGTCGTTTGTTTGCATTCATGCACTAGTTACAAGGGATGTCTATGTATGTACATACATACAAGTCCGGACAACCGTGATGTGTGTGTACATACATACATATGCTGAGTGTATACACCGGTCAGCCGAGTTGTATGTTCTTTGTGTGAAAACTCTGCATAGACACGGGAACTGATTTGGTTTTACGTCTTCCGATAGTGCGTATAGTCTGTCTGTACCAAGTATTTGCGGTATATGGCCTCGTTCCGGAATTGGGTATTCGTTAGTGTAAACCGTGATTTCTATCTATAGACAGGACAAATTTGGTTTGATGGATGAGAGCGGCTACTTGCCCTGAGAAATCCTTTTAATTATCTGATGCACGTCGTTGGGCTCAGCTGCAGGCTTTGATTTTTTCAGCAATTTTTCTTTGATTTTTGGAGCATTTTTTTTCACCGGTTTTTGCTCTGTACGATTCTGTCGCATTCCAAAGGACGGAGATGTGATTATGCAGCTTAGAACGCCTTTTTGCTCCCCCTTACAATGGAAGACCGAACCGGTAGGCTCCCGTAATGACACACAGCGGTTCACTCGTTCCCGTTGCGTTCTCTCCCGACACTTTTCTTCACGCATTCTTTGTCGCTTGCTTGCCGTTGCGGAATCGTGGTGTCAGATCATCGTGTTATAAACTTAGCTGAAATTGTCACCCAGATCTTCTCGTGGCGTAATCCGGATATCATCACGTCGGCGGCTAATTACTGGCCCATGTTACTTTTGATCACTATCAGTGAAGCTAGTGGTCAACTCCGGTCACTTAGCCGGCTCGGCCAATTAGGAACAGTCCAACGACTCGTCTGTTTTTTGCCTGCAAACAAAAGGTCCCCGGCCCTGCCTACCAAGAAAGCACTGCGCCGTTTTTCAACATTTTTTTCGGCCACATGGCTATTGGATTCGACATGACTAGACTACTTTTAGCTTTCAGACTTGACTTGTTGCTGGTCGCCTGTATGTCTGTCCATATGTGCATTTGGCCCATGTTATGGACGGCATAGGCCAGTGCAGTGCAAGTCTCAGTCAGTATATGCAGTGTTGTGCCAGTCTAGAACATGACATGGCGTTATTTTGTCCATGCCATCTCATCTGTGTGGTTAACCGTGCCCGACTTTATACTCATATTACAGCCGTGAATCCAGACAATAAAGTAGAAGCACAGAGACGACCTCTGGTCACCTATTGATACACAATCATCCCGATCTTGGTGAGTACAAGGCGGTCTTTGGCCGAAATTCTATACATGTTGTGATCTGTGGAGTCGCGGGCTCAATTTTCATTGGCTCAGGCGGTGGCAAAAGAGACCCACTTATTATGATCAGGTTAGGCTTAAGACAAAGCCCAGATTCATCGTCCTTCAGGGCCCACCTTCGGGATGTACCCCACTAAAGAAGGCCTGTCACAGAAAATTGACCGCCTGTAGTACAGAGTGGATACAGGTAGACCATGTAACAGACGTTATCCAAATTTGATACGCATTTTGGAACCATCACTCATTAGGGTTGAAAATAGTGTTGAGCTACAGAATGAGCTACAGAGTGTCACGTCAATGACGGCCGTGAACGGTATCGGACCCACAGGGACCATGTGCCGAGAGGACCACCACCCTTCGAGCGATGACTTCATCGGTTGGTTTGAAAAAGAACAGGGCGTTAGTACCAGTGTCGCGTGTGCTAGACAAAGTATAGTTGTTTCCTGCCACGGACACCAAGCTGGTAGATGTCCGTTTACAGAGCCCCTAGTCCAGCCTCTCGGTTACCTTTCTTGGTCCATGACAAGCCAGTTAGTTCAAGCCAAGCAAGCTAGTCTGTGAGTATCAGGCGAACAAACGATTACAGGAACAGGACGTGATATTGAGGCGACGATATGTTTCGGAAGCCCGTTGACAATGACCACCGATGGGGCCCACAGGGCTCACTAGACAATAGAGAAGAGGCCTGTCTGCATTTGCAGGACCCACGCAGACAGTTATTGATGTGGATCACCAGCATTGTTGTGATCACCCAAGAACGGCCTTGGTCCACTGAGACAGCCTGTATTATCAAGTCTCTGATGAGAAATGGAGAGTCCCGTCCGGAGTCCTTGGAACGGGGCGGCCCCACCAAATGACTTACATACATACAGTGTAGTGGCGGTTGAACAGGGCTGGCAAGACATGATGGCGCAAGTAGTGGAAACCAAAAAGTGTACGTTCAAATCTAAAAGCTACGTATTCCCGTGATTCCACATGCTGTGAATCAGCAAGCCAGTCGACAGTCAAGCAGAATAGCGAGAATAGACGGCGACAGAAGAAGAAAGAGCCAGAAGTGGTTGTGCATGCGCAGCGAAAAGTTTTCTTCTCAGGTTATTTCTTTTTACGCTTTTATCTATAAAATGGCAAGAAGGGTCTTCCGGTATTGCCATATTAGGAAAGATACATGTACCCCGATATTTGAATACGCACCCGAAAACATTCATGAGCCCAATTGCCGCTCGTCAAACTTGTCTGCTTTTTTCTTTTTTTCCCCACTTCTATTTTTTTTTGCTGACTTCGATCCCTGTCTTCCTTGTGTCTGCCCCCCGACTGACCGACCGAAAAATTCACGACACTGGCCAACGATTGGCAGTATCTTGATCTCCACTCTTACTTTGGAAATTTTCTGGGTCTCAACATTGAGTTACTGTATCAAGCGCAATCTTGATCCACATCACCATAGCACTCTGCCATACCTACTACGCATCAACAAGGCTGCGACCATCACCAATGTTAGTTTCATCCACACCTATTAACCAGAGTTCCTACTGTTGCTTGTTGCAAACTTGCAAAGATCGTGAGGTTCAGACTCTACGAGTGCCCCACGTCCCTCAGTACCCTCTGCTGAAAAATTGCTACTTCTGGTTGGGCTGTACACTAGAACCTGGCGACCCGACCCATCCATTTTTGACATTGAAGATCTGACAATCTCCACCTTTTTTTTCTTGCTACAGATTGACCTTTGCTGCTTGACTTGTAAGAGTTTGGCAAGCCGTTGACAGACAAACACCCACGATTATCGAATAATACCGGATTCCTCTACTCCGTCCTCCGTGCACTCCGCCGTCTTCCGAATCCGATTCTGTTGCGACGCGCCCAACTAAAACTGCACCGTTCCGTTCCAAATTCGGCCTCTCGACCTTCTTCCTGCCGAGACCCATCGTGAGCAGCCGCCGCCACAGATAGACAGCCACAAGAACCAATCTTGTGTCTCTTCACTGCCACAGACACTTCAGTAATCATGGAGGATCGCACCGCCCCTGCCGTTGCGGCTGCTGTTGCCGCCATTAACGCCACCAACAACGGTGTCGCTACTCCGGGGTCCATTACCAACGGCTCCGTGTACCCATCCCCGGTCACCACGTCGCAGTCTCTGCCGCCTATGCCGGTCAGCCTGCCGACGACGCTCTCCGGTAGCTTGGCCACTACGCTCCCACCCAGTGTGCCACACAGCGAGACGCATTCTCCGTTGACTCAACTGCCTCCTCTCACTCATAGTCAGCAGCCGACGCCGACGCTGCAGCCGCTCTACACTCCTACTAGTGGAAGCGAGCACGCTTCGCGCGGTCCCGGTACGCCTACGACGGCTAGCCCTCCCACGGGTCACATGCCCAACTTTGCTGCTGCCGCTGCTTCTGCCGCCGCCAACGTTGTCGCGCAAGCACCACACAACACTCACTCGAGCCGCAACAGTCTCTACTCGCTGAGCCACCAGCCGCAGTACTCGGCTGCTCAGTACAGCACCAGTTTGCTGTCTTCGGCCCCTGCGTCTATTTCGCACTCGCACCCGCAGCCCATTGCTCCGGCTCCGGCACCCCGCAACACGGCGCCTATGCTGCGCCCTCTGCCCCAGAATGTCATGCCCGCTGGTATGCCTTCGTACACCGCTAATGCCCTGCTTGCGCATTTGCCTGAGGGCGAGCCTACTCACGTTGTCGGTTCTCAGGGTCGCCGTGGTATTCTTCCTAGTGCGCCTGGCCGCCCCTCGGTTAGTCAACTTGGGGCCAAGGGAACCATTATTCCGCAAAAGGATGCCGATGGCAAGTTCCCATGCCCTCATTGCACGAAAACTTACCTCCACGCCAAGCACCTGAAGCGTCATCTTCTCAGACGTAAGTATATGAAATATGTCAGAGTTTGTATCTTTGTCTTACTAATTTGTCTATACACATAGACACCGGCGACCGCCCTTACATGTGTGTTCTTTGCCGCGATACCTTCAGCCGGTCCGATATTCTCAAGCGTCACTTCCAAAAGTGCTCGATTCGCCGTGGCAACCCCACCAACCTGAGCCACCTTTCTCACCCTCAGGCTCACGTCAAGAAGAACCAGCAAAAGCAGCAGCAGCTCGGGGATACCACCGATATGTCGCACCTGAACGGTCTCGGCAGTATTCAGGACGGTATGGTTCATCCCTTTAGCACTGGCATGGTCCCCGTCTCCAACCCTCTTGGGGGCCTTTCCGATCAAAGTCAGTTTTCTACGCTCGCATTTAAACCAGATTGGACCCAACCGGCCTGGCCAATGCCCAACATGTAACTAACGGGACTCGATAGCCTCGGTTCTCAGCGCCAATACTAGAACGTTTGACGCAACTTATGGTAGCGACGTATCTGTTTCCATGCCCACACAGTCCATGACCAACTACACTATGACCCAGCCTGGACTCCCCATGTACGGCACAACTACCGCTACTCAGCAGTCCGGATTGGATTGGGCTCAGATGTTCCAATCTGGTGTGTATAACAACGTTGTCGAATCACGGTCAACCTAAGGTCTTTTTCTTCTAATACAGAACGACAGAAGCCGAGCGGCCCCAGGCCAGACAATAATGTCCGCAATGACAGCATCACGATACCCCATATCATTACCTCCTTCCATTCTTCCTGGCCCCCACAATCCCCACTTTCTTCCGTCACCCCACATCATTATTCTTTTGGCCGATCTGGGTCTCGCAAAGACCGTACAGCTCTCGAAGACAGACCCTATGATTAGACTGACATTTTGTCTTGGGGTCTGTAAAATTGAAAAAAATGCGTCTTGTACATTCAAATAAACAAAAATAGCGATAGCATTTCTCTCCGCATACTTTTACGCCCACGCGCCAACCGCCAATACTTGCATTTACCATTTGTCACATCGCCGCGGAAGACAGTGGAGCCACGCTTGCTTCTTTGTCTTTGCTTGGGCGAACGCCATGTTTGGTCGCATCGTCTGGGGAGGTCGCATTCTTGCTGTCCGTCCTGTCGGAACGGACCCGGGTTTAAAGATAGCCCTTTTGTCTTTTATTGGACGACCTATGTTGGACTCAGAGAAGGTCAGATTGATTCGGTCTGATAAGAAGTGGCCCTGTATATATCTACGGGTGTCTTGAAGCTGGGACAAAGCTGGGATTCCTATGGGAGTGAGTGAGATGCACAGATGGCGATACATTCCTCTGGAGTAGACGATTGTCCTTGTTGATGTGTTCATGTTGGTGTGTCATGGTTTCCCTTTTCTTGTTTCTTCTCTATTCCCCTTCTTTCTTTCCTGTTTTCTCATGTCTTTGTTCTCTTTCTCTTTCGTTTCTTTTCGTTATGCTTCCACGGCCGCTGGGTTTCGTTTGTTACCCCCCAAAAAGTGATTTTGTTTCTTTGCTTTTCTTGTTGTATGTTTATTTGGGGTTTGCTGGAATTGGTTTGGTTCGGATTTGGGTTTGGGTTCTGGACTCGGTCGGTGGGTTTTCATTGGAACGGGACGAATCAATGCTTGAATAGCATATAAAAAGTTTAGATTTCCAGTTTGTACGATGGCGATGAAGTTGGTTGAACTGGTGGCAGTTTCTGGTGCAGTTGTCGTGTTTGCCTGGCTCAATTGTACATAGGCCCGTGAATATACTTTGGGATATGAAGGCAAGATGTGAATCTTGGATACTGGAGAATGACTTGATTTGTATTTGTGTTTAACACTCTGTTGTTTGGTTGATCTGTTATGTACCAAGAGGCCTGATACCTCGTTCATAGTCATGAGACTCGTAACTTCACTCGCTTCTTTTCTCTCGGACTCTCTGAAGACGTTCCCTGAATCTCTGCTCAGCCATCTCCTGGCCGGTTCCTGGCAAGATACTACCCTTATCAAAGGTAGCAAAGTTCGGTACAGCCTTCTCCAAAGCGCGGGAATGAGATTTAGGTGCCGGGTTATCCTCTTCCATTGAACCAGCCCATAGTAAGCCGACGCATCCCCAGACAATCACGCCGGCCCCGTACATAAGTCGAGTTTTGGGGCTAAGGCGGAGATAGGTTCTAAGTCCGATGGTTAGTTGCGAAGAGGACTAATACGATGAATTAATAAGTGACGTACTCGATGATGCCCATTTTGACTCTGCTTGGATCGTTCACTTGTGGCTCGGGATGATGGTGGTTCCGTTCCGCTTAATCCGCTTGAAGTTACAACGAATCAGGTGATTTCCTATGCTATTTGTCGGAGTCTTTCATCGTGCATTTACTTAGGGTTGACTAGGGTTGCACTTACGGCGTATTGACCGGCTCGGATAAGTCGTATGGGATTACAATATTTAAGTTGGGCGTTGTTGGCTTTTTTTCTCTGTTCAGGTTGATTTTGGAACTTTATAACCCACCATGGCGTTTTCATCTTATTCTGCTATTGTGAGCCGGTTGGCGGGCTTGATTAATGCGCCGGAGGAGGCGGCCGGGAACCCGCATCATGTGTTAAAGAGTGGTGGATCTTTGGTTGGATTCAAGAATGTTTATGAATCGTGGGGTGAGGGCATCACGAATACGAGGATTGCCAGGATTTTTTGTCAGTATGTATATCTCTGTTTGTTGATATTTTACATGTATTAATTCGTTGTTTAGACTTGCTTTGAAGGGTGAACTGAAGTACCCGGATACTTCAAACCATAATATACCGGTTGTGAAACCTACATTTTACCCGTCGCGGGCTACACCTAAGCTTCGGGCAACTTGGTTGGGTCATGCTTGTTATTATGTTGAGTTTCCGTCAGGATTGAGAGTCTTGTTTGACCCTGTTTTTGAAGACCGGTGCTCACCAGTGCCATTCATGGGGCCGAAGAGATTCACGCCGAAGCCGTGTTCGCTGTCGGATCTTCCGGCGGTGGATGCGGTGGTGGTTAGTCATAGTCACTATGATCACTTGTCACATCCATCAGTTCTAGAAGTGCAAAAGCATCATCCGAATGCTCACTTCTTTGTCGGATTGGGTTTGGAGAAGTGGTTTAAAGATTCGGGGATCAAGCAGGTTACTGAGATGGACTGGTGGCAGGACTCGGATGTGACGTTAAAGAAGGATCAAGACCGTACGGATGATGCTCCGGCGGAAATCACAGCAAAGATCTCCTGTCTTCCCTGCCAACACACCTCTGCCCGCACTCTATGGGACAAGGACACTACTCTTTGGTGTTCCTGGGCCGTAAGCTCGGGCGGTAAATCGGTCTGGTTCGGCGGTGACACTGGCTACCGTGCTGTGCCCTACTACCCACCAACTACCGATGACTTCACGGCAAACCCCGATTTACCCCGTTGTCCACAGTTCAAGCAGATTGGCGAGCGGCGTGGCCCGTTTGATTTGGGGTTAATCCCAATCGGGGCATATGCGCCACGAGTGGCTTTTTCTCCAATGCATGCGAATCCGTTTGATGCGGTGGAAATCTTTAAGGATACACAGTGTCGAAAGGCTATGGGGATTCATTGGGGAACGTGGCTTTTGACTACCGAGGAGGTTTTGGAACCACCGAGGCGGCTTAAGGAGGCTTTGAAGAGGGCTAGTATTCCAGAGGAGGGCGTCTTTGATACTTGTGGGATTGGTGAGAGTAGAGAGTTTTAGGGTTCTGGGTGTCAGCTGACACGGCTCGGAGTGTCTCCCTTGGATGGGTGAATATGACATGATGATGTATCCCTTGTGCCAATAGGGATGTTGCCAAGACACACACATTGATACGACAGATTATCTCCCTCTTTTGACGTAACAATGGCCATAAGCATGTGGTTTCAACTTGGACACATGTTGGTAGTCATAGGCAAGTTTTCCCTCGTCACACAAGCACACGCCATCTATATATTGCCGCATTATTGAATGTTATTTTCCGCGCCACGGTGACAAGAGTTGTGTATGTATGCACATGTGGACGTATGTACAATACATGAATAGCGAGCTATCCGGTCTGGTCGGACAAGCTTTGAGCGACGGAGTCCAGGGGAATTAGGCGTGGATGGATGGAGGGACGGAACGGATTCGTTAGTGATGTCCGGGAGACGCACATGTTTGTTGGGACTGAAGGGTAAGTTACATGGCCATGTTGTACGTGCGATACGTGCGATACGTGCGATACGTGACGAGATTATGTGGTTAGTCAAGTTGTTTCTGGTGGGCTGATTGCGAAGATGCGTGGTTAACTTGTGGCAATGGAGTACCAGTGGTTATGTTTTACATTGTGTGCTCATGTCAATAGGTTACAAGGTAAGTGATACGGTAATAACGAGCTATGTATGTATATATGTATAGACACATGTACTCCAATTCGCGATACTACCTAAAGGCGTCACGACATGAAACGGACTAAGCCGTCACTTAACGCCGCATTCGTCAGTACCAACAAACCATCACCCACTCATAGTGTTAGATGTACAAGTGGCTTCGATCTTGTGTCAAGTCAAGTAACACGAAACACAACATATATAACCCTACACATTACAACGAGACATTGGGGTTATTTCGTGCAAAGGTCCAAAAATATAACCGGCAAGTGCGGAATATGGTGATATTGGCCGACATGACGTTGTTGGTTCTAGCGGAACCGCGGAGAACGAGTCCATGCTTCCGGGGCGGGGAATACTAGGTTCTGAGGCGCTTCAAGACCCGGTCTAGCGCCAAACTATTAGACTAAGAATAGATGGGGGAATTGTTTATTCTTGCCATGGTGACGATTTGGGTTTCAATGGTGAGTATGGACGGACGTGAGTTGTGGCGATATATGACGATATTCACCTGTTCTTTGCCACGCATGGAATTATACATACGTACAGGCTTGCTAGTTGCCTCCTTCTCCTCCCCAGCCTCAAAATGACCCACACATTCGGATCCTACGAACCTTGCTATGTACATACATACATTGCACCTTGTTCCTCCGTGTAGATCGATCATCATGCCTATCAACCTTGTGACAGCCTCATTCAACCCGTGAAGTCATGACCAAAATCAATCAACATACACATGATATCCTGATACAATGTTCTTCATTGGCCACGAAACTGACCAGATCGACAAAGTAGCCCCCCAAATAAAGCAATTGCGCCCCTCCAGGAACCAAAGGTTGGATTGCACGCGGTGCAGGAACCCGAAGTGTTGGCATGAAAGAAGGGGCATGGCTATATGGAGAAGTAGATAGGATGCAGATACCCTGCGTTTTTTGTGATTGCCATTTTTTGAGTGATGTGGTGGCGTCTGAGAGTGACTTGTAAAGGGAGACGACGGATACTTCGGGATTGAGAGAATAAGCTATATAGCTGTTGTACATATACATATGTACACGAATGAAAGCGAAATCAAGAAAGACATTAAAGTTTGTGACATGTTGATACCAATAATGGAAGCCGCTGAAAAAAAAAGACGAGAGCTAGTGTCGAGACAGACGGCTGTAACGAAGGGCAGACAAGGTACTTTCGCCCAACAAAAAGATGGAAAAAATAGAGGGCCTCAAGGGACTGGCTGAATGCTCCGAACGAGTCTCTTATGACGCTGGTGAGTTACTTGTCGTCATTGTGTGTAGATAAGTTCGCATATAAAAGGGAATTTAAGGAAAGAGCTAACGCGAATATGTACACCGCCCGACGAATTAGAAAACACTGACCGGCCGGTGACCTCATCATCAATATGGATCTACATACGTACATAGTTGCTTTTTTGTCGTCATATAGTTGATGTTTCAAAGCTTGTGTACTACGAATCAGCACACTGCGTCAACTGGGCTGCATGGCGATGATGACGGCGATGTGTTGAAAGGCGAGAATTTCAAGCATGTATGTGCTTATTAGAATCATCATGTCAAACAAGCCTGTTGACTAAGTACTGCGGATGGGAAAATTCTCCGGTTTGGCACATGTAAACAGGAGGCGTTTGGTGGAGAATTTGGAGACTGCACGATATCGTGATATGGGGAGGAAGACACATTGGATTAAAGACACGAGACAATTAGCTGTTGTGCATGCATTGACTTTGTCTTAGGGTATATTGTGATCCCTTGCTATTGGAAATAATCGGCGAGTATGTACATACATATGTATTTGCTTTTCGATTATCGTGACCTCATTCGGGACTCAAAAGACGGAAAAAGGGAATACCCCACAAAACGGCATATTACAGCCACACCCCGCTAATATGGGGACACCTACCTTGGGAATCTAGAGCAAGGCAGCCGCCATGGATTCTTACTATCGTCCAGTCTAACAAATTGTGGATATCGGTAACTGTAGTCATTTTTTCTACGGACTCAGCCTGGAGAAGACGGGTATTTCCCCGCGCGTCCTTGGTTTTGGGTCATAGCTTGTTGTTTGTGTGAGACTTGGATCAAGATGTTGGATAGTGAGGCAAGCATGTCTTTGTTCCTGAACATGATGGCAACAGTCTCTACATTTGAAGCGTGAATACACATGTATGTGCATACAAATCTCCAGACTCATTGTTCGTCAAACACAAACTACGAGATCGACAACCGCTTGTTATTGTCCCACCGGAAGTGCAACTTGGACAAAGCCTATGCATCGCCTACCGAGGGGTGGATCCCGAACCATTATGATCCTTTTTGCTTTGGCGCAAGCGGCTGTGACCTTTCTTTCCTTGGAGGATTACGCCGGGGTATTTACATACACTCGTTCTTTCCAAGATTTCGCCCGTCTGTACTTTTATAGGTTTGCGTTGGGGAAAGAAGGACAATCACTAGATACTCTCCGAGACGTGATTGTGATTCTGTATGGCCTTTGTGTTTAACTTGACGACTTTGTGTTTGTCTACTACTTGCTGAATACGGACTTGTGCATAATCATATTAAACATTCGTGACCGACCCCGCCACGTTTTGATGGAAATTTCCTCCAAGCTTACACGTCCGCACCAAGTCCATCTCACCATCCGTTCGGCTTGAGCACAAGCGTACATGTAATCAGAAACTCCTGTTCGTTCGTTGATTCAAAGGGGTGGGGTGTCATTAGCCCCCATCATCCCGTGCCCCCCGGCTCTTCCTTAGGCCCATGCCTTGGGCTTTGCATGGCAAGGCTAGGGGAACACTACACTACAGGTGTCAGCCTGATAGGGTTATCTGTGACCCTGAGCAGTGCACGACTCCACTACAGACACCTAACACGTCCCCATTCCTGGGGACCACTACTAACTTACCTATCATCATCATCATCATCACCAATACAATCACTATCATCCCTCATACTATAGGACTCCTTCCGTCAATTAAGAGTCTCACACTACACCGATCGAGCGAAACACGAGCAAATACAGAAAATGGTTATCCTATCTTCAATCAACGAATGGCGCGACTTCGAGCGCGACTTACAGAAAGCAGCGTTGGCTGCCAAAATCTGGCGGAACCTCCGACCCGACGCGCCTAATGCTCCGCGCGTCCCATGGACAGAAGAACCCGTTCCAGTCAATGCCGAAGACTTTCCCGTCGCGTCTTACTTCGTCGCGGACGGCTATCCTATTCCCGACCTCCATCCTCGGGGTGCCGTACCTACCGCGGACCGAGGACGCCCGCAGACCCTCGCGCCAATCGACCCGAACAGTGGCCTCCCAGTTCTCAACGCCTATCAAGCGCAGATTCGGACGGATAACGCGTATCTCTACCGACAGAGACACATAGATGCGGCCACGGCAGAATATACCAGACAGGTGGCTAGATTCGACACAGAAATCACAGGTGTTCAGGAAATGGAAAAATGGTACGCTGAAAACCTATCCCCAGCACTACTCAGTATCTGCCGCGACAGTGAAGCATTGAACCCCGGACTCCATACGTGGCTAGATACGCTGCGCCATCAATTGAAAGTCTGTCCGGCCGAACTGAAGAAGGCAGACTTAGTCAACTACGAGGCTGCCATGGCAAAGATGGCCAAACTACCCGAGCCCGGAACACATAGCGCCTGGCTCATTAGTTGGAAATCAGCAATGAACAGTGCTCGCATCAACGGAGTACATGCCGCCAGCGTGGCAGAGGAATGGGTACAAACCCTCATCAGTCATACGTCCACCTCTCTACCCGAATGGACAACGAACCAAGTGCGCAATTTCGACAAAGAAATTTACAGCAACACTTTGGATTTTGATGACATCGTCAGCAGTATCACTTGGGCAATTGAAAGTTCCAACCGGCACCAGGGCAGAGACGCTGTATTCCATTCAGCCAATAACAATGCCAAACGCCCCGCATCCAACCATCAGAGAAACGACGATAGAGACTACAAACGAGGGAAGTACCAGGAGAATGAAAACGAATCTGACAATCAAGACGATCACCCCGACTATGACTCTGCCGATAATTCCGACTACAGCAGCAGAAGTGGGAGCCATTCTGAGGATTACAGGAATCACTCTCCCGACCCAGACCACAACCGATGCGACGCATGCGGCGCCCCCAATCACAGAATCCAGGGGTGCGCCTACCTACGCAAAGACATCCGTTCCGGCATGAAATGGTGGACCGCGAGAGATCACAAGCGCAGAGAAATCTGTGATAGACTATGCGATTCCACGTCCTAC
Source organism: Huntiella abstrusa (assembly GCA_025685495.1). Taxonomy (NCBI): domain Eukaryota; kingdom Fungi; phylum Ascomycota; class Sordariomycetes; order Microascales; family Ceratocystidaceae; genus Huntiella; species Huntiella abstrusa. The sequence continues at coordinate 467,912 of JAJNMT010000234.1, read as the reverse complement.
CTCGCCCGCAAGGTCGCCTCTCTAGTGGACAAAGGGCTACTGCCCATCACCTACAACCCCGAGTACGACCACGACCCAAACCGTGACTGGTACCGGGGTGATACCGTCGACCCCGCTGACGTGGTTCCTCATACATAGTACCCAAGATACATACCAGACCGATGCTTCGGCATAAATATCAATTTACCAAACTATCAATTTGCCAAACTACCAATTCACCAAACTATCAATTTACCAAGCTATCAATTTACCAAACTATCAATTTACCAAACTATCAATTTACCAGACTACCAATTTACCAGACTACCAATTTACCAGACTACCAATTTATCAAACTATCAACCTATCAAACTACCAAACTACCAGACTACCAGACTATCAAACTACCAAACTGAAGCTCCAGCGCAACTACCAATGTATCAACCTACCAAACCAGCACTTCCACACCAAGACCAATTTACCTACCAAAATAACGCTTCGGCGTAGATACCAAACTATCCACCTACCAACATGATGCCTTAGCGATCATACCTTCCACACTATACATATCACCCACTGACCAGAAGGGGTGCTAGGTCACATACACACACATATGCACACACATACAAATCCATTTACCAAGTGGGGTGCCCCTAACCATTTTTCTACCAAACCATTCAAACCACTTCTCGAATCCGACGCTCTGTCGTTCACGCCCGGTTAACAACTCGATGCCCCAACACTCACACCTACTCAAGACTGGGGTGCCAACTCACTTGTCTCCATCCCCCAAACTCAGCACACTGCCAGCTGTACACATACATTTATCAACGCCTTACCTCGGCACCTATATCTGTCCAAAGACAAATAATCCACACCCACATCCACATCCACCCACCACCGGGGTGTCAAACCACATATATCTATTTATCACTCCGGCATTCATCTGCTCATACTCACTTACCAACACAACGCTATGTTACTTACATACATCCGTATACCAACCAGACGTTAAAACACCACACCATCAGGGGTGGGGGGTGAGGGGTGCCAACCCCCCCTCACCACTGGAAGGATACAGAGAGACCTCTTATACCAACTCGAAAACCGCAAGAGCACCTAAAAGGTGTCCACAATGACTTCAAACCCACCACATTACCAAAATATCAAGTTGAACACTAAAAAAAAAAAAAAAAATCATGACGCTGTTCAAGATGACGGCCACCAAAGGCGTCCGGGGGTGGGCACCTCGCCCAGCGTCACAGAACCGACTCTGATGCTACCAGTTTCCAGCCAGCAACAAGAGTCAGTAACCCAATCTAGCCTGTGAAAGGACCAACTCCAGCGACGACATCAACTCCAAGTTACCGCCGCCGCCTACATTGGCCGGGGTGTGTCAGCCTGATAGGGTTATCTGTGACCCTGAGCAGTGCACGACTCCACTACAGACACCTAACACGTCCCCATTCCTGGGGACCACTACTAACTTACCTATCATCATCATCATCATCACCAATACAATCACTATCATCCCTCATACTATAGGACTCCTTCCGTCAACAGGGCAAACATCAACTTGACCCATCTTCGTCGGCGAGTCCAGCTTAACTTGACTCGTACTATATGTATCTAGCTCTAGCAAGGTATACCGGGAGGCGGAGTCCCCAATATCCGTGACCTTGGATTTTATATGTACACATGTACCTACATATGTATGTATGTATGTACATACGTTAGTTATATCTACTGCTTCTTATTAACAAGCTGCATACTCAAATCTGCACTTACTTGCATTCTTCCCTGATACCAAAAACTCGCCCCTTCTTGCTGCGGCTGGGAATGCTGTTAATATCGGGTTGTTTCCCTGTTGCCCAACCCATCCTTTCTTACTCTTACACACTCCTTCCTCCCTTTCTCCATTCCTCCCTTCCATCTGCCGTCGTTTGTTCTTTCACTTTCCACTCAGCTGTCCCTTCCGGATGTCTGAGTGAATTTTTACTCTTTCCACGGCTGGCTCACTTCCAGCTTTCGTCGTTCGTTAACATAGTATATCCACTTATTCCCATATATTCCTACTTATAGTAGCCTGCATCAGCCTGCAATTCTTTCCCGCTTGTATCCACTCTTACTTTGTCTCGATCGTTGCTGCTGCCATTTCTGGCCTCTAGATCGACATCTTTCCCCATTCCCGGATCGCCTGATCTTCACGCTCAAGGTATACACACGCTGTTCTGCAGGGAAGACATCACTCAGGCTGCATTTGTCGCTGTCTTTTTTAGTTCAACATCTACTCTTACAGTTGTTGAAAGCACTTACGCTTATACCTGCAGTAGCATTCCAAACCTAGTCCAAGGCATCGAGATTCTGTGATTGATTTTCGCTTTAGTTCTGGTCGTGAATTTTTCCTTCCTCCTCTTTTCTTTGCCGGGTTTCTCGCATTCTTTATTCTTTTTCTTCTTTTTTTGACTCAATTCTTTTTATTCAGTCGACGCCCGAAACACCGTCAGTTTTTGGCCTTTCTTTGCTTTTCTTTCTCCCTTCGTCTTTTTGCATTTCATACCCCCCCTTCGCTATTTGTGACCCCCCTTGGAATTTCATTTAGTTTTGCGTTGGCCCTGTTTCACCATCTTGAAATATAAACATTCGCAGGTCCGCATTGTCCGTCTTCAACTATTGAGACTTCCTTTCGCAGTCTTTTCTTCCCGACCACTCGGGACCAGCCCACCCGTTTGGTACAATATATCTACTTGGTTATCAGGCTACTACTCAATCTCAGAGCTCATACTACAAGAGCTTTCAAGGCCCCACTGTCTCCGACACCTTTGCGTGCCACGAGATAGCGAGGCCTCGACTCGGCCATCCTCTTTGCTAGATTGTTTCCCACCACAGTCGCCAAAATGCAACGAGTATCGGCCCTCTTGTCGTGGGACCGTCGGAAATCACAACCGCCCAAGCCGACCCCACCAAGACCACGACCACTGGTTCTTGGTCCAAATACTGAGGGCAAATTTGAGAGTTCACAGTTTTGGCCGGCAACTCTTGATCAAGAATGCGACAAGGCCGCTTGCATTCTCAAATCATTTTGCAGTAAGTTTTCATCTCATCTCATGGTCATATGCTACTTGCTGTATTCGTCACCATAGTCGCAGTCAGTCACCTAACCATTATTTCCGTTTTTAGCTGAGGGCTATTTAGCGCCAGTCGACGAATCACTGGATACCACCCAAGACTCTGAAACCCCACCAAAATCGAACACTGAATCCGAAGCTGACGTTGACTCCGACTCAACGAAAGAGGAAGAATCCGACGATAAATCAATAAAGCCTAAAACAGTCATCAAGAGAATACCGAGACGTATAATCCAGGATGCCGCTGGTATTGCAGTTTTTACGTGTATGCGCTCCGGCCTGTGGATGACAGGTTCTGGCGGCTCAGGAATTCTTATCGCTCGCAAAGCAGACGGAACTTGGTCGCCACCATCAGCACTCATTCTTCATACTCCCACACTCAGCTTTATTATCGGAGTCGACGTATACGATTGTGTGCTTATCATCAGCAGTCACGCCGCTCTAGAGTCATTAACACAAGCTTCGACCACTCTGGGCGACGACGTTGGCCTCCTCAACGGTCCATTGTCTCTCCTCGATTCGGATGATTCCGAGACACCAACATTATCTCACGAAAACACCGTCCTCACATATCTCAAGTCTCGTGGTACTGCTCAGGCTGTGAACCTCAATGGCTGCATACTTAGTGAGCGCACCAATGAAAACCACAAGTTTTACGAGCGTGAAGTCACAGTGGAGGATGTCCTCGCCGGAAAGGTCGACAAATACGCCGACAATACAGGTCCGCTATTCGAGGTCATCAAGCAGGCCGAGGGTCGAATTGACTACGACAGATCTGTTATTGCCAGAATTGAGAGTCAACCGGCACCTGGCGACGCTTTGATTGAAAGCCCTAAGATGGCTACAGCCCCACTTGACTATCCGCCTGTCACTCCTCGTCTGGCCTTTGGTATTCCCCACCCCGAAGATCCGGACCCATACGGCCTCAAGGCTCTCGAGATGGCCGGTATGGAGATTCGTGAAGCTGGTACCCGTGGCGGACGTCCCCCCAGTAGTCAGTTTGAGGGACGGAGCATTAAGTATCAGTCACGCTCTAGTGTCGAGATGTTCTCTCCTCGCAGCAACCGTGGCAGTCTTATGTCTACTCGCACTGGTACGACCTTCATGACAGACATCCAGAGCACTCAGGCCACTACTAGCGAGGAGCCTGAACGCAAGAAGTCTGAAGTTGATTACACTAAGATTGATTTCAGCGCTATTCGCCACCTTAGTGGTACCCACACCCTCGATAGCGTCGCCATTACCGAGTCTATCGCCGCTACTACCGAAAGCGACCGCCAGAGCTCAACAACCATTAGCTCGCAACCTAGCACCCCGCCATGCGATATGGCTGACGACAAGGGCCTCGAGCTCGACGAAGTTAACTTGGATGATCTCAACGACCAATCAAACTCGCCCGCTGAGCCGCGGTCCATCAAGTCCTCCCGTGCTCCCTCACCGGTTGCCCCTATCATGGAGGAGCCTGAGTTGGAGGAACAGGAGGAGTCTGCCGCCACCGCCACCATCGAAGAGGAGGCCGAGACTGTGGAGGATGATGAAGATGATCACGAGGTTTCATCTGAGTCTGATGGGGAGTCTGGGTCTGACGACGAGTTTGAAGACTTTGATGACGAGGAGGTTGTTGTGTTTGAGGTTAGTACCGTGCAGCCTATTCACAGCCCCCGCGTCGCCCAGGTCGTGCAAGGCGGAACTGTTGTCAACATTGCCAAGAGAGTGCCGCCGCCATTGCCGCTCCGTAGTCCGGCGCGCATGTCCCGTGCTAGCAAATCGGAAGTTGGTGATGTTTCCTTCCTCAAGAGCCCCCTTCGCCAGGAGTACAACAACGAGTCCCAGTCTCTTCACTCCAGAGCGCCATCGGTTGTCTCTGTCAACTCTCTTCGCCCCAACTCTCCTATGGCGTCTCCTCGCCCATCTCCTCGTCTGGTTACTATCCAGCCTGCCGCCATTAAGACGTCTTCTGAGACCAGCTCCCAAAGGTCTTTGGACATTGACCGCATTGATGAGGTGTCCCCCATGACACCCACGTCGGCTGATATGAACACTCCCACCAGCGCTGGCCAAAAGTACACCATTTCTCCCGATACCACTACCCCCAAGGCTACCCAGTCCTTTGGTGTGGCACGCGTCGCGGAGGATGCTGATGACCACTCGGACGCCGCCAGCTTCAAGTCGGCCGCCACCCAAAGCAATGCCAGCGTTGCTGTGTAAACGGAGAAATCTTGTGTTTTGTTTGGAATGCTACAATGCTATATGGTGCGTGTTGTCTGGGTCTGGTTGCCTGGATAGACGCTAGACTCACGTCTGGAATGCTCCGGCTCTTATGATTGGTTTCATGTTTTCATGTGCGAGTGTTGGTTATATTATCGCCCGCCACTTTTTGCTTCTTGTTTGGACTTTGGTTGTCCTTTTACCTTTTCAGCTTTGTCTCGTTATGTGCCCGGGAGTTTCTGCTGTAGCATTTTTTATCATTTTGGTGTTTTTTGTCCATGTACTTGTTTGTTTTTGGTGCCGGCTTTGCACCTCGGTTGGGATTTGTGGTAAATACAATTGTCATGGCCTAAGTGGCCTTTTTTCGAATCTACAAACTATTGTTCCTCAATGATCGTGAAGCTGTTTTAAAGATGTCAACGACGTTATGTTTGAGTGTGGCGTTATCAGTAACCTAGACGCCACATATAGACGAGGCCGCGCCACAAATGCTGACATAATCCCTGTCGCGCTTCACGCGCATCAGCCTCGCCGCCTGTAGAATATTGGCGGATTTGTTGGTGAATGCGCTACTAGCTCTGACAGATTAAGTTGCCGGAAGCCATTGCGACTATAGCAACCATTTGCTGCCATTCTTTGCCTTCTAGATTGTTTCTAGGGCTGTATCCCAAAATCAGGCTATCAATCCGCCTGTCTCAATCTTTCACATCCAGTCCGTTTCCATCTAAGACGAGACTAACCCGGCGCACTATTTGCCCACGGCTTTGCGACGACGAGACGATACAATACCCCCATAATCACGATATTTTCCCTGGGGTTTAGGAATACCCACGACTGGCTTACACGAATTGATGCTCTCGACGTAAATACACAAATACACAACGAACGACTGTTACAATGTCTGTGGCGCAAGGAAAATGGAAGGAGGAGCAGATTTTGGTGTTGTGTATCGGGTCGCAAACTACCTTGGCACAGTTGGGTTGTCATGAGTTGACACCTGCGGTGCATCGGATTCCAACGCGCATGTTCAAGGATCAGGATGGGGATGGCTGGAGACCGTATTTTACGTACAAGCGGAAGAAGACCGGTGCTAGTGCCGGTGATGAGGAGGAGTGGGTGGAGGATAAGGATAGTGATGAGGGTGCTACTTACCCGTTACATTGTAAGTAAGAATGGTGGGAGATAATCACGACGGGCAAAATGCTAACGGGAAGTTGTGTAGCTGGTCGTATTGTGAACATGGAGGCTTTCCTTGCCTTCTTGGATCACGTTCACACCACATTGACCTCAATCCATCATCTTACTCCCATTCTTCTTGTCGGATCTCCTCATTGGTCCCGCTCTTGCAAGGAAACTATTACCCGCTTCATTTTCGAGAAGACAAAGACGCCCGCCCTCTGTCTCATGCACAGTGCTCTCGCTACTCAATATGGCCTCAAGTGGCCTAGCATGACTGTTATCGACATTGGTTACCAAAAGATGGATGTCTCCTGTATCTACGATGGATCCATCGTCAACGAAAAGTCTTTGGGCGTGTCATACCCACAGGCCGACGACATGCTTGCCGGTGGTGAATTCTTCACCCGTGAGTTATGGAACTCCCTCAAGGATAAGGGATTCACCTACGACATGGCCGAACAGCTCAAGAAGAGCAACATCGCAGAAGTCCTCCCCTTTGTAAACAACCCCCCTGACTTCTGGGAACTCCCCACCGAGCGCGGTGATCTCCCCGGTGCCATCGTTGCTGCCCCCGGAACTGGTGCCGACGGTGCCACGTTACCTGTTGCTCCTGCAACCACCGCGGCCGCTAACGCTGCCAATGCGGAAACCACCGAGGAAGACCCCGCTACCAATGATGATGGTGTTCTTGATGTTGCGCAGATTGTTACTTCGGGACAGACGAAGGAGTTCTTGGCGCGTAAGGAAAAGGAAAAGGCGGAGAAGGGTAAGGGGAATAAGAGGGGGAAGGCTGCTGAGGCTACCGATGCGCCGAAGCCCAAGTTGACGAATGCTAAGCGGACACATAATGTCTTCCAGTATGAGGAGATTATCGTTGAGGATGTTCCTGCTCCTACTGAGAAGACGGAAGCCAAGACGGAAGTTAAGCCAGAAGATGGCAAGCCAGCTGTCTCTACTGATGGTACCACCACCGGTGAACCCACCGCCTCCCCAATTGAAGCCCCTGATCTCGCCGAACTCCCCATGGCCCTAGACCTCCCCGAAGGTCCTCTAACCCGCCGCGTCCGCCGCTCCATCACCGTCGGTCTCGAACGTCTAACCTTCATCCGCGCCAGCGAAATCCGCCGTATCGCCGACACCATCTACCAAGCCATCCAAGGCATTCCCGACGCACACATGCGTTCCGCCTGCTGGGACAACCTCGTGATCGTCGGCAACGGCTCGCGCATCCGCGGGCTAAAAGAGAACATCCTCGCCACCCTCCAAACCCGCTACCTCATCTCCCCCACCTCCCTCGGCGCCTTCGGCGCCGCCGCCGCCTCCGATACAAACTCCGCCTCTGGCACCCCCGCCCCCGGGACCCCCGCGCCCCCCGGCGGAAACTCCATGCTCGCCCAGGCAACGCTCGCCGCCGGCGGCCATGGACACCACCAGGGCCATGGGAACCATCACCATGGCCAGACGCCGACGAGTATTAAGATGGCGGCTATGCCGGGGTATCTTCAGGAGTGGAGTAAACATGGCTTTGAAGAAAGTGTCTTCCTTGGCGCACAGGTTGCCGCGCGCATGGCGTTTTGCTTGCATAATGTGGACGTTGCTAGTTTGGAGACGTTGAGAGGGATGAGTTTGAGTCGTGTGGATTATAAGTGAGTTTTTTCTTCTTTTCTTCTTGTTTTCTGTGAGTATCACGTTACTAACGTCTTTTCTTTCAATCACTAGCGAATTGGGTCCTAAAGGTATCCGCAAGTTCTCCGTCTATCGGTAAACTATGGATATCGAGCGGGCTGCTTTTTTTTACATGTACTTTGTTTCAACGGATGAAGGAGTTTGTGTATTGTCTTGTCTTGGCTTGGTCAATCTGGTTGGCTTTTTCGCTATCGGTTATGCTTGTTTGAATTTAATTTAAATTATTTCCTCACTTTACGTTTTCAAACTGTCAGATTATCGAGCTGGTAGTGTCGTGTAACCTTTAGGATTCATCTGATAAGATAAACCACGCTAGGATCTGCAACCAGCCAACGATCGTCAGCCGCATGTAGACTAGCTAGCTGGGTTTCCCCTGATTAAGGATTACAGCCCCAACCAGTTAGTTGACAATTAAAAGCCTCCGTTTCTCCCAACGAAGTGCCACCACCACATTCAAAGACATTTTCAGGAACAACAGTGTAAATACCCAAGACATTATTTGATAAGATGACTCAAATTAAGAGCCAGATGTATTCATAAAACAATAACCAAAATGAATAACCAAACACAACCGATATTTTACCCAATGAACTAGAAAAAGAATAAGAAAAATAAGAAACAGGAATTCCCATCCACAACACACTCTGATGGTTCTGTGAGGTCATCCCCCCGAAGCAGCGATACTTCGTATAAACAAAATCAAGAAGTCGCAATTACTGTGCCATATACAAGACGAGCTTACGCAGCGTCGGCACTAGCAACGGGGGCACTAACCCGGGTGACCTGGTCACCGGCACGGGTGATGCGGCGGCCAGCCGAGTCGTAGAGAGGGACACCGTCCTTCTCAGTCTTGGCCTGCTTCCAGATCTCAACCTCGCAACCACCGTGAAGAACACCAACACGCATGGTAGACAAAAGGTTGTGGGCAGCGTTGGAGTGAAGGTAGACACCACCGTTGAAGATAGAGGTAGCGTCCTTGCCAATAGCGCTGGCAATAAGAGCCTTACCACCAGGGTGCTCAGTAATGAACTCGCTGACATCGTGAATGACACCACCGATGACAACAAGACCTTTGCCAGTCTTGACTTCAGCCTGGAAAGCGTCCCAGGAAAGAACAGGGAGCTGATCAAGAGGAGTACCCCAGTTAAGAGTGGCGCGGCGCTCGTCAAGCTTCTTCTGGAGCTGCTGGACACGACCCTTCTCAATTTCGTTGGCACGGAACTGCTTCAGGTCGTAGGCAAGACCAATCTTGCTCCAGGTCCAGATAGCCCACTTGGTGGGGTCGTACTGCCACCACTCAATAGCGTTGCGGTAGTCGGAGGGGAACTCGTGGTGGAAGTTGTGGTAACCCTCACCAAGAGTGACAAGAGCAGTGAGAACGTGATCACGCGGCGAGTTGCGGTCATCGAAGGGCTGGTCACCGAGCCAGTGAGCCAAGGAGTTGACGCAGAAGGTAGCCTGCTGGACAAAGAAGGTACGGAGAACACCGGCGTAGACGAGACCACCCCAGAAGTCGTTCCAGAGGTAACCGCAGACGAGAGCGGGGAAAAGGAAGGCCATCATGATAACAACCGAGACGTAGTTCTTGTGCTGCCAAACGACAACGCCGTCCTCGTTCAGATCGCTGATATCAGTACGACCCTTGTTGCGGGGGTTCTGCTTCATGATCATCCAGCCCATGTGAGAGTAAGCCAGACCCTTGCTGACGGCGTAGGGGTCCTTGATGGTGTCAGTGTAGCGGTGGTGAACACGGTGCTCACGAGACCACCAACGGGCAGAACCCTCGACGGAAGCAGCGCCCATAAGAACGAGGTAGATACGGAGAGGAAGAGTAGCCTTGTAACCACGGTGAGACCAAAGACGCTGTTATACTGTTAGTGATCATAATTGACATGTTGATGTAAAAGGCAATACATACATGGTAGCCGGCAGTAATACCGAGACCAGTGTGGAAGTAGTAGAACTATCAGGACAAAAATGTTAGACATGTAGTCAAAAAAGACAGTAATCTCATGATATTCAACTTACGATGGCGAACAGAACAGTGTTCCGCTGAGCAGGAACCCAGTATGTGGCAGTCAAACCGGCCATGGGAATGAACAACACGAAGATGCAGTTCAACCAGTTGATGTGCTTGTACCAGTTGGTGATAGTCATGGGAAGCTCGGTGATGTGGGGCTTCGACATGTCGTGTTTCTTTCCACCACGGAGGGGAATGTAATCAGTGGTGCCATCGGGGAAGGAGCTGGCCTTGGCGGGGCCGGGAGCGGAAGACGCCATTGTGAAGGAGGTGAGATCACAGTTGGTGACAAAGCTGTGTATATACTGTAAAGGAAACAAGTATAGGAAGAAGAGCAGCGACAACAAAGCCGGAGATTGTTGCTTTGTCGATGATTAAGCCAACTGCAAGAACGTGATGGGAGGAAAAAGAAGAAGAGATGGAAGCCAATTTGAAAGAAGTGGTCGAGTGGCTTTATTCTTCTATAAGTATTGGCGATGAGAAAAGTGTTGGCCGAACAGCCACCAATATCAGTGTAGGACGGCTTTCCGACTAGGGCATGAATTGGCCAATAGAGGACCAGCTTCAGCGGGTTTCAATGCACTGTGGTTGTTGGGATGCAGTGAAAACCGTTTGGCGGATTGGACGAGCAAGCAACTTAGACAAACCGACCTATTAATTTCGGATTTTAGCGAACCATTCACTAGCAGCTTTCTTCTTTAGGATCTGTTGAAAGGCCTTGGCAATCCCCGGACGGCTAGTGAGATCTCTCAATCAAGTCAGCCCAAAGTGGCAAAAACATTGTGCCCTGACAAAGTTGTCGCCATGGCCCATCCCACTGGAACAGAGAGGAATAACATCCTCAATCGCCAGCTTGAATGCGGACTAACGAACTGAATAATGCGAAGCCATGATTCGATGTGCAGGGCTTCTTTTGTTGGGTGTCAGAGAGGGCCGGGAGCTACTGAGGCCAAGATGGCGACAAATACCTTCAGAGCTACAGATCGACAGAGTGAATGGCGGGGTTGCCACATTGCTTACCTAATTAAGACGATTCGCAACAATGTTTACACGGTAAAGCCAAAGAGGATGACGGAACAACGAGTTGTCTTGAATCAGTATCTGGATGGGATTTGAACGGTAGAAAGAAAGCAGGATATAGGAGATGAAGACATTCAGGATTTAGGGGGGACGCGCCTTGTCAACGTGGAAAACCAGAAACACTAAAAATGGAAGCCACACATTCCAGTATCTCATCTTTTTTGGTGGGACACTTTGGTGGTCTGTTTTTTACGTGTATGACTTCCTAAAGTACGTATGTATGTTTGGGTCTACAGAATAATAGAAGCAAGTGCCATGATTGAATAATTGAATCAGAGTCTCGGTTTTCTAGATCTTGTCCCGCCTGAAAACCAAGCAAGACATGAGAAACAAAAACATATCGCCAAGTCCTTCAAACCTGCAAAACTTGCCCTTTTAGGCCACAAGTGTATTAGTCGGATCTAGCCAAAAGGCACCATGAGAAAAGAATGAGAAAATATATTCCACCATCAGAGCCGCCACCTAATCGACAAGCTAGTGCCCTGAAACATCTGTCATTCAGGGCCCCGGGCGCCTAAAAGTTCTGGTCCTTACCCCCCAGTATTGTACAGACCCTCAACGTCAAACATCCCCAACAAAGAATTTTTGGGGAGGAGGGGGCGGCTTACACATTCTTTTTTTCGGTGGTTTCCTTGTTTTGCATTTACATACATGTCGGATCGGGTTGGAATTACATTGAACATGCAAGCGCGGTACATAAACGGTACTTAGCAACGTCATGAACGCCTGTGCGAAAGCAGAGACCACCGGGATAAGAGGAAAAGGCTTTGGTTATCCCGAGATAAAACCAGATTTGTATCAACCGCTACACATGTTAGTAGAAGTAGGTATCGTTATGAGAAGACACATGTATTCAATGATGACTGAAAACATCGGTCTATTTGGAAGCAATCAATCCGGCTTATCCAAATACTAACCTGATGCCTACAAACCTCCGCCCCAAAAACGAACCTAAAAAACCCAATCTTGATATCCGCCAACCACCCACGCACCAGACTTCCCAATTTGTCAAAACTATAGTGCAACCTGCTAATCCGACCGGCCGGAGACTCCCCAAGCTCCACAAGTTCCATCATTCTTAACCCGGGCCAGTCCAACACTGAGTAGCCCAGCATAAATATAACCCTTGTTTAAGCCGCGTTACGTCCTTTCCGCCCCGCCCCTCCGCCAGAAGCTATCCCGGAGGACAAGAAAACAATGACCAACAAATCACAATCCCCGCAAAATAAATTACATATGTATGTATGTACATACAGTCGTCCCTCCCGTCCAAGCTTAAATCATGCCATGACATCGTCAAAACCCCGCTGAATCAGAAACAACATGAAATTTTCCCAACACCAATGCTCCGGTTCTTTCCTACTTCCACCCATCCAGAAACCCAAAATCATCCGCCCCATCAAACAACACACCACTTCCCGTATCCGTAAACCAAAAACTTCAATTGCCAGATCTTGCTGTATGTGCATACCAACCTTCCCATGTCTGATCCACCTTCATCCAACAAGCATCATTTGATATCAAAGCCGCCCCAAACTCAGTCTCCCTTGGTTTACATCACCGCGGCCTCGAGTTAACCCGGTCTAATACCAACGACACACCCGGCTTAGTTTTATCCCGTGTCTGTTGAGAATCGGAATTTCTCAGGCTAATCGACAGGGGTTTAAGTGTAATCGCTTTGGCCACCACATTGGTTGCACAATTCTCAGGGTTACCGTGTAATTAGGGTATTTGTGTTGTTGAGAAAGACAGGGGCTGTGATGTCGTCTTATCTGACACGGGTTAGTGTTTTGTATTGCAACCCTTACACTTACATCACAGCAATGTCGTGATTTAACGTTCTAGAACAAACTGATTTATTCAAAGAAATGCTACAAGAAAACGAAACCGAACATATATACATACATCATCAAATCGCGTGATTCATAAAATACCAACAATTGTCTACCCCAACTCAAATAAACCCAACATCAAAACACTCAGTCAGCTATTTTCAAAATTGCGCATCAACGTCTCTCACTTTGAGTTCAGACTTCGCAGTCTCATCAAATCTGGAGATCCCCAATGCCATACCACCAATCAACATACGCTTGTACGCCTCTATATCCAGGCCATCAGGAAACTCCAATTCATCAACTCTTCTTCTTTCCCAACTAACCTCTCTGTCTCGACTATTTTGCGTCGGCTCAAGAGTACTCGGTGCCGGAGACGTCCCGGAAAGCTTCTTTCTAAACGCCTCAATAGCAGACTCAGTATCCCGAGACTCCTTTCCCAACTCGGGCGTCAAGGGTTGATCACACGATGGACGTTGGGCAGTGAGCGAGCGGTCATATTCTGCATCTCGTGCGACACCAAGTTTGGAGAGTGTCTTGGATAAATCAGTCAGTGCTCGGGATTCCTGCTCGCGCATCTCCTCCAGCTCGTCGCGACGGATGAAACCAATGTCGTTACCACTAAGTTTCCCCGAAAGAGTTTTCCGAAGGGAGTCCATGTTCAGCTCCATGCTTTGATCCACGGAAATGCTCTCTGCCCCCTTTGCCGTTGAAGCTGTTGATTTTATCGTGCTCATGCCATCCTTGCTTGTCGTATGGGAAGTATTATCATCCATAGATTGATCTCCACCGTTGACACGAATATTGAGACCTGGAATCATTGGCTTGGAATCGTCATGACGGCTCAGCATCGAATCCTCCGTCAGCCCAGATATATCGTAGTTCACCGGACCCAGCTGAATATGAGACATGCGTTCGTCATCATCGTCGTAAATGTAGTCGGGGTCCGACAAAGGATGGTCATCAGGGATACCACTTGCGCCAGTGCGATCAGTCAAAACTGAAATGCCCGCAACATCAAAATCGGGATCCAAGGCATGCATCTTAGACACAAGATCAGCCCGGGAACTTTGAGTTGTAGCAATCGAGCTGAGCGCCGTCTCTTCGGCATCACGACAATCCAAGTCACTGGCATCAGCCAAACTGGGAGGACTTGTCCAAACCAAAGGATTTCTAACGGTAGGTTGCCCAAACTCCATCGGAGAACGGCCGCGGCGGTCTTCCCGTTCATAATCGTCCGAGTCGTAACCATTGTTGAGGTATGGGTGAGGAGAAAGAGTAGCCATCATGGGTTGAATTGGCTCGTCGTAAGCAGGGAAGAAAGACAACAGTGTATCAGCATGAACGCGATCTCTTGGATCCGGACTCAAGCACATGTTGACAATATCACGATACCACTCGGGAACATCCGAGTTACTGCTATCCAGAACGAGAGGTCTTTGGAATCGCTCTGGCTCATCTTGCATCGTAGCCAACCCCCAAAGAACCATACCCAGCTGGTACAGATCAGACTTGATACCAATGTACATGTGAAGGCGCTGCTTAGTCTTAATAATGGGCGTTGCTTCTGGTGGTTCCCACCCAACAGGGCATCCCCGGCGGTTGATATCGATGATCTTGGCGTTATCGTGGTGGTCAATGACAATATTGGCGAGGGTAAAGTCACCCTGAACGAAACCAGACTCATGAATCTTGGAGAGTCCCTTGACAATCTGTCGAGCCCATCTGAAACGTAAGCTTAGAGGCAACGTCTTGGTGTCTGACTGGTGATCATATATCACATCCACCAAGGCACCACGACTAGCGAAAGCAACCAAAGCACCAACTACTGGCTTGTAGTCAACATCTTGGTAGTCAGGATGTTCATCATCGTAGATGAGACCCATGAAGTCAATGACATCCCGGCAATCTGCCAGAGAATTCAAAGCATTGACTTCATACAGGAACTCGTCAACTGAATCACGTCCTGGAATCGCTTTCATGATCATGTACTTGCCACCAACAACCACGCGATAAACAAAACCAGACGCATGCGATTCAAAGTGTACATCACTGGCCTTGTACATTTTGCAGCCAAGATAATTTAACTGCCGAGTGTACGGGAAGTTGATAATTTCCTAAAAGAGTTAAGTCAGATGTCAGGTTGTTACACAAACGAAAATAGACTGGACTTACATTGGTGTCTTGAGCCACGTGAATGTGGAGTTTGTTGTCAAGAGTGCGCAATCTCAGATTTGTCACAGTATCAAAGAAGTTGATCTTATCTATACTCGCGCGAACCTCAATGTAGATTCGTCGATTTTTCTCCCTTTGACTGTGCATCCGGTGAAGATCCTCTTCCAGCGACCCAGCTTCATAATCCCGATAATCTAACGAAACAGTGACACGTCTCCACCGACCATTGTCAATGTATGTAACAAAGTATTTTTCTCGCGCAGTACCATCCCGGAAAGTCATGCTAAGATTAAGAATCCAAGTGGTTTCTAACTCCTCCTCAATCATGTCACTAGTAAAGGAGCTGTAGTCGTCATCTTCTTCTGGGACACCGTCTGGGAAGTTACTGGATGCTTCGTCGATAGGAGACTGAGCAACAGCCATTTCTGAGTACGGATAGTCGAGGAATGGCGAGGATGGCGCTGCGGAAACCTCAGTGCCGACAAACGAGGTAATGCTGTGACCGGGCATTTGTGGTGTGTTCATTTTGCTTGAAGATTTGCGCATGGCACGGATTATAGTACCGGGAGAAGGCAAAGGTGCCATGCCCACGGTACCCATAGCTCCATGATCGACTGCCAAACTGCGCATATCTGGTGAGCCGGCGGTGACATGAAGAAGAGGTTCACTAGCCGAGGGAGGTTGCATGCGAGCAGCAGCTCTGGAGCTTGCTCGTGACAACGTCAGTCTTCGGTCTGCAGAGATAGCTCTACGCTCTGCAAGACTAGGAATAACTTCGGAAAGATTTTCCCGTCTTTCAGCTTCCCTTCTGTCATATGAAACCTCCTTCTCCATACCGATTGCTGGTGGTCGGTTGGTAGACCGTCCGCGAGATTTGCGTGGTTCAGGGATGAGAGAATCTTCAAGATCGACTTGGCTGGAATTCATGTTTGGTGATGATGCAGGAGAAAAGTCGGACAGAAAGACAGTAGGCCGAGGCTCCGTTGTGAGACTATGTGGCAGTTCAGGAGAGGCCGGCGCCGTTGTGATGGCGATGTGGGGAATATCGGACTTTCTAATATCGTCTTCACTTGATTGGGCGGTCACTGTGATTTCTGGAATTGCGTTGGCTAGATGTGGACTGGGAATAAGAGCCATTTCCGTATTCGTTGTAGCAGACGTCTCAGTGGCTGCCACGCTGTCGATTGCTGGTTCCTCTAAGGGCAGTGCTTGAGTTGGCGTGGGAGTGGCTGCGGGAGTGGCACTGGGACTTGCTTTTGGGGTGGCTTCAGGGCTTTTCGGCGCCACATGTTGAGAAGTCGCAGGCTGAGAAGCCAGGACCACAGTGGATGGCGAAGTGGTAGAGCTGGCGTCTGACATGCTGGAGAAGAAGGATTTCAAGCTCCGTCTTTTAGAAGATGCACTGTGCTTTCTAGAGACAGCTCGTTTTAAGAAGAGCCTCAGCCGGCGCAAAAACCAAGGCTTGCTAGTCGGAACTTGGTCCTTGGACGCATGATTAGAATAGTGAACATTTTCGGACATTCAGAGAACCGGGTTGTATCCAATGAAGAGAATGAGAAGGCCCCGTAGTCTCGGGCTGAGACAGCAAGGAACAACAGGATGATTGCTGCAGGAAATGACTGTTGACCTCGGAATGAGGCGTGAAGCAGAAGAAATATGGAGTAGATATGCAGCTTTAAGTGCAGAAGAGGAATTAAAGATGCACTTGGCAAAGACAGACAACAAGTAAAAACAGAAGCAATGAAGTGAATGAAAAAGTCCAAGTCAAGTGATGAAGATGTAAGAGACTAAGGAAGTATGCGTGTATGTATGTATAGCGAGAGGGGCAATGACGGGAAGGAAGAACGACGTTGTAGGGCAAACTAGGGACTAATGGTGTGTGCAAGTAATTAAGAGGACAAAGCCAAATAGATGAGCTTTTGAAATAGCAACAAAGCCTGAGAAAACATGGAGAAATGAATCTACTAGATCACCGAGAAGCCAAAAAAGATGGGCATGACCGAATCATGACGACTTATAAAGGAATGGCCCTAGTCAAACTGGTGCATGGACATGGGTGTATATCTATCCTAACTCTACCTGGACGCTGTACGGATTCCCCACCTGTTTCCTACTTGGATTGGATGGGGAGTTGAACATGCTCAGGAGGAAACACAGGGCGTCAAATTGTGACATAAACGGGCCTAAAAGCGAGGATTACATCATTGCTCGTCTGACAAACTTCCCTGTATAATTACTTGCTGTTCATATGTACATAC
The DNA here is from genome assembly GCA_025685495.1 of Huntiella abstrusa. Taxonomy (NCBI): domain Eukaryota; kingdom Fungi; phylum Ascomycota; class Sordariomycetes; order Microascales; family Ceratocystidaceae; genus Huntiella; species Huntiella abstrusa. Next base: position 450,367 of record JAJNMT010000234.1, on the reverse strand, counting down.
TATACGCACAATAACCGAGGATTGCGGCCACTTGAGCCGCTCCGTCGGAAAGAACAACCGGAGATACAGCTTGTATCTACATGAGAGTATGAGTGTGGCAAGATATGTATGTATATAAGAAGAATGCTATGGTAGGGCATGTTCTGGCTTTGCCTGCGAGAACCAGTAGATAGGATCTCGACACCAAGAATGATGATGTGATGCATCCTCTCTGACAAGAGCGGGGAAGAAGAGGGATTGGAATATAGTGATTTGGGTTGCATTTCTGAATGTGAAGAAACATCCGTTTTCGATAGTGATGTCCACCGAGAACGGAGGGGGCGTGAGATAGTGACGAGTAAGTTCACGGTGCAAGGCCAAATGGTGGTGGTGGTGGTGGCCAACACGCCGTGTCCCAGTAGGAATGCCGTATATGTATAGAATTATACGTGGAGTTCATGTCCTATGAAGGGGACGGGATACTGGGGCCAAATGGCCTACGGGGGGGTGTATACGGAAAAGAAGCAAAGCAGGAAAGAGAAAGACGTGAGTGATCACTTACAGTATGTATGTACTTGTTTGGGGCTTGACAGATGCAACTTTGTGTGTCACCAATAGAAAGATTGGTGCCAAAGTAAAGTGTGGGTGGTTGATGCTGCCTGAAGATGCAGTTTTGGGCGTTGATAGGGCCACGAGTAAGATGGAGTTTGGTCTAGTGTTGGTAGTGGTTGTGTCGATTGAAGTGGGTTGGCGCGTCTATGCAATAGTAGCACAGGTAGAAGATTGAGAGTCTAGAGGCCGAGTATATGGAGCAAAAGGGTACAAAACGCCAGTGCACGACAAACAGAGAAGAAGGCCGTGTCACACAGGAGGCTTAATAACGAACGGGCTCATAAACCTGGGTATAGGACGATTCTATCTCGTGTGTTGAATATGCACGGCAATGGAAAAGGAAGGGTCACAGGACGGGACGGAGCGCAAGTACGGCTTGAAGGCGGTAGTGGAAAAAAAAAGGAGGGGGTGGGCTCTCGTTGAGTAGTAGAGAAGCAATATGTTGCATAAAGGTATGTATGTATGATGGTATACAGTGAAAGAAGCTCTAGGAAGGCCGGAAGCGGTTCTTACGCACAAGACAATAGGCCGGGACCAGGCGTGCGGCAGTATTGAGTGGAGAAGGAATGGGAAGACGAGAAAAAGTTAGGAGTAGTGGGCACAGCAAGAGATGAGCAGAAGGAAGCTCCGTCTGACGGTGGTGGGGGCTCCTATAGTTGTTGGGCAGAATAATAGCAGCCCAAAGTAGTATGTCCTGGACAGATGGGGAATGGAAAAAGTGGAGGGGATATTGACTACAGTGAACACGTGAAAAACAGACACGCTGATGGTAGCTAGGATTGCAGGTAAAGCAAAGCACCTTGAGCTGCATGCAAGAAGCAAGATTCGCTGATTGGTGGTAGTATCTTGTTCCAAATGGGATAGACTGGGATTGGAGCTGACCGTCTTTACGGGCCAACCCAAAGGGGCAGTCTAAAGGGACGGCGGAAACAGCCTCGAAGGCTCGGCGTGCAGATAGCCGGACCAGGGGAAAGAGCTAACGGCCGATAGAGAAAGACAAGACAGGGCCAGAGAGACTGATAAAGAAGACAACTAAGAACCTAGAGCAACAAAGTATGGCGACAGGGAGGAAGAGAACAAGTCAAAATTAGCGGACTTGGAACAGACCAAGAGCTGGGTGTACAGAAAAAAAGAACAAGAGTTGTAGAATCTGCAGGCGGAACAAGTTGGTGCAAGGTAGTCAGACAATGAAAAGAGCCTGAAAAAGTAAGCAAGGATATAATGCATTCAGGCGTATGGCCAGCGCAGAAGAATGCGTGGAGCGCTAATGCACGATTGGATTAGCGAGTGAAGTGGGTAGCTTGTAGCAAGTGCAGATAGTAATGTCACCTGAGCAGCAGTGGAGACCTACCTAGACATGGGACAACTATGACGACGAGGACCTACTCTGTATGCACAGAAGAAGGAGTTTTGCCAGACGAGCGACGGCTGGAGACGTTGCACTATGGACCTTTTTGGGGAAGACCTTGGGTCTTAGATGGCCTATAAACTGGGGAAAACAAACGATGGTGATTTGCCTCGGACTAGGATGTGGCTGACGGGACCAAACGTTTATTGTGTAGGATATCTCGGCGCCGAGAAGAGGGGGCGGTATTTTGTGTGCGGAAGTAGGTAAGCCAGCGGGCGGAGCCGTAGCCGCTTATGCGACTATGTGGCGGTCGTCAAATTAGAACAATAAGCTGGTGGTACTTGACCGAAACTTGGTTTAAAGCACACAGTCCAGGGCACCTTGGAACATACATACCAGGATATGTGTATGTATGTGTTGCAAGCGACCAAAATGGAGGGGGAAAGCAAGGAGACCAAGCCGACTATGGCCTGTGCTTCAAGAACCCCGCAAACCAAGTTGAAAAAAAAAGTGGATAGTGTTGATGGGGTCGTAGCAATGATGAAACGAGTAACCTGTAGAACCCCGCCAATGCTAAACCGACCGACAATGTCTAGTGGGGCATGTGTACAAAGCGAGGAGAATAATCACGACTCTACGATTCATGTTTGACGGTGAGTCGTGACGATCTAGATTGGCGTTAGTCTTGTGATACCTTCCACCTCTCCAAGACATTGTGGGTAACCTAGTTGGGTATGTACATACGTCCTTTTTCACATTGAGAAAAGTATCTCAAGGAAACTACCACTTTTGATCACGAGAACGTCTGCAATGAGCTCAGCTTTTGTTAGAGTAGTATAGCATTCTCCTTTGGCCATCGCCACAGAAACGGATGCACTGCGCATGCACTCCTTTATGCAATGCAAAGCGATTCCTTAATGATGTACGGCCAGCCATGTTGAAAGGTGAAAGGCAGGGTTTTTTGTCGGCGCAGGGTTAGGTTCATCGGATAGGTCGCAAGGTCAAGACCATCGACCAAAGATGTACATATTTAGTGGTTACCAAGAGCCGATCCAGAGCAGCGGTATTCCCAAGATGGTCCGTGAAAGCAAGGGCAAAAAAAAAAGCCACGGACACAAGAAGATGTCTCGGCAAGACCCTTCACGCCAGCGTATGGACATAGGAAAGAAAGTACGGGATACACGAGAACATCGAGTCCTGTAACTTTTAGTGTAGTGGAACATCGGAAGCAGACAGCGATTGGCTGCGTTGTGGCTGGTAGTTTCATACGGCCGGATATTAATGGCGGTGGGATTATCATTTATGGGGCAGAATGTTGTTATCTCTGGTCGGTCTGTGAACAAAGTTTGCGATACAAACACGATGAATCTCAGTATTGTGGATTGACCCCCTTCAAAAGGCAGCACACAGATCTGTCATGACGTCATGAAGTTAAGGGATAGCGTGGGATACAGGGATAGCTTGTGAAGGCTGATCTTGGACTGCTACTAACCACATGGGTCAATACAATGAATTAGGTTTAGGCGCCATATTTGGGCCTGTCTCACCCGACAACTACCATGACTTGGGGGTCCGGTAACATGTACGTATGGAGGAACAACGCCGGTATAACTGTTCCGTCTCGCATATCGCCACATGCATAACGGGTTGTCGTGCAGATAAACTTGACTTCAGCTTGAAAATAGTTACAAACTAGTAAACCTACAGATTCTTAATCAACCATCTTTGGAAGGAAATCTCCTGTTCTGCATGTTCAAAATGCCCAGTAACAGGCCGCCTAGCAACAGACCGCCCGGCCGCCATATAGGATTCAGGAGGCTGCCGTTAGGCTCTTAGCACAGGGGAGGGGGGGGGGGGGGGGCTAACGTTCGCCCTATAGTGCCAAAGGTGTCAGCAGAAGATCACAAAGGCTTACTCAAAGTAAAAAAGAAAACCATGATAATCCTAGTTCTGCATGTGGTTATAGACTGTGGTCGTATTGAATTCATACACCCTAGTACATACAGACAAGCCAAGCGCATCGAAAATTCATGTCTATGTATGTATGTTGTATGTATGTCCGTATGTACATATGTCCATTTCTTATGTACAATACGAAATTCAACTTTGTGTGCTCTTCACCGCAACTTCAGATCATGCCCTGGTCCCCCTTTGCATCGGGCCTGTTTTACGAGGGGCAAAGGAACGACCTACATACAGGCTCTAGAGCCATGCCTTCAGCAAAAACAAAAAACAAAGACAAAATCTCCAATGCACGCTCCCAACGCGTCAATGGGTGTCCAAGTCGTCTCTTTTCTGGTGGCTCTTCTGTGCATTTTTCTCTTTGACTCATCCCATAGGGAGACAATATCGATATGCTTCGGTTCTGCAGGTTCTCACCATGGCAGTCAGGCTTGTATTACAGTGAACTGCTATATAAACGGCCGTGCTCTTGGGTATCACAGACTCGACAGCCTTGTTGGAGCACTTGGTTGAAATTCCAGGCCATTGGCCGATAGGAGCTAGGACCTCCTGTTATACCGGCCGGTCTTTATGACCTGTTGGTTAGAGGCGCAATTTTATAGCCAGTAGGATATCACGTTCAAGACGAGAATGTACGCCAGACCGCCGCCACTAGTCTCGTTTGTACTTTGCATTTGCCTTGACTTGTGTTTGTCAGGAGAACAGTATGGTTGGCTGGAATATTTCACATTCATGCACCTTATGATAGAGCTTACAAGCGAGAGACTCGCTAATGCTTACATGGAAAAGAAACAATGGCACATGTTAGCAACGGACCATGATATACATTGTCAGTCGATTGAAATGTGACAGAATGATGCACTTCATTAAACATCATGGTACAAAAGGTAGGGTTACAGCATGTACAACGACGACTCAAGCCTACACCATCGAACCCAACGACTATGATGAGTACATTGCAACAGCATTGACTTGTAGTGGGAAGAATCCATGTCTTTGGTGCATGGGATGATCCGGCCGAGAGTTAGTAAACACTGGTCGGTCCCATAGTGAATGCAGCAGCCGATATCCACGAGCGCAAAACGGTGGTATCTTCTTACAAAGTCACTGTGATATCTTCCTATATCGGTACTACAAAGTAAAGTAGGGCTATACATTTGTACATATTTAACCAAGAGACACACACACAATGTAAGAAACTGTATATATCCCGTACGCCAACAACAACATTTGTCATGCGTCTGTGCTTGGTGGGATTTGTGCATGTCCGAGTTTGGCCTATGGCGGACATGAAGATGGTATTTTGAACAATACCCGTTCACCTTACAAAAAGGAAATATTCGTCATAGGAAGAGCAAAAAAAGGGATCGTGGATTGTCATCTTGTGCCGTAGCCGTACATGTGCCCCCTGAGAAGTAGCCATGGTACCGCACAAACTCCCGATTGTTCAGCACAATCTTCCTCGGTGAAGCCAACAGATAATCCAGCACAGCACAAGAGAGCACAACCCAATCCAGCCCCATGTTCAATGTATAGCTGCCCAATCCGCGATATGCACACACTCTCCAATGTCACCATGGCGTGCTCCGGTATATTCCTGACTTGTATGTATCCAACTACTATCAATCATAGTTGTAGTCGACTTCTCCAATGTCTACTTTACACCCCCAATACTCGGCCCACTAGTATCCGTCTGGAGATAACACATGCCTATATGAACCTATATGGATATCGCCGTTGCAACCCCACATTTTACTTGTCACCTCAGGCTCCTCCAGTATGCACTTCTTAAAACCCAAGACACATGCAGGGCAACTCAGCTCCCCACCTATAACCTCTGATGCGAACATACACTTTGAATCGTCTTCCAACAAGTCCGTCCGTCCTTCAATTCTCACGATGCCCAACACCCCCTTCGGCCAAGCCGCAGAACAGTTCCATGGGGTCTATCTCCGTTGGGCACAAACGGGGGATCTCGCAACCCAGCGCAAGGGTCGCCTTGTTTTCTCACAATGGACGAAAAAGAACCAGTCTAGTCTGTACCAATCTTCGTGATATTACCCGTCTCTGTCGACTATAGCCCAATCCAACAGTAACTCCACACAGTACCCGTCCTCAAATCCGCCCATAGTAACCATGGCTGTTATGTACATCTACATATGTACATACATACCTACGTACCCACTACTTCAAGTGGACCTTGGCCAACGCAGATATCGTAGACACCCACACACGTAGCAACTTACCCCCAAGTCTCTACATGAACCAACCCCATCCAGCCGAAGCTTTGCAGAATCCATCGCCAACAATACGTAACCCGCTTACCGTGACAAGGAACACACAAGAACAACGGAATCTTCTCGTAAATAGCCACCTCGAGGGGGCCGTGGGTCGCCCGCACTGCCAGGTCAGCGACGCCACATGGCAATCGAACCAGTCATGTTGAACCTGTGTACCTGTTTTGGTGGAGTTGTTAAGTCATTCGTAGTTTAGATGGAATCAACTAGCAAGCGAGAAAACCTTGCTCTTACCACTGCAATGCCCACTCCAAGAAGTAACCGGTCCAGTGGTAGACTTTTGCTAAAGCCCTGGGACGCCACTACACGAGTTACTCCGAGATCATGGGGTCAAGGAGACCCGTGGTTACAACTTGATGTTGCAAGAAGGGCCTCAAGTCTACGAGTACAAAAGCCTCAGTGTTCCCCAGCATTCCACAGGCGCAGTCGGGCTTTGTATCAGGTAAGTGTCCCCCAACGATGGGCGCACTCTGCTGCCAAAACCATGCCATTGTACTTCCCATCATCACGTCCAATCTGCGCGCTCATTACACGTGATTCTATCCATAAGCAGCCCATGTCGTACGGCATATGTTATTGCACAACATATATGTATATTTCACTATGCATACAGCTTTCGTAATAAGTCTCGTAACAACCCCAACCCAATACAAACTATATTTACAGGCGGTCATGCACCCGACCGGAAGGGCAAACAAACTAACAAGTTCAAACTAATAAGCAAAACGAACAATAACTAGGAAAATGCAAAAAAATGTGGCACCGGCCGCGACGTATCAACGTCCACACCGTGTCAACGGGAAGAAAGAACAATGCATCAGTAGTGGAGATTGGAAGTAGAAGAATTAGACAAAAATCAACGACTTTTTAAGCAGAAGAATCGGTCTTGGTCTTGGTGTCCTTGTCTTCTTTAGGGGGAAGACGAGGCTTCTTAGCAGCTTCGTAATCGAGGTTAGGGAAGATAATGTCAAAAACTTCAGAGTACCAGGCAACAGGCTTGCCCTCCATACCCTCCTTGATGTTCTATAGTCGAGAATGTTAGTACATGATAGAGTAATCTTATACATACAGAGTTAATGCTTACCTCGGGAAGTTCCAACCAGTCGTGCATACAGTCCTTAGGGAACAGAATAGTAGTGCAACCCGCACGTCTAGCGGCAACAGTCTTCTCCCGTAAACCACCAATACGCAACACCTTACCCGTCAACGTAAGCTCACCGGTCATGGCAACAGTTGCCGCAACAGGCTCATTCAAAGCCAACGACAAAAGTGATGTGGCCATGGTGATACCGGCTGATGGGCCGTCCTTGGGAACAGCACCATCAGGCACGTGCAAGTGCATGTTGGCGTTGTCGAAGAAGCCATTGTCGGGGAAGTTCTTGGCCATAAATGACTTGGCAAAGGAGTAGGCGATCGTCGAAGACTCCGTCATTACCTGCGCAAGGTTACCCGTGATGGCAAGGTGAGGCTGAGATGTGTGGCGAAGTGGTGCCTGGAGGATGGACTCGACATACATGGCAGCACCACCCATCTGAGTCCAAGCAAGACCCATAGAGACACCCGGTGGGTTAACCTCGTAAAGACGATCCGAGGTAAATACTGGAGGGCCAACGTAGTCGGCAAGACTGTCCTTGCTAATCACCACCTTGACGTCATCGGGAAGCTTCAGCTTGGGGCGAGCGACCTTGTCAGTCTTAGTGGGCTCGGCAGCAGCAGATTCCGTAGCCTCGGACTTCTGGGCAGAAGCCTCGGGGGCGACAGAGGCATTATCCTCTGACGTGGAAGTCTCAGTAGCAGCAGCGTCAGCAGGCTTGGAAGTAGCCTCAGTCTTTGACTGTTCCGCCTTGTCCTCTGGCTTAGGCTCCTCGACAATGGAGTCACCGTACTCCTGGACAATCTTGAAAGCAGACTTGCGGTACAGCTTCTCAATGTGCTTCTTCAGGTTACGGACACCACTCTCGCGGCAGTAAGACTTGATGAGCTCCTCAACAGCCTCAGTAGTGAGTTCAACGTTGACATCGCTCAGGCCGGCCATCTCCTTCGCAACCGGAGCAAGGTACTTCTGAGCAATGGCCATCTTCTCGTCAGCGACGTAACCAGAAAGCTGAATGAGCTCCATACGATCCAACAAAGGCCGAGGGATCGTGTCCGTCATGTTGGCAGTGCAGACGAACAGAACCTTGGACAGATCAACTGGAACATCCATGTAGTGATCGAGGAAAGAGGAATTCTGCTCAGGATCAAGCAGCTCCAGAAGGGCCGAAGAAGGATCGCCCTGGTACCCACGACCAATCTTGTCGATTTCATCAATGAGAATGAGAGGGTTCTCCGTCTGGCACTTCTTCAAGGCTTGGATAATACGGCCAGGAAGAGCACCAACGTATGTTCTGCGGTGACCCTTGATCTCGGCCACATCGGTAAGACCACCAACACTGAAACGGTAGTACTCACGGTTCAGAGCGCGCGCAATAGACTTTCCGATACTGGTCTTTCCCACACCTGGTGGACCAACGAAGCACAGAATCTTGCCCTCAACCGTACCGCGAAGCTTACCCACAGCAATAAACTCCAAAATGCGATCCTTGACGTCCTTCAACCCGTAGTGGTCTTCATTCAACACGCTCATAGCGTTGTCAATACCAAAGTTCTCCTTGCTGCTGATACCCCATGGAATCTGAGTGAGCCAATCGAGATAGTTGCGCGTCACGTTGAACTCAGAAGAGGCGGTCTCCAGGTGAGCCAGCTTGTGAATCTCATCATCAAACACCTTGCGCACAGCATCTGGCATGGCTAGCTTATTGGCCTTTTCCTTGAACGTCTCCACAAGTTTGTCCTTTCCATCAGACTCGAGACCAAGCTCGCGGCGAATCCCCTTCATTTGTTCCATGAGCCAGTAATCGCGCTGTCTTTTAGAAATCTTATTTTCCACATCCTTGATAATCTTGGACTGAAGCTGGGCATTCATAAGCTCCTTCTTGAGAACAATCAGCGCCCTCTGCATACGCTCCTCGACATTCATGGACGTGAGGATCTCCTGCAGTTCACCGGGCTCTCCGGAAGCAACGGCAGCGGCAAAATCAGCTAACTTGGTGGGGTCAGAGGTGACGTTTCCGGTCTGGCTCATGGAAAAGGTTGAAATCTGGTCGCGGAAAAGGTTGTTTATGGCGGCAACCTCCTTGAATACATTGACGATTTCGTTGGTGACGGCGCGGATGAAAGGACTCTTGGGGTCGTAAGGTTCGTCTACCATGTTCTCAACGTTGACCAAGCTGACAGGGTATTTGCGGAGGAAAGAGTTGGGCTCTTGCTTAGAGTCCTTGTCGGCAGGCACGAGCGCGGACTCTTCGAAGCTTGTAACGGCGTCACCCTTGGGCGCATCGGCCTTGGCCTTTGGTGGAATCGGCTCAGGGTCTGAGTCTGCTGGGCCTTCGGAACCGGGGGGAATCAGACTGGAAAGCTTGATGCGACGGTGGGGGTAAAGAATGGCAGTCAAGCCACCCTCTTGGCCGTGGATAGGGAAAGCGCTGGTGATCTGGGCAAAGACACCGATTTCGTGGACATCATTGACATCGCGGATAACATCCTCGTCGTTGTGTTCGTCCTTGAACATGAAAGTACCAATGTAGGGCTGGCCACGCTTAATTGACTCTGTGATGGCGGCAGCCACATTGGGGTTCGTGACAGTGATAGCCTTGTAGAAACCGGGGAACAATGGTCTCCGGGAGATTGGGAGAGCGAGAACCTTTGGGTAGTGTTCTGGAACATCGGGCTTCTGAAGACCTTGGTTGGGGGACCCGGGACTACCGTTACCCTTCTTGCCGTTGCTATCTGGGGGAGCAGAAGCACCGGCAGCAGCGCCAGCAGCTTCTTTAGGTTCTTTCGGCGCGGCAGTCTCCTTAGTAGTCTCCGTATCCGGTGTTTCCTTCTCTACAGGCGTCTTAGGCTCCTTGGGTTCTTTAGGTTCCTTGGGTTCCTTAGGCTCCTTGGGAGTCTTGCTCTCCTTGGGTGCCTTCTCCTTAGATTCAGTCTTGGGCCGTTTGGTCTCCTTAGCTTCTGGAACACCCTCAGAGTCGGCCTTCTTAGTCTCCTGTATGTCTTCCTCGGCTACGGACTGATCAAAAAAGCCCTTACCCTCCGAGTCCTTAGACTTCTTCTCGCGATCGAGACGAAGGCTAGTCGAGAAAGCCTGTACTTGTGGTGACAGACGAATTAACGGCGTTTGGCGAGAAAATAAAGATGTAGAGTGTGTCGAGGGAAACTGAGCTGGAGGCCTGGTCAAGCCGGAGGTAACGGAGTATGATCGGGTCGAGAGAGCAGTCGAGGGTCTGGAAACCGAAGCGCCTAACCGAGACAGGCCGACATGCCGGGTCTTGGGAAGAGTACTGCGAGGAAGCATGATGATGATAATCCGAGATGTGCGCAGGTCGTCGTGAGAGGGCGGGCAATGGTGATTTGCGGGGCGCACGCGGTCAGATCGATGAGTAACCGGGACTGCAACGACAGGCAAACGGCAATTGTAAAGTGCGAATAAATAGAAAAGGACCGGATATGGCCCAGGGTTGACAATTGTAATATGCAATGAAGAAATAGAAAAGTGAGTGACGTGGGAAAATGAAAAACCCGGGGCCAAGACTGTGAGACGATGGCTCTTCTGAGGCACCTGTTGGACAACGTCAAGCAATGAATTTCCGCTGTGGCTATCCACGATCTATGGTTCTCTAGTCGGAACACCGCCGTCGCGCCGCAGTACAGCGCTAGAAACCACCCTCTAAGGCCTGTAAGCTACAGATTCCAAAAGCCATTAGGCGCTATGGTGGGGCAATTAGTGCCCATGACGCTTACAAACCAGCTACACCCGTGGAAATTTCCAGAGCTTGCTGTCCAAAAAGAGTAAACGCCGGGGCCACATTTTACCGCTTTCAGTAGTATCCCAGTGGAACTGTTGCGGTAGAACGTCGGACTAATCGTCAACGACTCTTCCACAGGCTTCCCGGCGCCGAAATGCGCAGCTTAAAAAGGCGCCATTGGGCTAGATAACGGCGCAGATCGGATCTTATCAATCTAGCAGCATACGTGTCCATCAACATGGGGCCTTTTACACTCTCGTGTGCTTAGTTTGTGCTACGAGTATTCCTACAAAACTCACAGACCATCAGCTAGAACATCCCCAATGTAGGCGACCCCACCAAATGCCATGTTGAAACTGCACGCCACTTTTCGAGGGGTACCAAGTGCGGGGGTCTGCACTTCATGTATGCGCAAATGTACGGTTCTTCAGCTGCTTAGGATACCGAAGAGATTCAGGCCATGCATATTGATGATTTGAGGTCGTTGACTAACCCGGGTATCACTGCGGATGATCTGACAACCAGTCCCAAGGTCCGAAGTCGCCACCTCCAGACCGGAACGGACAAACGCTAACTAACAGTATAGGCAGCTCATATGTTAGTCTCAAAAGTGGTTATTTTTTGTCTGATCGATCAATTCATCATGTTGTGAAACCAAACAGCTCTAAATTTTCATGTTCTTCTCGCCATACATCACGATTCAGACCCTTTAAGTACTGCATACACATTGTGTACCGGATAAACACCGGTTATTTCACGACGTCCTCTTGACGTCATACCCAAATTATGCAGGAACCAATTTGGGATTTCCAGCCTAGAAAAAAAGTTGCTTCATATTCTTTCTACGTCAAAATCTGGGTTTGACATCATCCGTCGATGCCACCACCATGTACAACTCTCTGAGATCACTTCGGTGTCTACGGGCTCTAGGCAGCAGATATCGCCTACCGGTCACCCAACAAGTCTCTGCACAAAAAACATTCTCTACTGCTTCTATACCTGCCGCCATATATCCCGTCTCGCCTACCACTGCTCACAATGATCTTCGGTCCTTTATTGACTATGCCTCCCGAACCAACCTGGATGTTTCTACCAAAACCTTTGTTGGCACACGCTACGAGTATCTTGTTGGAGAGACACTCTCTCAGTATGGCTTTCGTCTTCGTCGTATAGGGGGTGCCCACGATGGAGGTATTGATTTGATAGGGGAATGGAGACATCCTGCGAAACCACGTGGGAAGCTTCGGGTAATTGTTCAATGTAAGTCTGGCGCCCAGCAAACAGGACCCAGAATGATTCGTGAAATCGGAGGGACATTATCCAACGCTCCCGTCGGCTGGAATCAGCCCGGTGTATTGGCAGTCTGTGTCATTGAAAAACCAGCAACCCGCGCAATGATGAAAGCACTTCGAGAGTCTCAAACACCCATTTTGCTCGTCACGTGCATTTTAAAGAATGAGACTGAAGGAAGAGTCGTTCAAATGCTCTATAATTTGCCAGCCAAGCGTTTAGGGCTATCAAAACTATCCATCACGTTAAAGCTCAATGGCGGTGATGAGCATGTAATTCTTTTGTGGGACGATGAAGTGGTACCTCTCCAGCCGGTGCTCGGGGCGAACGATTGGTCATAGACTCCAGATATGTAAGGGTTGCATCATAACCAAACCCTATAGACTTTGGCGCATCACTACTTTGCGACGATTTTATCGAGCAACAAGCGTCGCCAAAATTCGCATCTTCATCAGATATTATCACAAATATATTGATACCATCGAAAATGAGCGACAATTTGACTCAACTGCAAGATGCCATTGACCAGGTATGAAAAGTGTTATCGTTGTGCGCCACTAGAGTGTTGTAACTAACCATTCGCCCTTTTCTCATCTAGCTGGCGCAACAAATGGTAGCATGCATTCATTTCGTCAACCGCCGGCACAACTTAGAAACACTGAACGACACGGACAAGATCCGGGACCCTAAGGTTGACCCATCTGAGCGCGAAGGTGAGATAAGACGTCAATTGGTCTTTGGAGAGGCTGCGGTTAACACTTACCTCACCACATATAGTCGATCCCCTGCCTGCTGAAGATTTTAAATCGGGTCTCGTTGAACTTTCCCGCGACCTTATTATCACAGAACAACAAATAGAGGTGTTGATCACTAGTCTTCCTGGACTCCTCAACACAGAAAAAGATCAGGAGATGAGCATAAAGGAGCTTGAAGAGGAGCTGCGTGTCGCGGAAGCCCAAAGACAAGAAGCTGTTAACGAAAAGGATGTTGTCCTTGCCAAGTTGGATCATGTTCTGCGGAGTATTCAGAGACCATAAACTAGTGAGGCTCAAGGTTGTGAAGACTTATTCGGATTTAGACAGCACGAAAGTCACAAAGATTTTGCGTATTCAGGTTTAATAAAATTTAGATTATTAAATATCGTAGTTACATGCGTAGACGTGCATGCGTAAAAAGTTAAGATGAAGCAGCCTTTGACTTGAAAAGCTCGGGGAAGACATCGCGGAGTTCCCTGAGATGGGCTATTTGAAATTGGGACATCTGGGTCTCGGGAGCCGAAAACCCAGGCTCGACAAGATGAGCGGCGGTCCAGCCCAGTTCCTTGGCAGCTTTGCAGTTCATGCCAGCATCATCTACACACATTGCGTTAGATTGTGGTTAAAGCATTGTGAGAATAGTGGTTCAACTTACCAACAAAGTAGCAATCTGAGGGGTTTTCAACACCGGCCTCCTTCATCGCTTTAGCAAATGATTGGGGCTCTGGCTTGCAGACGAATGGGTGGCTGCCATAGTCACAGTAGGTGAGGCCTTCGAAAAGGTCGTCAATGCCTAGAAGTTTGACGACACGTTTGCCGTGGTTCACATAGGCATTGGTGAAGAGCCACAGCTTCACCTTAGTACGGTCAATATCCTCCAACAAAGCACGGAGCTCTGGATTTGGCTTAATGAGAGGCTCAAGGTCCAATGCATCGTCGACCTTGGAGTTGTAATCAAGAGCATCAATTTGGTGGTGGCGGACGAGGCCGTCCAAGGCGAGACCGTAATTCTTGTAGTATTCGGAGTGCAGCCTTACTGCATCCTCTCTAGGGAGATCTAGGTGCGTACAAAAGTAATCATCAATGAGGGCAGCCATGCGGGTGTGAATATGGGTGCTCTTTGGGTAAAGACAGTTATCGATGTCACTATAATAGGGTTAGTATGACCGAAGACAATTTGATCGGGTTTCAGTTGAGAATAAACTCACAAAAATAACACCTTGCGTGGCACAGAGTCTTGAGTAGAGGAAGTCATAATGGAACGAGATGAGCGTGTTGCGAATGAAGGTGAAGTAGTTGTACAAGTATGAAATAACGAACGAATGTGACGTTTGTGTAATGGCAGCGGTGTATGAGATATAAACTCGCTAGTCAATGAGGAGTGGAGTCTCTGGTGGCTGTTCACTAGAGTTTGAGATATAGATTTAGGTACAGGGCTAACTGTGCAAAGTTGGCGAAACGGGTGAAGTTTCATGGTATTTATACGTTTCCGAGCGATATTGGATGCAAACTCCGGCAAAAATAGGCGCATAGTCTCCGCGGATTACGTTTGGTGAGTTTTGGCTTAGTAATAGCGACCGAGAGGGGCAGACTCCGGACGGAGGTGAACGGGGGAAACAGCCGGAGATGTGCTGTGCTGAGTCACGCCGTAAAATATATAAGAGCGTAAAGGGAAGTGACACGTCTCAAAGTGGATAATAGTGGTCATCTAAGGAAACATCAGGAACATAAATGCTTCATCCTGAGTCCTGCCCCCCGCCTTGCTAGCGGATTGCCGTTGCACACGTACCTACAAGCCATCATTCCATGGGGGGCAATGACATGAGGCGGCGGAATCCGTCGCATAACCGTCCCCGCGGAACGTGAATGGCACAAAGACACAATTGGACACAGACTGGGCCAAGCAATTACCGGGATCATGTTGCACCCACCAATTAAAGGCAATTGGAAATTTGGCCCAACCCTGGTTCGAGCTGAAAGGCTAGCCAATATTTTCACCCAACCTTCCAGGTGCATTTGTTTCTGTCTTTATTTTTAACTTGTCGTCTCCATCACTCCATTGATCTGATTGTGATATCCTATCTGCATGTACAGATAATCGCCGTGATCATTTCCAATCATCACAATCGGATTATCCATCGCGTGATTCGCTGTGGACTGTTTCAATCTCCCCATCTCGACTCTTTTCGTTGGCTGCGTTTTGCCTTGGCTTCAGCAAGAGCTGGAGACTTCGTGAACAGTGACAACAAATTCAAGTCGTTCAATCCAACCGTGGTAATTCATCGGCCATTTGGTGGCACATCCTGCTTTAAGCATTTTTACAATGGTTTCGATTGACGTGCAAGGACCGTCGCGTCTCTCTGAGGAAGACAGATTCCGTATCGAACAGTACACGAAAATTATTTCACTAAGGGATCAGGTTGTCGCTGGCACCCACCCTCGCATCAAGCTTCCTCCCCGAATAGCTGGCAAGGTGCCTAACAAAGTCATTTCTCCCGTGTTGCAGAGATCAAGGCCTGGTGCATCGAGTCAAGCTCAACATGTAGGCTCACAGACTCGGCCGACAGAAAATTCCAAGCCGTCAGCATCGATTCCGACAGGGCCAAAGTCAAATGGCGGACCGGACATCAATCCTGTACTATTGGAAAAGTCGGATCAACTTTTGCGTGCTGAAATGAATATTCAGCGTCGGCGTTTCGAAGACCTGCTTGAAGAGGAGTTCGAGGCTAAGAAACAGAACATCAAACACTCAGTGTATCCAGATGCCGATCTCGACATTACTGCCATATATGATCAAGCGCAAGCTCTTGTGGCTGCAGCAGCTGCGTCTACTCAGCCGGTTGTAACTTCTGCTAACCCAGTTCGCGATGTCGACAGTCATTCGGATGGTACATTTTATTCGTCCAGACACTCTACTCCAGATCCACGTGAACCCGTTGATAGGTCTATAAGTGTCGTTTCTGAAGCTGCATCTGTCGGCCAACCAATCGAAAGAGCGCCTACGGCTTCCGCTAGTGTCGTAGCCACTGTAGGCGGTAACACAGCTGACCCAACATCCGCATCAGCTTCAATTTCCAACGATTCTACACGGCCGCCTCTCCCTGCCATTAATAGTAACTTGATCCCCCATGATACCCTTTTGTGGTCTCCGTCCGAGTATATTATAGGTTACGAGTCCAATGGGCGTCATCGGCATCCGGGTACATTGGCTCAAGTAGCCCCAACATGGGTTCCGAAGTACACGGTACTACGAGATGCCATGATAGCTCCGGATCTTTTGCTACAGATATAGATCTGACATGACCTTCGACATCTAGTTTATGGAATTCTAACACTATCTCAGCATCACTAGGCGAGCCTATCGAGGCACCATACCGTCGGCCCAGAAAGAACTATGGAGATTTGTATCCAAACTCAGCTCCCGTTGTTCGTTCGCACAACCTTGTACCTGCTGCACCACGTCCAAATCACGTATCAGCGCTTACCAGACACGGCGCTGCAGTTGTCGAAAAGTCTATCGCCCAGCAGGAACCTCTCCGGCAATCGATTTCTAGTTCGGGCGCGGAGGCTTCCCCAAAAACGTCACGTCGCAAACAACCCCGGGGTAAGAAACGGAAATCAGATCGTTTTGACGATGTCCAAATTAAGGCCGAACCGATCTCTCCCGAACCTTTTAAGTCTACGCCTGCCCGCAAGCGTGTGAAGGCAACCAGGGAAGTACCCCAGTCACAAAATGATGCACAGTATTCGCCACAATATGCAGCGCCCGTGGAAGGTCATGTTCGTGATCGCCGACAGACAGATTCTCACGTCCAGTACGAACCTCAGACAAGCTACGCTCCGGATAGTTCGATGCATGTGGAGGCTAGCTCTCGTGAGCGAGGCCCTTTATTTGTGAGACCGAGACATCCAACTTCTAATGTTGATTATGAGGCATTCCCACCCCATGGGCCAAGATACTTCGAAACGATTGATCCTGGCTTCGCACCGAGTCATTCGTATGCACAGCGAGAATCGACTACTGTCCCGCATGGTCGAACCCCAGGCGCAGTGGTAATGGTCGATAAGTACGGACGGCGTTACTACGAGCCTGAGCATGAGCCAGTAAGACGACCAGCGGCTTCTGTACATCCCGAGAGTGTTGTCTATGAGAGGCCGATGCACCCTGAAGAAGTCGTATACGAACGCCCTGCGATGAACGACGAAGTTATGTACCAGATGCCAGCGCGTAGGGTGGTATATCCGCAGACAGAGTACCAAGAACCCAGTCCGGTGTTCTCCAGATCGGCAACCCAGTATCAAGCACCCACAAGACGAGTTGTCACGCAGCATGCAGAGCCAGTTGCTTGGGAGTATTCGAATTCTCCCCAGGAGTATTATCCCGTACAGCCAGCTGCGCCTGAGAGAAGAGTTTACCAAGATGTTGCACCATTTGTACGTCCCGCCAGTGTTAGACCTGCTAGTGTTCGGCCTGTAGAAGCGACTCGATATGAAGCACCAGTTGGTGCTTATCAGCGTGTTGCTAGTGTTAGACCGGGTACTTCTGCTGAGATGGCACCGCCTATGGGCCCTCCTCAAAGGCATTATGTCGTACCTACACAACAATCTGCACGGGTATATAGTTCGATCCCTGGTGAACCAATTCAGCGCTCATACAGTGTCCTTCATGCAGCACCACCTAGTCGGTATTACGATGAAGGATATGAACCGTCTAGAACGACTCGGCAGTCGGCGATGCCAGAGCCTCCCTACCGGGATGACGTTTATAGGATGTGATTATAGATGGAGCTTGTTAAATGTAGATGGGGTACAAAATTCAGGATGGAGTTTAGCGGGGATTTCATTGATTTATATCAGTTGCATTTTAATTAAGCGTGTTGTTACCACTTCATAACTTTGCTTGCTGTAGTGATATAAGACATGACTGTTTAGTTCGTTAGACCTTGATATGATGTGTGTAGAGGTATAGCTTTGGCGTGTAAAACTTTACGAGTGAAGTCGACGCTATAACGTGGTAGCTACCTTATGTGAAATGGTCTAGCGAGTACTAGGTTTTCAAGCAATAGATTGAGAGTATGAGTTCTGCACGAGAATCCAACACTGCATCTAGAACATGCCCTTCACCATCTAGTTCCGATTTCAGCGGAGCTCATCGACGCCACCACACGTTAGAGGAGCAGTCGTGAACTTGGTGGAACATTGAAATGGGGAAGACTTGATCAATTTTTAAGACGGTGACGATCCACGAGCAGTAGCAATAATTCTGAGTGAGATTTTGTGCTTCTACAGATTCGGGAGGAGCATAGGAATCTGTGTATAGTGAAATATTGTCTCTAGAACGGTGACGTATGATGTAATTCATGGATCTAGTTTCTCAGTTTCCTAAAGCGGTAATTGGCTTATTTCTCATTGAGATTGAGATATCAAGATTGTGTCTTTTACGGGTGATGGGTCAATTGAGATGATGGTTATCTTGGCTGGGTTGTTATAGGTAGAGATATTTTGACTATGAGCTGGCAAAGAACCCAGCTCATGGGTGTATTGTCGGCATAGCGGTCAATTGGTGGAGATGGAGAGACGTCTCATAGGCCCTTTGTTCTTGACGTATATGAATAGCTCGCTTGCTGAGAGCAAACAGGTATACATCTTCTAAAACATAGATATCTAACTAGCATCGTAGTGTACATACGACCCAGCTGATTTTATACTCGTGGAAGGAAAACCTAATGGCGAGTTCCACGGGTAACGTCAAGAAGGGTGTTCACGACCATGGGCCGTGAACGACAAAGTGTATGATGCTTACGATATTAGAACTTGTGATGAAATAAGCAGATGTGTCTTCCTGTGATGCATGTAGGTATAAGCTCATCGAGATGCTAGGTGCTACATGATAATGCTGGTTGGAACGGAGCCGTAGGGAAATTACACAGTGCGCAGAAAGTGGTCGTATGAAAGGCACCACGTTTGAACGGCGCGGTTTAGTAACAAGGAAGCACAACAGTTGGATAGCGACGGGCTCGTCAATGGTGCCACTCGCCCGTGACGAGTCAAGACCCGGTATAAAGCACTCTAGCGCTCTATGAAGGCATGTCGACATACAGTGTCACATCTATCGGCACTGTGCGCCCGCACTGTGAGTTGAGTGCACGCCACGTGATGTAAGTTTTAGGGTCCGGATTATCACGTGAGATCACGTCACCCTAAAGCTAACATCACGTGACATGCACTCGACTCACAGTGCGGGCGCACAGTGCGAGCAGTGTTGGAGAATTCTTCAGTGGCCGTTTCCACACGATATGTGTGTTGTTCTGCTATCTGGTGTTAACTCATAGAATGCCGCGCTTCCGCTCCATCTAGTGACATAGCCCTCCTTTTTGATTTCCTCGAGTATGAGTCGTTACGAGTCCTACAAGAAACAGAACACAGTGCGCCGTACGGTGCATGATACTATGTGGCACAGTGGGACTTTGTTTAGGACGGAAAGAAACCCACAACCTCTCAAATTGTAGCAGCAGACACTCTATAATTGGCAAGTTCATGATAGTCAACCACTATGCGTGATATCGTGCCGCTATTTTGAGAACACCATCTGAATCATTATGCCTTTGGAGTATTGGTGTTTTAGTTCCGCGGAGAGTTCCATTCGTTCGGCTTCAAGCTCTTCGGTGTCTGACATCTCACCATATGGTCTTATCTCAAGCTTATTATTGTCCTGTTTTTGTTTAAGTAAAGGCTGCTACTTTCTGGTTGCTATGCATCTTATTGGGTAGGTGGCTGATATATACCATGGTAGTTGGAAAACTGGGAGTACGTTGAACTAGATAACCAGAAACTCATTGATATCTTAGCGTACTTTGCTATATGACATTGTTGGTCATTTTCTGGTTCCTGTTCAACCTGAAACCCCCATAGCGACTGTTGTACACAGCATTATATCATCCTCACATATTATAAGCAAAAGTTGTGTGGCAGCCTATCAAACTTGTTACATTGATAGGAATCATAATACTAACTGAAGTTTACCTGTCACTCGCGTGAGGGTTTTCTCATTGTTCTTGAGTTTGGTTCTACCTATCAGTTTTGTTTCGGGCTTGCGTGGCTAGACATAGGTTACAAATCCTTCATGTAAGTTTCTTGTATCAGTCGTTGTAACACCACGGCTGTCTGGATACAAGTCGTTGATATCCATCAGTCAACGCGTTGAGATGCCTGTTTGTTTTAATATAGACTATTTTAACATCCAGTATATCAATTTTTCATCGGTATCCGATCGCCATTTCTTCAAATCGTAACCGAGCCTACCGCTATTGACGTTGAAAGTCTTGTGATACCTTGACATGCATATCAACCACCTGTAGATTGATTGCCGATTACAAGGGTTAATGAATCTGCCCCGTAATCCACCCCAAGGATACTTTCAAGGTCGAGATCTCATCTGAAATCTGTATTCTCAAGATTGTGAGACCGCAATTCCATTGACAAGACAGTTTATAATGTGACCTTGGCTTTTTCATTTAGGTGCGGTTCAGCACATGAAAATGAATTATGTGTCCTTAATGTATGGACAGTGTATGGAGGGTAGGAAAATAGAGAATTATCCACTTTTCTTGAGGATTTGGGGAACGAGGCGGATTGGGGTGTTTTGAAATATGTAAGGGGAGATATATATCAGAGGGATTAAGACTAGCCTTTGTTTAGAGATACATACATACATACATGTATGCAGGAAAATGCAAATCAAGAAGCATAGGGGATTTGCAGACCTGACAATTCAAGTCACCTAGCTTTTTGATTTGGCCAGACCGTTTAATTGTCTCCAGAACCAAAAGATGAGTCTGGCGGGTAATGTGGTTGGTTCACCTCTGTCTCTAGCTGTTAATTTATTAGCACATATACATACATATGTGCAGTGTATGACAAAACAACTCTGCACAGGGATACGGCACATGGGCAAAGCCCTAGTGTCGGAAGACCGGTTCGGGTCATTGTTGCACACAAGTATTTTCGGGCAACAATGAGCTAGACTCTTCGTTCAAAAGATCGGCGGACAGTGTTGTTATGTGAAATGTAGAGATGTATTGTGTGACCGTGATAAGAAAGGACAGGGTCGGCTGAACCTTAATTACACTCTTGCGAGTTTCCAGGTGGAATGGAGTCCATTGGTCTTTTATTAGCTGGCGAGGTTAATAGTATAGACAGATATAAGTCTCATATTTGATGTTGCTATAGAACTGCATATTGAAGTGCTTGCCACGTCGCATTAGAGTAAGAACCTAGAAATCAGCCACCCGAGTGCAACCTTTAGATATGCGCAGGTTCAAGTAGACAGTGCACTGCCGCGTGGCACCCTCCGATAAAAGATAAAGGTGGCAGCATGTCTATTGAATCCGACAAAAATGTTAGACCGTCTTGCCGGGCCATCGAACTTGCGTTTGTGGCAATTGCACCATTGATCGACATCACACAGCAAGACATGGTAGACAAGCACTCCACTTCCGTAACCCACTACCTGCCGATGCAGGCCTCTACCTCCACTTTAATTCCTAAAAACCGACCCACTCCCGGACCCAAGACCTCTGGTACCGGTAATAGCAAATACGAGCACGATCGGCCGGATGAACAACGGAGGCCCTGTTTTTTTGCTTGGTCAGCTATTATAGAGGCTTGTGCTGTCGGGAGCTACTGCGTGTAGCAACACACACATGAGCGTAGCCTTGCTGTCATTCATGTAGACGTCCATTTAAGGAAGGCTGGAAAGGCTGGACAGCGTTCTATTCTAGACTTTGTCTGCGCATATATGTACATTAGTGCATGCGTATCTACCGTTTTTGTCTCTAACATATTGAGGCGGTTCTGCTCAACCAACGGGAATAACACTCAATTACAAGCGGTCAAGTAGACCTTTAAGTAGGCCTCTCAGTTTAAAGTGCTTTGTCTGAGGTTGGGCTCATATAGGGAGTGCATCGAAGCGAGAAAACCCAAAGACCTCTTTGAGAAACCATAGTTTGCCTGTACTGCTGAATTAACCCGCAAATCGAAGCTTGTCAGGCCTACCCGGCCCACCACGGTCTCGCTTTCTGATCCTAGGACGATTCAGGCGGGAAACCGGGGTTACTGGTCTTTCCGCTGTTTTGGTTTGAAGAGTGTAGGTTGCCTTTTATTGTTACCGACGAGTCTCTTTACACAGCTATGGACATGCATACGCACTTTTAGTTACGGAATGAACTTATTTGGTTTGGGGCAAGTTGCACCTAGCTGTAGGTTGGCGAGACAAGACGGCCGTCGGGCGGGAGAGGCAAACAACAGGGGAAGGGGGGACAACAGACGAGTCGGTTCAATATTGATTGCCTTCCGTCGATAACTTGTATCAGTTTGACACTGCATTCGACCGCCCTCTCAAGCTGTAGTAGTTGTGACAGATCGCTGTGAAGCCATTCTTTCTATTGACGGGTTCGGCCTAGCGTCCGATCGGAACCGTCCCAGGTTTTGGAGTTCCTATTGCCCATGCCTTGTGCACGCACACCGGTCTTTGGAGCATTGATACAGGCTAGGGCACCACGTTGAATAGACTCCTGGACTCTATCATGTCTGTCAAGGTCATGTTACAAGGCAACCAATCACTGTATGACCCGTCTTTTTTTTTTCAACGAGAGCAGCGTCTGTCCTAACAATATGTATACAAGTATTGTTTCCAGCTGTAGTCAATTGACGGATTATCCGGGCTTGGGTAAAACGTTCACTATGGCCGGGTTGCCGAGTGAATACATACTTTTAGAACTCGCCCATAAATCCGTATCGGCACTGGTAAATTTAGCGACTAGATTCAATTTCAGAGGCACAAAAACCCACCTAGTTGACTAAGCTGCCCGCCTGAAGAATGCTATGCTATAAACAACGGGACAGCGGCACATCTGGCCATGTCTTATCCCTGTCAATGTCCAATCAGAACCGAGGGCTTTCATGTGCATGACTTCAAGTTTTAGAGATACTTCTGCAAAGGCCTGGCACTACTAGTTAAACCCGCGGTAGTACTCTAAAACCCCAGTGAAGCATTAGCCCTGCAGGTCACCCAAATTCCTTCCCACCATACACTAAATCCAGTGGCCTTGCGCCCCTACATAGAAACTCGCCTTGTTACTTTCTCGTCCTTCAACTTTCTGGATTGCTTCCTGCTGTCCAGCCCTTCTACCCGCATCACATCCATCATCTTAACACACCAGTCGCGTCACAATTTACTACATTGACGGCGTTTCTTTTTCCTTTTCTTATCCGCAAACCTTTTAGGTCGACGCCCTGCCCACGACTCAACCTCACCGGGCTTCGCTCGAACCAACAATCCGTTCCATATCCGTCCGCCGCCTCGTCCCGCCACAGCACACAAATAGAAGCATACAGGACAGGCCTTGCTAAATTCCGGGTTCCACCTGATCGTGACTCGCTCGACATCATTTGCTGAGACCTTATCCGCTTTCTCCATCTACCTTTCGCGGCTTTTTTGTTCATTTTCATTTCTTCATCTTTTTTTTTCTTCCTTCTTCCTGCATCCGACTTCCGCGATTTCTGATCACCTGCAAATCTGCCCGTGCTACCAGTCATTTCCACGACTGTCCAGGCGAGATCGATACCCACTGACACCAGCTCATATCTTTTGTTTGCCAGGGCTTCAATCATCAGGGAAAGCGAGACACTTTTATTTTCACCATTGCTTGTCGACTTTTCCCTTGAAAGACGCTTCATTTTTTGATACCCGTTTCATTCTTTCATTCTCAGCCTTTGTTCGTGTCTTTGCTGGCCGCATAGTTTGATTTCCATCGCCTGGAAATATTTCTCTGTGGTTAAAAAAGCATCCTACCGACTAACATATTGGTTCGATACCTATTTTGCTTTCGCATCGCTCCTCTTGTCATCCATCTTGTCGCTTATTTTCACGTCGCCGTTATATGTGGTTACTGGTATACCGCATCTGCATACACTGAGCATACCTCATATACCCTCTTCAGAGTCGCCTTGAGTCTGCGGCATCAATCCGTCGTGCATCCTTTCCAATATTTGCACGTTTAACGATTACGCCGTCCTAACTTTTACCGACAACATATTTCCATCTCGACAATTGCTCGACTCTTGCCTACCATCCGTCAGCATCAATAAATATCGCTAGTCACATCTCATTGGTTATCATCATTATTACATCCAACGTATACACCTGATTTTGTCCCGCCACTTTTCCCCCTCAGCGCCCTCGGACCATCATTTTTTACCGTTGCCTTTGACGCTTTAGGCCGCATGTATCGCCAGACCTAACCTCGCCCATCATGAACAAACTCACCAACGGGCGTTGGTCAGACAGAATGCCACCCTTATCCTTTCGCCCACAAAACAACCAACCAAACATGTCGGCCCCGATACCCACGGGCAACATGAACGTCATGCCCAACGGTATGGCTCATATGCCCGTGCATCCCGGACAACCGCCTGCTAATGGGGGACCCGTTCTTGCCGCTCATCCTATGCCAATAAGCTCCGTTCACCGCAACCCTGATAATATCACTTCGGCTTTCAACATCCCATTCACCTACAACCTTGCTGGTCCCAACACGGAGGACATTCTTCACGCCAGTGAGAATGCAATCATGCGCTGGACCCACCCTGCCGATGCACCCGATGATGTTCCGATCGCCGCTCTGCCTGTACACCGCGAAAACTTTGAAAACTTGCAAAAGCTGTGCTACGACTTGTCTAACTCGCCGCTTCCCGTCTCCGCCAAGGCCGAAACTACCGTCATTACCGCCAGCAATCGCACTTCTCATGTCGTCACTTGCTTGCTTTCTGGACCACCTGATCTGGTGACAAAAAGCCGTGAAACAATTCTTAACAACACTCCGATTGTTATGGTATGTTTGGTATCCACATGAAATTACAGTGTTTGTAACTGAAGCTGACATACATTTACATATAGAACTGCGCTACAGTTGACGTTGATGGAAAACTTGTTTGCGATACTGCCAATGAGGGCATCTCTTCTGAGGTTACCGCTATGCTGGATGACGTGAGTGGATTCTGTGGTGTGGACATTTTCTTGCTGGGCCCCAAGTTCTCTCCCATGCTTTTCCGTGTAGCTTCCGGTCCTGTGGATAAGCGCTGGCGTATTGCTATTTACGGAGATGTTGGAGCTGTAGAACACGCAAAGGTTCACATCTTGCTTCGCATTGACCAGATGCTCGGGCGTGTTCTCGATGCGCACAAGCTTGATCCGACATATCACCAACCAATTTCCGGTCGCCATCGCAAAAACATCAAAGTCATTGAGTCTATGACCAATACTTCGATCTACTTCCCTCCGCACCTGTTACAAAACAACCGCTACCATCCTGCCAAGGCTCACCGCCGTGATCCTCACGACATTTATATCACTGGAGAGACAACGGAAGGAATCGAACGTGCCAAAGCGAGATTGCATGAGCTTTCATTGACGAGAGTTGATCACAAGGAAGTTGAGATTGATGCAGACAAGATGGATAACATTTTGAGCAGTCGTCTCAACAAGGTTCGCAAGATTGGAGATACTTATGGTACACACATATCCCTCCCAGTCCTTGGCACCCGCCGCAAGTGTCTAAGTGTTTATGGAAACGATCACAACCAATGTGAGCGTACTATCCGTGAAATTCTCGACTTGACCGGGCAATTTTATCATGGGTACTGGCATATGCGCCCCGGTGCCTATATAATGCCAAGCACGGAGGAAATTGCCAGCCTTCTTAAGGATATTGCTGCCAAGACACGAGCCGAAGTTGTTTTTGACGGTGAAGTTTTCACCATCAATGGCACTGATGAGTCTGTCAAGGAAGCCATCAAGATGATCGCTGAATCTCCTTCTTTCTGTGATTTGCCATTCTCCGCCCACATCAAGGTTGAACTGGCGGTTGAACACAAGGAGTTTGTTAGTGGCAAGAAGAACGGAAAACTGAACAAGATTATTCATATGGTACAGAAGATTGGTCTCATTCACATTCTTTTCGAGGGATACAACGAGTACAACTTCAACATTGAAGTCATCAGTCACAACTACAAAGCCCTAGAGGCTGGTATTGGTTATGTGGAACAGGAAATGCCCGCGTCCATTTCTTTCCACGTGCCAGACCAGTATCACAAGAAGATCATCGGAATTGGGGGCCACCATATCCAGAGTATCATGCGCAAGCACAGCGTATTTGTCAAGTTCTCCAATGCCATGGACCGTGGTGGTGCTCGAGAGGAAGATGACCTTCAGGTAGGAAACGTCGTCTGCCGTACGCCAGCTCGCAATGCTCAAAACTTGGAAGCTGTCAAGAGTGAAATCTTGGAAATGGTTGATGAAGCGGACTCCGAGTATACCACTCAGATTGTCAAGGTCGATCGCCTTTTCCAGCGCCGGCTGGTGTCGAATCTGCGGGACATTGAAAAAATGGAGAAGCGGTATAACTGCAAGATTCTTTTCCCCAACACTGAAGAGGCCAGTGACGAAGTGACCGTCATTGGTCCTCAGTGGAATGTCCCCCGCTGTGCCGACGAGCTCCTTGGCATGGTACCTGATCGGCATGCCATGGTCTTTGAAAAGGATGACACCCTTTTGGAGTACATTGACTCTGCGGCATTCTCCAAGACCCTTACATCGGCACTGGCTATGCAATTATTTGCTATTAGTGTGCAAATGTCGCCGGCCAAGGGCGAAGATGAGGGAGAAACGGTCAGTCTTGTTCTCGACTTCACCCGTGCTAATGCTGCCGGTCTGAACGAGGTTATTGAACAAATTCTGTCGGCTATGACCAGCGCCGGTGTCAATGTGCGGGTTGTTGAAGGTCATCTCCCGCGTCCCAAGTCCAACTCTTTTGAAAACTCAATGCCTCATTTCAACAGTCGCTTGATCACCAGGCCACTTATCGCTCCTGCGCCCCAAGAGTCACCTGTTGAGGCTGAATTTGTACAAGAGGTTACGCGTGGACGCAACACACTGTTTGATCGCTTGCGTAAACCCGGCTTGAACCTGACTGCGTTCCTTGACCGCCGCAAGAACAGCTCGCAGGCCAACTCGGCAACTGCCCTGTTTTCGGGCTCGGCCAATGTTTCACGTACTAGTCTTATTTCGATTGAGTCAACCCGCAGTTTCCCAGTTGACCGTAACCCGTGGAATGATAGTGGCGTCAACTTAGACGACGATACTTCTAGTATTCTGTCGGCCAATGCCATTAGTGGTCTTGTTCCGCCGGGAAGCAGCCAGAGTTCGACCATGCACAACCCGTGGGCCCCGAATCCCAACAACCCGAACGAGGCTAAGCTTCTTTTGTCTATCCCCCAGTTCGGCGATGCCACCCCTCGTCATATGGCCCGAGCCTCACATGACAGCGGACGTCCGTCTACCGCTCAGTCAATGAACTCAGTCAACTCTATTCATCCACCTAACTCGAACCTCGTGGGCACAAGTGGAAGTAGTAGCAGCAGCACTAATGGTACAAGTAACGGAACTCCACCTAAGCTACCACTTTTTGGCAATCAAGGTGCCGGTATGAGCCATCTTCAGCGCTTCAGTTAGTTGTCACGCGAAGACGTTTCAATCCGGCCTCATGCTATACGACTCTAATGTCCTTTTTCTCGCCTTTTATATTTCACGCCATGATACCCATCTCTTCTTTCTCAAATCTCCCTACGAGCACACGCAATACCTTGCCGTTTTCATCCGGCTTCAGTTCCGACCCGGGTTTCACTCGGTCGGTACTGGACCGATTCTCTCATTTTCCTTTTGGTCGTATGACATTTTTTGACTTTTGATATCACTTCGTTCTCTTCGCCAAGTTATACGTATACCCTTTTTCTGGCTAGATCACAGGCGCACAACTCAAACAATACCCCGGAATCTTTTGATGTTTTTTTGCTTTTGCTTGCTTTTCTCTGCGTCATTGGATTTGCTTCATGAGCTCTTCCGTATCGGGCGTTTAAGGTCTCCCGTTTGCTTTTTCGTTTCGTCATGAGAGTTTGGTTATTGGCGATGTTTTGACTTGGCAAAATAGTGGTTTTCTTTCTATCCAGGGACCTTGGTATTTGTCAAGGGCCGTTTTTGCTTAGACTACATCACTGTCTAGCCTTTCATTTACATCGCCAAGGACCATGTTTTAAGGTAGTTGTTGTAGGATCCTCTCTACAATGCACCTTTCTCATGACTCTCTTTTGCCTTTTGATGACTTGTTTTCCTCCTGTTTGGTAACGTTTTTCTTTTTTTCTATTTGGTTCTGGATTCCCAAGCTTTCGTTTCGTTTTTTATTCCTTTTTTTGCGTTCTTGTCTTTCAAAGTCGGCTTCGTTATACCACCATGGCTGCCTGTTCTTGTTTTGAAGTACGATATCCCATTATTACCACTACTACAAATATACCCAAACTTGCCTGTTGTCTTTCTTATATATTTATGACTCTCTGTAGTGTTTTTATGTGACTCGGTGTGTTTTCTCATAGTGAAATAGTATTATAACAACTGTATCGTACATGACTGTCCAACTTTGTGTGTACAGTTCAAGCCATCTGCTCCTCGGCACGTGACTTTTTAGATTTTGACTTTGTCTTCTTCCCTGCCCGTTTCTTCTTACCCCCAGTAAACACCTCTCCATCATTCGTGTCAATATACCCTGCTTTCACTCTCTCGATGTTCATCTCTGCCTGTTGCTTCTTAACCATAGCCAGCACCTCTCTATCATCCGTGCTAATCTCCTCTCCTCCCGCCGTCTCCTTCTCCCTCTCGGCTATCGTGGCGGCAATCTTCTTGTTCAGCTGTTCTCTTTCCTTCTTGACTTCCGCCACGATAATCTCTTGTAACATCTCCTTGGGCACAGTGATGTCCTTGTTTGCTGTTTGAGAGACAGGGCCAACGACTGTGTTCCTCTTCTTGGCCAGGAGCTTGATTGCAATCTTTTCTGCTTTGCGCGCTCGGCGTTGGGAGTCTTTGAAGCGGCCTTTGGCGCCGTGCATGTATCGGGTTATCATGTCGTTGGCCATGCCCTTGGTGCAGTTGTGGACTGTCATGGGTTCGTGGTCAAAGATTGTGGTCTCATGTAGGGACCAACTGGTGATGTAACTGTTGCTGTTTTTGTGGTACTCTTTAAGGGCCTCTTCGTGATCATAAGAAGCAGGAAGGGGGGTATCGCGGACCTTGTTGAGATAATGAAGTTGTTGTTGTGTGGGTGGTCCCCTGCGCCATTTCGCTGTATGAATAAGGTAATTCCGGGGCCATATGCCTTGGGCAAAGGAGTCTCCGGCACCTACAACGCTCCGAAAGGTTCCACGGGCGATTTCCTTTGGTGGGAAATATGGTGCTTGGCCTCTCTCTACGCCGGGAATGGCCATTACTTTTTCGAGAACATGTGTGGCGCCGTCGTCGTTTTGCTCCAGTGGGTCAACGGGGTTTATGCGAATGTATGACTTGGAGGGGCCGTAAAGAACATATGAATCCTGGCCTACACAAACCCATGCTAGTGAAGAGCGATCGCGGATTCGTCGGTCGGGGAGGGCATCAGCTACGAGGTCGAAGATGGAATCGTAAGTGATAACATCAAGACCGATATTGCTGTCCTCTACTGATGGATCTATCATTGGTTCATCGTCCACATCCACTTCTAGTTGATTGTTTGCGAATAACATATTTCGGGCCTTGTTTTTCATTCTTTGTTCCTCTCTCTTTCGTTTAAGGGCCGTAAGTTCGTCCAATGTAAGTTCCTTCTTTGTTGGAATCTCAGAAGGATCAAGACCCATCAGCGTTGCGACTGTGTTGACACCCGCGTCGAGTGAGGAAGCCATATCTATGACATGACAATCTTGCTTTCCAGGGAACAATCGCATACCGCGACCAATCATCTGAATAAGAAGACTACTACTTCTGGTCGGTCGAGCAAGAAGTACGCAGTCGATGTTGGGGATATCAGTTCCTTCGGTAAAAACACCGCAGTTGACCAAGACAGGGAATTGCATGTTACGGAACGCTTCGATGATACTCCGCCGTTTTTCAAGGTTCGTGTCAGCAGTGATGAACTGGGCATTCACGCCACGTTGAATGAAATCTTGGGTGACTGATCGGACGTGTGCTTTGTCGACACAAAAAACAAGAGTACTTTTGCGATCTTGAGCCAAAGTTAGCCACGAACGAACAAGAATTTCGTTGTTTTGAATTGTGTTGACTCTCTCGGCAAGTTCTCCTGTTTTCCAGTCATCTGTAACTGCGTTGATGCCAATGTTTTCAAGATCGATTTCAGCATCGACACGGCTGAACTTGACGTTGCTGAGCCATTTCTCGGCAATCATGTCGAGATAGTCTCTATGGTAGACGATATTGTCAATGGCCGTACCGAGGGAAATCCCGTCGGTCCGGGAAAACGTGGCTGATACTCCGACGAGAGTTGGGGTGGTTTTAGTCTCTGTATCTTCTTCGGGCGTCTTGCGGAGGCCCATATGCTCAAGTAGCTTCAGATAAGACGGAGAAGTAATGTGGTGGGCCTCGTCAACCAGTATTAATTTGTAGTCCAATGGGTCGAACTTGGCCATACGATCACCAGAGATGATACTCTGGATGCTGGCAATTGTGATGTCTGCTTTACCGGTGGCATGCATCTTCCCAAGTTCTAACTCGATGTTCAGATCGGGGTAGGCCCGACGAGAATGCTTTGCAGCCTGGTCAATAAGCTCTCGGCGATGTGCTATGATGAGAGTTTTGGTAGCACGGTCACTCAGTGGTGCTACTCGTGAAATGAGTTCAGTGAAGATAACCTACGAGGCGTTAGTCAACTGGTAATGGTCATGTTGATGGTGTCAATGTTACCGTTTTGCCACCGCCTGTGGCTAGTGATACACCGAGACGTTTTTTTCCTTCTGCAATTGCTGAGGTGACTGCTGTAATACATTCTTCCTGGTAATCTCTCAATTTGATTTGTTCCAACACTGATGGTTTAGATTCAGGGCTGTTCTCATTGACAACATCGTCCTCTCTCTCCTCAAGGTCGATTTCATCTTCTTCAACTAGTGATTCATCAGGCTCATCTTTGTCTTTCTGGATCTTTTGAGCCGAGGTCCTCTTAGCCGAGACCTTTGGCTCTCTGGTCTTGGTAGTAGAAGACTTCTTAGGGAGAGTATGAACTGGTGAACTATGCAAATACCGTTGGTTACTGAAAGCCCAACTGGTAGCAATGAGGTTAGGTGGGAGTACTGGCAGAAATTGTCGTCCGGTTTGCCATGGTAAGCTTTTTGCCTGTCTCTGGATTACCCGTGATATTGTCATTTCTTGGGTTTATCTTGGCTTTTCATATGGAGCTACTCGTTATGAACCCTTTTTCTCATTGCGCGTCATATGCATTATTCACATGTCAGGGTTTGTGTTAACCCTACTATTTACGGATTATGCATTCAAAAAGTTGTTGCTACAAACCTCCCGAATTCAGCAGCTTAAATCCGTTGTAACCCAATTTGGATCGACATCAAGTGACCTTACATAGACTTTTGTAACTGTATTTATGTCCCAACTTGATATTTTACCCCTTGAATTCAAGTTCGTTCTCTACAATACAAAAGCCGTCCTTATCGACTTCGCGTCTCTTTGATTGATCGATCTCAACAACAATTTCTTCATTTTTTACTTCTGGCGCTCAATTTACAAAAACAGCTTTGATCTATACTGCTCAGGTAAGACCAACTCGAACGGTTTACGACAGAGACTATATGTGGAATTCCCCTGATTTGACGTTCAATTGAACCGATGACGTCGATTGGAAAAGGCACTTTTATCATTGGTATCGATAAGCACATGGCCATTTACCAAAAGGAGCCTGGACCATCTCCAAGCCGTCTTTGAAAATGCTTGGCACACGTCGGATTTCTGTAATGTTGGATTTTCCGTCAAACCTCATAATGGCTCTTCATTGCTTAGTGTTGGGAGCTGAAGGTCATGGTCAGCCGACACAAAGCTCTGTATTCCCGTAGTTGAATCAAAGCTACGGAAGCCGCGATTGTTCTCCAAATATTATGTTTGTTGCTTCTTCAACTACGATTGACTAATGCGCCAATTCTCAAACAAACAGACGCCTAATTTCCTTCCCGACTTCCCCGCTGCTGTCCACTTTAACCCCCGTTGTAAGTCCGTTGCGGCTCTTTTCCCCGACTCCGACCCCACGATGCAAGACCCATTACACAGCCCACTCACCCCTTTCGAATATGATTGCGCTACTTGGCACCCAACGGGCTTTGCTTGGGCCATTGCTCCTCTCTTCTCCCCACCAAAACTCGTCTACATGGGTCCCCTTCAAACTTCGTGAGCTCCTAGAGGATATGTCAGATTCTCGCAATGGCTGGTGCCTTGACAAGATTTCTATCATATGTACCCTTTCTTCGCATAAGGAGGAGTTTCCTTGCATCCCGAGAAAAGCCACCGACAGTAGCTGACCGACGATGTCTTATGCATTCTAGGAATCCTCCGTAACACCTAACTTTACCTCGAGTCAATCACGCTCCTGTCAACGTCAAGCTATCAGTCAAGTAGCGCTTTGCATAGAAACACGAGCCCCCTTCAGACGTTTCTCTCTCTTAGTCTAACGGTTCTATTGACCCCTGCAACATTTCGTTCGCACATTGTCACAATCGGAAGCTTGTTGGGGACTTGAACTTCCACTTGTCTATTCGCGACTGATTTTGCTGTACATATACATACGCGGCGCATGCCGTCAGCCACTCTCTATCACAGCAGTATCTAAATTGCGGCCGTTCCCGGCAATTCCTAGCATCCGCCGCTACAAAACAAACGGCCCCGTTATATTGCCCATGTTTTTGTCTTGTTTCTAATCTATGATTGTATCACCGAATCGCATTTTTGGCCCCTCTATTCTAATATCCTACGACATATCAGCACCCCGCCATGTTACTATTACTACAGGCCGGTCAGGTTAAACTTGGCGATGTTTACCGCTACACCATCACATATTCACCTTCTGCTGATCGCATACTTCCTTCACCCGAAAAGCTTTTTCTTCGCATACGCAATACCTCTACTATCGCTCTCCGTGCTGCCTTTGTTCACGGCCCATATAGTCTTTCGGTTGCTGCATATCCCTCGACCTTTGATCCGAACAAAAAGTTTGCCAATGCGCGCAAGTATGGAGTACCAGAGTTTGAACCTATGGTCAAGGCCGGTGGCTCGTGGGAGTGCGAATTGACGGTGCCCGAGGAAATTCGGCAAACAGCTGGCCTGGGCTCCGATGGAGCCTTTGGACAAGGACCCCGGGATCAAAAGGTTAGCTGGATTGTTGAAGTTGCTTCTCAAGTCTTGTTTTCAAATTCAGCGTCGGTGGGGTTTGAAGTCGTACTCGCGCGGGACAGGAAATCTTTGAATTGGAGTTATGCTACTGCAGCTGCAGCTGCCGACAATATGGAACACAGTTCCCAACCCACTGGAGGCCGTCCAGGTAGCACACATGGAAGTCATCATTCGGCACATCTCCATGGCAGCAGGAAGTCAGTCGGCAATGCTCCGACCAAGGTGGTCTTTTCTCGTGCCATCTCTGTTGTTGTGGAAGATACTGCAGCGCTGTGGAACAAGCCACATGTTGCCGGATGGTCCGATGTTGGTAAGGACCGTATGCGCCTCGCCGACGAAGTGCGATCCGAGAGACGAAGGATTCTTATCGAAGAGGGAAAGTTGCCAGCAGATCAACCGCCACCAAGGATGAAAAAGAAGAAGATTCATCTTGTCATCTTGACCCATGGCCTACATAGCAATGTTAGTGCGGACATGCTATATTTGAAGGAGAGTATTGATGCAGAAGCCAAGAAGACTCGTGATGCCGCCAAAGCTCGTCGTGCAAAGGAACGGAGGGACCGTAAGAATCGAGAAGCTGGTCTGACGTCATCGACTAGCGGTTCAGAAAATGCTAGCTCTCAGAGTGGAGAGAGTTCTCGGTCTGGAAGCCCCATACGAGAAGCGACTGTGTCTGATACTCAAGGATGTCTTGCTGAAGACGAAGCGAGTGACGAGGAAGACGACGATATCGAGCAGGTAATTGTCAAGGGTTTCAACGGCAACGCCACTCGCACCGAGCGTGGTATCAAGTTTCTCGGTAAGCGGCTTGCACGTTATATCTTGGCTCTCACATATCCCGATCAGCCATATCACCCTGAGATTTCTCGTGGAGCTGGAGAGTCTTTGGCACATGCTCTCAAAGGCGGCCATGGCAAACACAAGTCGACGACCAGCAGGGACCGTGCTGTTAGTGATGTCGATCGTTTCTCTGAGCCCGAGACTAGCCGTCCTGGTAGTGGCAGTCGCAACGACGAGTTTAACCACGATCTCGATTTGCCGTACAAAATCACCAACATCAGCTTTCTTGGCCATTCTTTGGGAGGTCTTATTCAGACCTATGCTGTTGCTTATATACAAAAGCACTCGCCACAGTTTTTTGACTTGATCAAGCCGGTCAATTTTGTGGCTCTCGCGACGCCGTTTTTGGGTCTCAGTAATGAAAATCCCATCTACGTGAAGTTTGCACTCGACTTTGGACTAGTCGGACGGTCTGGGCAGGATCTTGGATTGACTTGGCGGCCGCCAACACTGGCACGAAGTGGATGGAGTGCTATCATGGGCAATCTCGGAGAGTCTGCCAACAAGAAGGTTTTGGGTGAAAGTCAGCCTGAATCGAAGCCCTTGTTAAGAATTTTGCCAACGGGTCCCGCCCACACGGCGCTTCGCAAGTTCCGGAATCGAACGGTATATTCGAATGTTGTCAACGATGGAATCGTTCCTTTGCGTACCAGTTGTTTATTGTTCCTCGATTGGCAGGGACTTGGCCGTGTCGAAAAGGCCCGCCGTGGTGCTGGTCTTGTCGAAACCGTGGTGGCTGCTGGTTGGGCAGAGATTACCGGTGCGGGAATGAACAACCGGACTGCCCCCGAATTACTACTTGACGACGAAGAAGAGGAAGCACGACCAGCAACTGCCATCGGGCCTTCTCGCGTTAACGCTGACTCCAACGTGGATTCAACTACTGGCCCTGACGCACCTCCACTTACACCATTGCTAGGAGGAGAAGGAAACCAGCATACTGTCCCACAACCATCCCATGCCGATATTACTGAGGATGAGCACCAAAGTTTGAAATCCTTGCCAGTTCCGTCAGACCCACAAAGTGCGGCTGCTGCTGCTGGCGCCGCTGGCCTATCGAGTCCATTTTCGGGACTATTTGCATTATTTAAGAGTAATGAACCGCCAAAGGTACAGGAGCCCTCGAACAAACAAAAGCTCATTTATCATCGTAGTCAGACTTTGAGTGTTGACGAGTCACCCGATACGCCTACTTCTTCTATCCCATCTTCGCCAGTTGCCAACACGAATGGTGATGCACCGCAGTCTCGCGTCACTACGGGTTCTGAGTATGGTGATGACGGTCTATCTGCGCCCCCTCGGACAACCGTGTTTGAGTCTGCTCATGATATCATCAATCCGAAGATGCCTGACTTGGCGTATTTGATCGATCCCGCGAAGCGTGCTCGCACCATCTTCCATGATCGTGTTTATCACCCGGAGGATATTCCTCCGCCGCCACTAAAGAAGCGCACTACTCGCCCGAGAGGAATTTCTAGAACTTTTTCTTCGAGCAAGAAGTCGCCGCTTCCTAGTGACACGCCCACTTCACCGAACCGCTCCCGTATTCCTACTGGGGTGACGGACAGTACCGTTCATTCGTTTGTTTCTTCTACTCCTCAGAGACATGACACCAACGCTACGATCCATGGCCCCGAGTTTGTCAAAGAAAACGATGAAATTGATTCGGCTGGAATGCGCGTGGAGGAGAAGATTTCGCGTGCTTACCATCGGGGGTTGTCCTGGCGTAAAGTCTTGGTCAAGTTGGAGCCTGACGCCCATAACAACATCATTGTGCGGCGCATGTTTCCCAACGCTTACGGTTGGCCTGTGGTTCACCACGTTGTTGAGGCCCATTTCAGCGATCTGTTATCCGAAGGCGAACGTGTAGATGAAGAACATTCTGGTGAGCGCGCTCTTGATCCGAATCTGCCTCCTAGCAAACATGGCCGCGAGACCAAGGTTGAATCACACGCCCATGGAACCTCTTCCTCCCCTCGCCTTACTCTTAATATTGAAAATGGCGACCAAGAGGCCTCGGATCATGTCCCGGATCTTCCCGATGTGCGCAAGGCCTCGAGGTCCATCCGTGGTGACCCTGCCTCGCCGAATCTCAGCGCGCCGTCTCCTAGATTCTCCAACTTCGATGCTGGAAGTGACTGGGAGCCTCACCGTCGGGACTCAATAACTTGGAGTGAGCGTGACTGGCATGATAGTGAACCAGATAGCGATTTCGGTCCCATGAGTCCCCCTCTTCCGACGAGCCCTGGATTTGAAAACCCACCGTCTCAATCCTCTTCGAACGCGCCTGGCATGACCTTCTCACCCGGCCCTCAGATTGTCCCACACTCCAATGGGCCGTCCCTTGAGGTTCCTAAGACAAGAAACAAGCTTAAGAAAGCGGCGCCAAAGTCACCAGCCAGTGCCACGCCAGCTCCTGCTTCAGTAGGTGTTTGGGGAACTCTCACTGAAGCCATTGCTGGAAAGCGCCCTGCCAAGGCTAAAGGTTCCGTTCCCACTGCTCTTAACGAAGAGCCTGATCGGATTATTCCAGCGCCTGCCGACGATGAGGAAGATTTAGAGGACAAGGAGAATCATGAGGCTACGGATGGACATGCAGCACCTAAGGAAGTGTCCGCTACTCCGCAAGAGGAAACCAATGGAAATCAGGATTCGGCTTCGCAGGTTTAGAAAAGTTGGCGTATGTGGTTCTGATTTGTGATGGGGTGGGTAGGACAGACGAGGAGCTGGGTGGAACGACTGGATCTGGCATTTGGTCTTAGTGTATATTGGAAGTTCCCGCCGGATAGTAATATTCATGTTTTATGGTTATAGATTATGGTTAGAAATTATGTTTAATTGTATCGTTACTTGATTGAATTCACTGTTGTGTGTATAGACAAACATGGACCATGTGGAGTGGGAAGTACGTCAAACATGAAAATGAGATGTATTTTAAACTACCATGAACACCCGGCCTCACACCCGGAGCGCCAAAAAAAACATCGACCAATTCCGGAGCTGATATTTCTAGGCCGATAAACTCTTTCTTGACAACGTAAGGGGACATGGTCTAGTGGTATGACGGATCCTTAGCATAGTTGAAGCTTCTGCTTCACCGCTTGGATCAGGTCCGGGGTTCGATTCCCCGTGTCTCCATCTTTTTGTCCGTTGCTCGGACATCGTATTTTACTTTTTTATGTTGATGACCTGGCAAGCAATATAGTATGTAGAATAATTCATAACCTCAAATTGAACAGTAACAAATGTAGAAATCTAACCCAATACATCACCATCTTGTACCTCCGGGGTCACTTCCCCGCCACCCTTACCACCCCTCCATACACGTAGTACTTCACGAGCATTCCAGATTCTACTGGCCAGAGCATCAACACAGCCGTCTCGAGGGACGACTTCGGGGGCGAATTCAATGCCGAACATCTTGACTATTGCGTAAACCACCCGTTGAGCGTATTTCCCATCACGTTCGACGGCTCCACCAAAGGGTTCATAGATTGTAGCGGGGGAGATATCCGGGTCGTGTTCTAGACAGTTCTGTACAATGGGGAGTAGGAAGGGAGCTAGTGCGGGACGAGAAGACAGAAGCGTGGGTGATGGGCGAGGAACACGGACTGTGAATGGGTGAGAGAGTGTGATGACGTTGTGTGCGCCGGCGTGGTGGTAACGGAATTCGTAGACGCCTTGGTTCCAGAAGAGTCGGTCACCTTCGAAGATGACTTCACCGGAGACCATGGGGATTTCATGGTCTTTCGTAGTCATGGGGGTAGGGGGGGATAAGATACCACGGTCGGAAAATACGGCGTCGTAGTGGCCAGGGGCAACGGGGGACCAGCGACCAGCTGAGGGAACTTGGGTTACGAGACGAGACTTGTTGTCGGTTACACGGTAAAGACCGATCCAGTCGCGGGAGTCATGTGTAGCGGGAGCAGTCCATTTGACACGGATTGGAGCACCATACTCGAGGGTAAGAGCCTTTTCGCCGGCGTCGGAGACAGGCTCGTTGATATCTTCGTCGCAGGGAGTACCGTTGACTTCAAGAGAGTATAGAGCCGGTGATTGGCCTGAGAATTTGTCATCTGGCAAGCGGGTAACAGTCAAGCGAGCAGGGTATGCATTGAAAAGGGCAGAAGACTCTTTGACAATCTCATTGACGCCCGAAGCAAGCTTGGGACGGGCGAAAGCGAGGAATTCGGCAACAAAGTTGACAGTCTCATCCATGGCCTTATCAACACTCTTTTGGATAGTGCCAACAGGAGGAAGGGACTTGCGGATGAACTTGGTGAGACCAGCTTCATTACGAAGGGTTTGGCCGTAGATCTTCTGCATGTGAGGCTTCTCAACGAAGTTAATGGATCCAAGGACAAGAATCTGGGTGATAAGTGCCATGATGAAGATAGTACGCGACCAAGTGATCAGAGCGGCACCCCAGATACCAGCAGTACCAAGAATACGTTCAGGGTTATTGAGGAAGCGGTAGATAGACTTGTAAGTAAGCTTGGCCTCCTGGGCGTAAAAGAAGTCGCCAAAGAACCAGCCGAACTCACCAAGAGAATCATACACACTGAAAGCGGTCCAAGCCTGCAGAGCAATCAACCCGCAGCCCAAGACATGCTTGAGAAGAACAAAGCCAATGCTCCAATCCGTCGGAGGCGAATACAACTTCCAACAAGCAGCAAAGAACGACAAGTAGCACAAGTGCATACTGATGTGGGACAAAGACTTCCACTGGCGCCAAGCCTCGGAAATGTCGTCACCATACTTGAGGAAGTGTCGAGTCCACGCCTTCTTCTCAGACTGTGCGCGTAGGATCAAGCCAAGCCCAGCGACGTACCAAATACGCCAAAAGAAAGCATGGGCAACAAAGAGGGTCTTTACCAATTGTGAGTTGGAGGTAGCGAATGTCAGAGTAATCATGTAAAAAGCCAAGAGAACGACAAAGTAGTCAGTGCTGCGGTAAAGATCGAAGTTCTTCCATCCAATCAGGTGATGCAAATCGTTGGGTGAATGCAAGCGACTGAAGGCGGACATTTGCGGAGCATCAGAGACGGCGTTATTTTCTGATGAAGAGTCGGAGGCCGAGTTTCTATCGGTGGGAGGTGGTTGCGAGGCAGATCTAACGCGAGGGGCTGGCGGGTTGTACGTCTTTTCAATGTGAGGGTTCTCGACGATCACCAAGAAAGCCATTTGAGCTAGATGAGCCACAATTGAAATGAAAAGAACCTCATAGCTGGCAGCCATCATTGAGATACCGTAATATCCAGCGTAACCAATTGAATACATGGGATGGGGAGCCATCTCAAACACACCGTCAAAAGTGAGCTCTTGATCAACAAGGTAGAAGAAATCACCCCAGTACCAAGCATAGTCCTTGACAACACGGTGAGCATCAAGCTTGACCCAAAGGTTGAAGCCAACTAGCGCAATTCCCAATCCCCATCTACCAAGTCCAAAAAGACCAGACTCGCCGTCAGGAACCCGTGAACAGACAACTGCAAATAAACAGTACGAAGCAAAATCGCACATCAGAATCAAATCGACGACACGTCTGAACACCAACCAAGTATTATACTCAATGGGTGCCTTCTCAAAGTCGTAGTCTTCGGGAATTTTAGCTTCCAGCTCATTCTTGAGAAGTCTATAAAGCCATGGTCGTGGTTGATTCCCATTCTCAGGGTTCTCAAACAATTTCCAGCGCCGGGCATATGTGACGAGTCTCTGGTAACGAGACTGGATGGTGAGTAGAATTCCGATTCCAATGTTGTATGATGCACGCCAGAACAAAAAGGTTAAGGCGAATACAGGACGCTTCAGCGATTCAGGAAGAGCAACGGCCGCGATGATGTGGAGAGCGAGGATCACCAGGACGAAGATGTCGGAGAGATTCTTGGGTTGGCGGGGGTCGAGAAGTTGGGAGACCATGTCGTGTGTGGTCGGTACAGTGAAGACTAAGACTGTTAGTTTGTGATCAACGACGAACGTTGAAATCATTCTTACCTGTTCCGTCGGGGGTACGTCCATAGGTTTTGGCCCTCTTGAGGATATCTTCTTGCGGAGAAACCTCATCTTTAGATTTAGAGTCGGCCAATGGGTGAACATCGACTGTTTTGGCTGACGTTCTCAGTCGAGCCTGTTGCTGCTCATGAACAGCAGACGAACTCATGGTTGAAAGAGTTCTATAGTAGTTAAACTTTGTGATGTATGTGTAGAACGATTGATGATAGTGTAGAAAAAGGTAGTGAATTTTGAGCCAAGCAAGCACCTAAAAACAGTCAGTCTCATGGAATCAGATAACCCCTCATCATGTAGTCCCAACACATTTATGGTTCTGCCATATTACAGCACACCATTACGGCACTTTCACATGTCGGACGACACTTCAACGAACTAGAATGCAATTCCCGGCATCCATGTTCGTGCTGTAATCCTCTAAATGTGTGCGACGTTGATTGTGGAGTCGAGTGGGTTTGCGTTCATATGTACCTTACCAGCGGCGTCCAGGCGTTATTAAATTGATGCCGTATGTTGAATAGTACAGCAAGACAATGTTGATGCTCGTTGAAAGCGCCAACAATCAGATGTCAATAAAATTGATGATAATGTGTGAGGAAGGATGGAAGAAAAAAATCAAGAATCAATTGAGACGAAATCACGCTACTTATTGACGTCGGATCTCCAAATT
Organism: Huntiella abstrusa; assembly: GCA_025685495.1. Taxonomy (NCBI): domain Eukaryota; kingdom Fungi; phylum Ascomycota; class Sordariomycetes; order Microascales; family Ceratocystidaceae; genus Huntiella; species Huntiella abstrusa. The sequence goes on along the minus strand of JAJNMT010000234.1, from coordinate 409,444 downwards.
CGCCACTGAATCAACGTCATAGGCCCAAAGCTTAGTCACCCCTAGCTTCTGTTCTAGGGCTGTTGTAGGAGGCGTGCGTACAAGCCAAGTTGGAGGTCAGGTGACATATTGGAGACTTGCAAAATCTCGCGTTTTCTATGGTACTGGTTTGACAATCCGGTCACCAAAAATTTATGGCAAGATCCGTGGTCTTTTTTCTGTCATTTGCTTGTTGTATATGCTGTATTACGGTTCGGGCCGACATGTTTGTTGTGCGAAGGTGCGCAATTGCCTCTTTCGTCTGGCAACTTGTTAGAAGATGCATGGGCCTCGTAGCTTCTAGTAAAGATCGATACGCAACAAGACTCACTCAATATCAATCCAATACTTGGATTTGACATGTGATTGTCTAGTTAGTAGTGGGGGCCTATATCCACGTCTGCATCTTCACATGTTCGTGAACAAGTCTATCCCCCGCAGCATCTCCCGTTTCCGCATCCCCAACAATCCTCAAAAATAGACTAGTTCCGTGTTGCGCCTGGTTCTGTGGCTTCCGCTCTCTTTAAGTCGACTGTAAATGGATGATTAGAGATTCTGTTGGGACGGCCGTGCCTTCGTGTTCCTGTTAAAACGCTCCTATTCTGCAGCATGGTTACAACGGGCGTCATGTTGGGATTGTCGTTTTTGACATGTGAAAGTGGACCATCGAGATGTCTTTCAAGTCAGTAACCCTTAACTCATACAACCCTCATATGTGTCATTAACCCTTGTGTTTCACAAATCAACGTCAAATGTCTCAAGTTGTAAATAGACGTATTCTAGTGCCGGGACCTTAACTACCGTGTTTACAAGTATAAGTGAAAGCTTAGACCATTAAACATATCCGGCTTGCCCCTGGATGCATTGAATAACTTGAAAATCTCAAAATTACATATTCATGCCTTTGTAAGAGGGCCGTTAATGCGGTTCAATAAGGATTTTTCCCAATGAGAAGAATGCAGGTAAAGTCCAGCTGTCATCCGGATCAGCCGCTAAAGCATTGACCGTGTGTCTTCTAGAACACTGGATGTTTGTTCATTCTACCCAATGCATAGTATTGTAAGGTGATATGAACCTGAGAAGAAGGCATTTCTAACCGTAAGTCAGTCTAGCATGACGTTCATCACCCTTGGGATTCAGCGTTGAACCTGGTCAGACCAGTCTTGTAAACCATGCAACCGTTCTTTACAGACTCGGTATAATGAGATCTAGTAATGGCATACGAGAGCATAGACAGCATCTGACAAGCTGGTCATGCGATGGGGCCGTCTAGGGCGCTTAAAGCCCTCATTTGTCACATCCATATAAGTCGGCCATCCGACCCAGATAGATGACCTCGAGTTTGTAGTTTTTCTTCTTCCCCACCAACTCCCGTGTCCTATACACATTTACATTCTTTTACGAGCTGTCCTCGAGACCTCATCCATTCTTTACCATACCACCCACCCCCTCATTCTAATACTCATGTTCAGTATGGCCCGTCCCACTGCTACCAAAAAGGGCAAGGCCCAGCGTCCTGTCTCCGCCGAGTCCGCCAGTGTTTCCGGCTCCGGAGCTCCCTCCGTCGTCTCAGGCACCGACCGCCCTGGCACATCCGGTACCGAGAACATCCTCATGTCCAACCGTCTCGCCGCCGCCACCAACCTCAAGGCCGCCGCTGCCGCCGAGCGCGAATATGTCACCCGCAAGCGTGCCGCCAAGGGCCGTGAGCAACTCGCTGAGTCGAAGGAGCATATGGCTGAAGCTTTTGCTCACCTGGGTCAGGGCCTCAAGAAGGCCTTCCGTGGTATTATTGCTGTTCGTTATATTATTGGAGAGAAGAAGAGCGATATGAAGCACAACAAGGACCGCAAGAACGCGCAGAAGGCTAGACAGGCCAAGAAGAAGCTTGAGGAGAAATTGGCTAAGCAGGAAGAGATTGCTGCTAGACACGCTGCGGATAACGCCTCTGAGAACTCTGTTGAGTAAAGAGCAGCTACTCTTTTCATCGCTGCATTCACTTGACTTCTCTTCTGGTTTGGCTTTTATTCTTGTTTTTGCTTTTACACACTGATACCTTCTCGCTTTGCTTTTTATTTTTTGCTTTCAAATTTCCTTTGTCTACCCTTTTCCTTTGTTCTTTGTTGGCCGGAGTTCTTAACTTTCTTCAATCAAACATTTATGACCCCCGAGATGCGTATACGACATTTAGAGATTGCTGCTATTCTTTGGGAGTTTTGGTTGGAGGAAGCCTTCACCGGCGTTATGTCGTTTCAATAAATATGGATAAAACTCATTTCATTGTTGTATCTTGAGAGTTGTGAGTATAACATTATACCTTTTGTTCCTTTTTTGTGTCACCTCATTCATGCATACCAGGTCCGTACATACCAATGTCCCATATCGGCAAGAGCACCAGGACCTAACAGTATCGTCATCATCATAGTAGTTTCCATATACGTATGTGACACCAATTGACATTTGTTGCTTTATTAGTCACTGTCATTGAACGTCAACCATGTATGAAATTAAAAGTATCAACACCGCCAAAAACGTGAACCAGGGGGCCTTTCCTATGCAATGCACTGTAGCAGAATTCCACTTTACGTTTTGCGGCAGTGTTGTCACTTCAACTCTCGACACAACCAAGAAGCGTAACCGGAGGTCCCTGTTCTACGTACTGCACCAGAATTATGTTTTCCGTTTTTTGGCGGTGTTGTCACTTCAAACAGCGTCCGTATCCAGGGCGTCCCATTAATAATAGGGTTAGGGCTGATGCTTGCCATCGACAAAACTTACACCCGCCAGTCAAGTTGTGTTACGCGCTTGTGAAATTTGTTAAGGCCCTGGGGTTTAAACTAGGTGATGTCGTAGATGCATGCACACGTCTGTATGTCTTCATGTTTTGGTGATTGCATTTATGTGCATACATGTGTACATATATACATTCGCAAGACTGACGGGTTTTAACAGTGACCGTCAACGGGGTTTGAGCAAAATATTGTCCTGATTCCAGGAGTGCGCGGCCACAAACGACTACACAGTATACTCCGGACCAGGGCTTCTCACACCAACACAAAGTATTACCCAGTTTTTTGCCTTCACAATGATTAAAGTCAAGTCTAAAGCAACATATTTACCACCGCCTCTACCTCCGTTATTGAACTTCACGCGATTTTTTAAATCTAAGTCTGAATTACAGCGCGCTTTCAGCGTCCCAAGGCCAATTGTAAAAGGAGAACTTGAACAAGCTCATGAGTCACTTGACCAGACGATTTCGGCGATATCTGAAGCTGTGGACAAGATTCTCCACCATCCCATTATTCCCGCAAAGTTGGGTACAGAGCTTGAGGACTTCAAGCGGCATTACCATGCGTTCCGTGAATGTCTGCCAGGAATCCGGACTTTGAGCTTGACCAATGATGAATCTGTGGATCCAGAAACAAAGAATATTATGGTCTCAATTGTGTTTCTGTTATCTACAGCTATTATCCACGTCATTTGTCTCCTTCATCCAAGGTGGTTGTACCTCGGGGTCCGACGTGTACGTCGCACCCATTACGCCTTGAATCTGGCCATTTCTGAGATTTTGCAGGTTCTTGTCCCATGGGACTGCAATTCTTCTGATGTCCCGGATTGGTTGGGAATACATACCGAAACCCTTGAGTTGGAAAACTGTAACCCGGCGATTGAGACGGGATGTCTAGATGACCTCCGAAACTTGCTTCCCGTGCTGGCAAAGGCAGAGCGATGGCAATCACTGACTTGGGAACGTCGATACGACACCTTGTTACGTGCCCGATTTGTTGATATCGGACTCATATTCAAGAAAGCTGTGGCTGCATGCAATAGACCAAAATGGGCCGGGCTCATGTTACCATTGCCCTCTCAGCTTGCTCGTGAAATGAACGATATCACTGATCTATCAGCACGCGCCGACTTTCATATTCAATGGACCAAACCTGACATCATGTCGCGTGTCGCGGAACAACTTACAAATTTCCACGATAGCTTCTCTTTAGGGGATGCTACCCCACACATGCGCGGCCATTATGAGGAACCTGGGCGTTGGCTCATGTCGTGTAAAGAATACCAGCGTTGGTATAACTCAGCCAAGGGTACAACAGATAGATTTTTGTGGTGTATTGGAGGTCGTAAGTGGTCAACCGCTCAATCTATTGACACGTGCTAACTCTTCAATTAGTCGGTGTGGGCAAGTCTGTTTTGATGTGAGTAAAAAGCTAAATCTATTGAAGACTTCAGTGTTGCTATTAGTAGACGGTGCCCAACATCATTCTAATCAACCATCTTACAGGGACGGAATTACATCATTGCACCAAGATGACTGGGAAAGTTACCCGAGATGGCTCCACCCAATCATGGCCTATATCCACATAAAGTTTGAGTGCCCTGTGGATGAGTTGTCAATAATAAAGGCGATGCTCAAGCAAGTGTTGACCCAGATAAAGTCTCCAACTAACTTGGTAGTATCGCTGTACAAGACACTTATTCGGGACTCTGAGACGTCCGTAGACAGGGATATGGTTTATGCTCTGTTGCAGGAACTAACCGATGTATACACCACGTACATATTTTTGGACGGACTAGATGAGTGTGCCCCCTCTTTGGCTGCGCGCCTGGTTCGTCGTCTAATATCCCTCGGGCCAACTTCCCGAGTCATCTGCTTCTCACGCCAAACTTCGCACATTTCTCCAGAAACCTATCCAGAGTTCACATTTATGGAAATAGAAGCGCACAAGACGGATATTGAACTTTACTTGCTCTATACGTCACAACGCTGGGGCGTTCCTCCCGAGCATCCGTTCGCATCACCAGATACAAGACCGGCAGCTATGGACCAGTTGGCCTCCAGGATGGAGGGAATGTAAGTATGCTCCAAGTCTTCTCTAGATTCTTCCATATTAAATTTTTGTTCTACCTAGGTTTCTCTTACTCGCTGCACAAACGAAGCAAGCTCAACTTTCTGGTTATACGCATGACCTTTTTGATCACTTGGATGAGATACCCGAAGCTGTCTTTTCTCGATTTAAAGTGACTATGCGGCGCATATCACGAACTAGAGATAGCAAGGATATACACAGTCTGATAGCCTGGGTTGCTGTGAAAAACCCACTGTCCATCTCACAGGATCTTGCTCAGCTCCAATCTCTATTCACCGCAACCGACATGGGAACTATCAATCGCCTGGTTTTGGACAGTCTTGGGATTCTTCGTATTGTTGATGGCGATTGTGTCACATTCACCACTCGTATTGCGGAGGCATTTGTTTTGACAAAATTCTCACAGTTTTTCCCTACTTTTGTCTCTGACGTACGACATGCCATGTCTGTTGGGAACTTGGAGGATATGCCTGAGGAAATCAAGAATCGGGTTGAACGATTTGAAAGCCTTTTGGCGACTCAATCAAGGCGCCCCCTGAACCATGTTCGACCGAAATGGGAAATCTCCAACGTTGACGATGAATCTGTGCCCCGTCCTGCCATCACGCAAGCCTAATAATTGAGACTTCTGGTTGCTTACATCGATCGTGCAACACCAAATGCCCCAAAGGCCACGTCCACATATCCCCTAATCTCGAGTTTTCTTCATTCAATACAACCTTCATTGCTAACCTATGTGCACTTAGATCCTACCACGCTTTCGTTCCTCTACGTCTCGGCCATCATTCCGGCCGCATAAACTAACTGCCAAAGTAGTTTGAGTGTCGTGGTAGAATTTTCCCCATCTTCACTATCCATAAACATCGAGATGTATTTATATCACAAATCGCATTGGATATACATATTCACGGTATAAGAGGCCTTACAGTGTAGACCCTTTTCCGAAGACGTGACCAGAGGTTGTCCTCATGTTCATGTATGTACAAGCATTTTAGTTGTTTTATTCTATTCATTACTCTGTACATACACACACAATGACGTCAGTGCATATAGAACCCATCTCTGGTCGGCCCTGGTGCCGGACTTGGAGGCATCAGCATACCACTACGCCAAAAGGATTGGTACCTTTGGACTTTGTTATTGGGGAACTTTCTATCGTGGTCTATATAGGGTTTGATTCCCATACAGTTATCAGGGAGAAGCGAACACTTAGTGAATAGCTATTAGACAGGGCAGAGGCCGACAGCATGAGAGTTATGAATAAAAAAAAAAAAAGAACATCTGTTGTGCTCAACCCCGATCCTGACTACCACCAACCTTAACCAGGGCCTTCAGACAGGGTACAATCTGACACCCTTTCAGACAAGTTTACTTGCCCTTAAGCGAGCAGACGCCTCGGATTTATAAGTTAATTTACCCCGCTCGGTACGTCAGCACACAAATCCAGCATACGCACATACGTGCATATGTACATTGAATATGCATACATACATACATACATAAATACCAATGTTACTGAGCTTCCCGTTCCGCGAGCTACTGTGGAGTAGATTAGTTTTGGTATGGACCGAGCCATGCTTCTCCTTATCCGGGCCTAGTGCAGGCGCTTATGATTGATCACAACGTAGTCTATACCCCCACTAAGCCTCGAGCTTGCATCGCCATAAGCAGTCTCCTACGGTTCACTGACACAGGACTCACGCCTCCTTACCTATCTTCTCCCTTCGCCTTCACTTGCATACAAACATTGGCCCAATCTCTCTTTGGCCCTCTTCTCTTGGTTCAGCTAACTGGTCTACTCTATTGCGATTCCCTTTTTCCTTCTTTTTCCTACTCTCTTTCACCTTTCTTTCCTCTCCTTTTTTGTTACCTTTTTCGTCTACTTCACCCTTATTTGTTTTGTTTCCTTTTGTTGTCTTGTTTTTCTTGGTTTTCGGGCTCGGATTGTTTCTTTTGGAGGCCGATTATCTTCAGTTTGGTGTGGTTGGCTGTTAAGGGTTCCTTCTTCGACGCAGTACAGGTCTACGTTTTTGTACCCAGGCAAAATTTCAGCCAGTATACACGAATCATTTGGTGTTGGCGGTCCTCTTACCGCAGTCTTATACATGACGCGCGGGGTCTTCCTTGGATTACCCAGTTTTTCATCCCCATCCAAGCGTTCATCTGCGCACGTGATATTTCGCGTGGGGCGGCTCCCTTTGTGGTAGGCAAGGTCAAAATGTGAGCAGTACTTGACATAAATTCCATAATATATCTTCTTCTTTTTCTTCCCCCACTAAGCCTATATTACAGGGGGCTATATACGCATGTCAGTAAGTATGTATGTATGTATGTACATATGTATGTACATACATACGTAGAATGGCTGTTATTTACTACCAAAGACGCAAATATTAGCAGTCAATCAACTAAGGTTACTTGATAAGTTCTTTGCCCAATAACCACTGTAATCCATGCGCATGTGCGCGTGAATACGGGTCGTCTAGCCTTTGTATGCCAAAAAGGCTAGTTGGTCAGCATGCCAGCTAAATGCCCAATAAAGACGCCTGACAGGAGAACCCTTGTACATATGATTTCCCTGTGCGTTGTCTTAAAGCCCATGGAGGAACCTAGCGCCGGAGCTTCCCGTCCTGTACGACAATGAACGTCAACAACACACTTCATATCAAACCACAAAATCTACTCGAGTGATCCACATCGTAGTACGACAAAAATAAATACCCCTATCCTCTGGATTCATGGAAACACAACGCTAGCCAGCATATATCATGATGTAAAGTTGTGGATTATATCCAGGTATGCAGGTATTCCTCCGAAACTAGATTGGGTACCGACAGGCGCTGAATCTAGCAAATTTGGGTTGTCGGCGTATGAACAGATGCAGAAGGAATAGGATCGCATACGCGGTGTATAGCTGGCAGTTAGGCTTGTGAAGTATCTGAGCCGGTCGAGAAAAACTGCCGTTCTAGATAGTCAGGTTGGGCAAAAGAGGGCTTGGGCTGTCATTCGTCCAAGACATAGTAAAATATAATGTTTCTTCGTGCTATATACCCCCGTTGATCCCGACCCCATTGTACACGCTCCGTGGCGCCCATATCATCTTCTACTAGCCAAAGCTCAACCGTCCCCGAAACCGTCCTTCGCCCAAGACACCAATATTTGACTACATTTTACCATCTTCATCCAACAGCCGACATCATGGACCCCGCCGGTCTTGCAATCTCCGTTTTCACCCTGATACCCCAATTATGGATGGTCGCAGTCGAGTTCCGGCTGGCGGGCCTAACGCGCGAAACGAATGTCGACCAAGTAGAATACCTCTGTGGGGCGATTACACATGCGACCAGGGAGTTCCAAGCCCTACAACACATCATGGACGAAGACAAACAAGCTATCAACAAGCAAATCGACGAAACCATCTTCTGGCTGGCCAGGTTTCTTCCTGATCAGGTCACACCGTCAGTCGAGACAGCATGTGTCAGCGCTACGGGTGTGACTACCAGCATCGTCGACTATACATTGATGATCAAGCTTTTGAAGCTCCAGACTGTTTTCAAGACTGTCACCGAGCTCTTTGGTGGAAATCGCCGAGTTATGAAGACCAACAACGCTTCTGTGTCGACCCCAGCCGAGTCAAGTTCACGAGGTAAGGACATACAGCCCATGATCAAATAGGTATATTGCTAACATGTTGCTATCATTCATATACTAGTCAAAAGAAGCGTCCGAAAGGTCAAAGACAATATGAGTCAAGCATGGAGTTCCACTGCCTGGTTGCTATCAGACAATAAAAAGATGAACGCTATGCTTGGGGGTCTCAGTACGCATATGCAACGCTGGCTGGAGATAGCAAGGGTTCTTCGAGAGCGTGTCACAGCAGCAGACACAGTCCAACGTACTCTCTTGTCCAACCATGGCTTAATCGGGCCTGTTTTGTCATCGGAAGATGCTTCCATGATGCTGTTGACCAGTAGCAGACTTGACTGTGCTCAACAAGTATCAACGCTAAATCGGATGTACAAAGACGTCGATGAACTGCTACATAAAGAGGAATCTACCACTTTGTGGTATCAAGGCTCCGGTAAGAAATCAATCAACCTCAGAACAACCATGACTTTGAAAATTAATCATGTAACTTTAGTGTGTAGTGGTAAATCGACGTTAGCGTATGTCATTGGGTATTTGGGAAGATTCAGTTCAACCTCTAACGACTTTAACTAGGGCATTACTCGCTGAACGTCTCCCTGCTATTATGAGCGTGGCAATTCCACGAGCTAGTAGCAACCCCATCGTTACGATAAGCCATGTCCAGTTTATTGGAGATTCATCTGATTTGTACGTTTTGCAAGACATAGTACGACAGCTTGCCAGGAAGAAGCTATTCCCAGATGGCTGTGGAATACAGCAAACCGGTGCATTTTCTCTATCAGCCTCGGTAGCAACCAACATGCAGGCAGCTCTCCTGGCGATCGAATACTGCCTTGCTAGTAGTCCTCTCTGCGTGATCCTGGATGGTGTAGATTATTCGAGTAGTTTGTGGAAGATCATGCAGGAGCTTCAGCAAAGTCATGCCAACCTGAAAATAATTGCGTTTTCGAGACAAAGAAGACTAACGTTGGAGGGCGAACCCGAACCCTCCGACAAAGCCATAAACCCAAGCAAAACCAACCTCGAAGCTCAATTTCAAGAAGCAGCGAGAACAAACCCCGCAGTCAGTTCGCACGTGCAACTGCTTGTCGAGGCGATTTGGCGATCATTTGGACAACAGTGAGTAAATACCCCCCAGACCGGCTCAATATCACAAGGATGTAATCTAATGGGCTAAAATCGCTTAGCTATGGCTTGGTCACCCTGTTCCTGCTCAGGTTACCAAAGATGGAACCCGATGAGATTTTAAATCTTGTGGGGTCTTTGACGGAGGAGAGGTATGCAGAGTTATGTGGGCGAATCGACAACTGTGAGTTACAGATCGACATGGCGGCTCGATACTGTCTGCTCTATCTGGTAGCTTTGCTTGGAGAAATCAAGATCACGTGTGCTCTAAAGCTGATTTGTATCATCCATGACCTGATGGCGCGGGAAATGACACAATCCGGGGACGTTGATGCCACAGGAGATCTCCACAGTACGCATATCGCAAGTTCATCCGGAGGGGCGGCTTGCCATTGTGATGCTTCCAAGGTGTTAGATGACGCCAATGTGTTGGACTTGTACCGAATTGACGATACCTCGTTATCACTGAAAGACTCTAACCAAGCGGAACAAATTCTCGGTGTCATAGTGAGACGTGCTCCAAACATCGGCGCGGAAAGCGTCGAAAGAATTTGCCTCAGACATGCTTCAAATCCGACAGCCGTCCGGCTGTTACATCGGATCACGGAGGCCTTTCCAGAGTCGCGCATACATTTTGAGCGACAAATTGAGGGAGGTGATTTCAAATGCAACTGGATTCGAGAGACAATGGAACGGGCTGGCGGTTCTCCGGTTAGGCGGGTTAGTTTGTGCGAGCGGATTGATAAACGAGGGGTTGAAGAATAACAGACTGGAGGAATCTTATGACAGGTAGCAATGAATATTGGATTAAATGAAGACAACTCAAGATTAGAAGATCTGTAAAAGTGATTATGTAGTGACGTGTGGGTGGATGATTGATGTAAACAACCAGAAGTTTCAATTATTAGGCTTGCGTGATGGCAGAGCGTGGCACAGATTCATCGTCAACGTTGGAGATTTCCCATTTTGGCCGAAGATATTTCAGGGGGTCCCTTGATCGACTAGCCAAAAAGCTTTCAAATCGTTCAAACCGATTCTTGATTTCATCTGACATATCCTCCAAGTTCCCAGCAGACATAGCCTGTCGTACGTCAGAAACAAAAGTACGGAAACACACCGAGAACTTGGTCGAGACGAATGCCTCCGCAATACGGGTAGTGAATGTGACAGAATCACCGTCAACAATACGAAGAATCCCAAGACTGTCCAAAACAAGACGATTGATAGTTGCCATGTCGGTTGCGGTGAACTGAGATTGTAGTCGAGGGACATCCTTTGAGATGGACAGTGGGTTTTTCACGGCAACCCAGGCTATCAGATTGTGTATATCCTTGCTATCTACAGTTCGTGATATGCGCCGCATAGTCTCTTTGAATCGGGGAAAGACAGCTTCGGGTATCTCGTCCAAGCGGTTAAAAAAGTCATGCTCATAACCAGAGTCCTCGGCTTCCTCCGTTTGTGCCGCAAGTAAGAGAAACCTAGATAGAACAACCTGTTAATATGGATGAATATAGAGAAAGCTCATACGATACTCACATTCCCTCCATATTGGAGACAATCTGTTCCATGGCTGTGGGTCTTGTGTCTGGTGATGCAAACGGATGCTCGGAAGGAATGCCCCAGCGTTGTGACGTATAGAGCAAGTAAGGTTCAATATCCGTCTTGTGCGCTTCTATTTCCATAAACGTGAACTCTGGGTATGTTTCTGGGGAGATATGTGAAGTTCGACGTGAAAAGCAGATGACTCTGGAAGTTGGCCCGAGAGATGTCAGGCGACGAACCAGGTGCGCAGCCAAAGGGGCAGCACACTCATCTAGTCCATCCAAAAAGATGTACGTGGTATAGGCATTGGTCAGCTCCTGTAACAAAGCATAAAGCATATCCCGATCGATGGACGCCTCAGGATTCCGAATAAGTGTCTTATACATCGAGACTACCAAGTTAGTTGGTGATTTTGTCTGACCCAACACTTGCGTTAGTATCGCCCGTATTAACGATAACTCATTCAAAGGATGCTCGAACTTCATGTGGACATGAACCATTATTGGGCGGAGCCATCTTGGGTAGCTTTTCCAGTCACCTAGGTGCAACCGTAGAATGCCATCCCTGTAAGATTATCGATTAGTATGATGTTGGGGACTGTCTACTAACAGCAACACTGAAGTCTTCAAGAGATTTAGCTTTCTACTCACATCAAAACAGACTTTCCCACGCCGACTAATTGAACAGTTAGCATGTGTCAATAGATTCAGTAAGTCATCACTTACGGCCGCCAATACACCACAAAAATCGATCAGTTGTGCCCTTGGCCGAGTTATACCAACGCTGGTATTCTTCACTCGACATAAGCCATCGTCCTGGCCAACTGTAAGAACCGCGCATGCGTGGGCTAGCATCTCCTAACGAAATAGTGCTCCGCAAATCTGGAAATTTTTCGGTGATTCGCAACATGATGTCAGGTTTGATCCACTGAATATGAAAGTCGGCACGTGCTGATATATCAGTGATACTGTCCATTTCAGGAGCAAGTCCGGAAGGCAAAGGTAGCATGAGTCCAGCCCATTTCGGTCTATTGCACATATCCACAGCTTTCTTGAAGAGTCGTCCGATGTCAACGAATCTGGCACGTAACAAGGTATCGTACCGGCTGTTCCAAGTCAGTGATTCCCATTGTCCTGTCTTTTCCAGCACAGGAAGCAAGTTTCGGAGGTCGTCCAAACATCCAGTCGCAATTGCCGGGTTGCTGCTCTGTAATATAAGACTTTCAATGTATATTTCTGCCGAATCCACGTGCTCCATACGATTCTTCACCCATGGGATGCAAAGTTGCAGAATTTCAGAAATGGCCGGGTTCAAGGCACGATGAGTGCGACGGACACGTCTGATCCCGAGGTACAACCACGTTGGATGAAGGAGACAAATAACGTGGACAATAGTTGTCGATAACAGAAACACTATCGAAACCGTGATGTTCTTCGTTGCTTCAACTACGCATTCATCTTTGGTCAAGCTCAAAGTCCGGATTCCTGGCAGACATTCACGGAACGCATGGTAATGCCGCTTGAAGTCCTCAAGCTCTGTACCCAACTTTGCGGGAATAGTGGGATGATGGAGAATCTTGTCCACAGCTTCAGATATCGCCGAGATTGTCTGACCAAGTAACTCATGAGCTTGTTCTAGCTCTCCTTTTGCAATTGGTTTTGGGACGCCGAAAGCGCGCTGTACTTCGGACTTGGATTTAAAAAATCGCGTGAAGTTCAATAACGGAGGTGGAGGCGGTGGTAAATCTGTCGCTTTAGACTTGATTTTGATCATTGTGAAGACGAAAAACTGAGTAATGTTTTGTGTTGGTGTGATAATCCTTGATCCAGAGCATAGTATGTGTGTATGTAGGCTTTTTTGACTGCGCGCTTCTGGAATGATGGAAATACTTTCAGCAAAGTCCGTTGACGGTTAAAACACGCCAATCTTGGGAATGTATGTACATATGTATGTACACATGTATGTACATGAATGAAGTCATAAACACGAATCGCGGTATGTATGTACATATGTATTGTACATACAAATGGGACCGTGTGTCTATCTATATCCATACGCACATGGAATATCACATGTTTTAAGCGCAGGGCCTAAATCACTTGCAAAGGCGCGTTGTCTAATGCTGGCCCGGTACGAATTTTGTCAAGGGCTATGATGGTACCCTAACCCTATGGATGAAATGATGGTCTACTATTTTTTTGTCATTACTTTAGTCGGACTTGGAGGCACCGCATACCACGGCGCCAAAAGAATAGGTACCTTTGGATTTTGTTATCGGGGAACCTTCTATTATGGTCTATATAGGGAGCAATTCCTATACAGTTATCAGTGAGAAGCGAACACTTAGTGACTAGCCATCAGACAGGGCAGAGGCTGACACACCGTTCAGCCTATTAAGCCGCTCCGAAGAGGGGAAGAGGTGCGCGAGATGCCTGGTGCACAAACAAATGAAAAGCAGAGATTCCACTATCTCATGAAGTAGGCAAGTAAAACCGTCTCTAAAAAGGAAGAGAGAAAAGCTGATGGTCGCTCGGAGCGCTTTGTAGTGAAGATAATAAAATAGAGGCAAGGGGCCGTCGGGGTGATGGTGGAGTCGGCTGCCGAGGTATAGCGGTGGTGATATCTGGTTGATGTGAGCGGCCGGCCGTGATCATGGCTTGTCGAAGTTGAAACCCCAACACACATACACCACACTCTGATCTAGCAAAACATGCGGGAACCACTAATAGATTGAGGCGGCGTACAGACTGCTGCTAATCAAGTTGCGGATGGCGATAGCGCTTATCTGAATGAATAGAGGCGCGGACGAGTCACATGCGTGCGAATGCGAGAACTTGAAAGCCGTCGGTCATGTATGTATGTGTGATGACATCATTTTAAGGACAGAACGTAGTCTCTCCATAGGCTAAGTCTGCATGACAGTAATGAATACAAAAAAGGACAGAACATCCCCCATATGACGTCATAGCTAACATCACAGTCATTTTAGCCGATACAACCGAGTTAAATAGAGGGTTATCATGGCACAGTCTTACTATTCGGGCTAATGCTGCATAGAGACGTTGGGGCAGGAATATAACAAGAGGCGTCATCCGGTGTCCTCTAGGCCGGATGCTCACTGGTATCAAGGCTATATTTTGTCTTATGTGAGGACGCGTATACCGTAAGACGGGACTCAAGAACCATCCACTTATAAGGAAGAATAGAACGATCAACAAGAACGAAAGCACAAGTTCCAGTTCTTTTTAGGGCAGTGGTATGCCGAACCGTCTCCAACTCGCCATGAGAAAGAAGTGAAACGAATCAAGAATTCCATCATTTCCTAAAGATTACCTATTATAGAAGTATATAGTAGTGGTAATGGTAATGATCTGAGCTAATACCCGTTTTAGGAACAGGGTTACCCAATGTATCATGGAGTGCGATTTCGCACACGTGAACGCCAAATCGGGCTACATCTCAAGGTCTTATCAACTAAAACGTCCTAAGTTTTTACGTGTAACCTGTTATGTATTTGGGTTTGGGAATAGAGCCGTGGGGTACAAACAGCAAAGTAGAAAGTAAAATATTGGTTATATCAACTCTAGATTGCTGATACAAATATTCATATAATTGCCAGAGCCAAACGATCCTGGACACTTGTATCCGCCGTTCACCGAGATCCCGCAACTCCATAGGTTCATCTAAGTGCAAGATAAAAAAGATCATTCTCCCTCCGACGCCAAATCAAGTCTCCTTCACATCCCAACAGAACAAATCTCTCACACTACCCATAACACGACCTCTCTCTCTCAACTTTTCCTTCCCCAGTGTCTCCAAAATCGCCTCTGTACATCCACCCTGTTCCTCCTTGAAGACTTTCATATCTCCCGAAGAAAGCTCATTCAGCTCGGCCACTTTAACCACCTCGCCCTTCCAAGAAACCAACGCAACGTCCCCTAAACTAGGCAGCACACCGTCCCAAAGAGTGTCCAAACTCGTCACCTGCGAGCCAACAGCTAAAGGGATTTCCTCCTTGCCACGGCGCCGAGAACCCTCGTTGACCTCACCTGGTGTATATTCCTCAGGCGCTACATAGGACTCATCGTGGACGGTAGCGATGGTTCGTGCTGTTGCGAAGCCAGGGTATAGAGTCATGTACCCGCGTAGCTTTGACAGAAGGAAAAAGTACTCCAGCCAGCTGGGGAACGCCTTACTAATGTTCTTGCTAAGAGGTGGGGCAACGTCATTGGGCATGTTGAATAACTCAGACACCAGACCATGAGTCTCAGTCCATTTCTCGCCGAGGACAAGAAGGGCCCGGCTAGTAGGTGATTGCCAAAGGAAGGAATCTTCAGTGTGCTCGCCTTGCCGGGTTTTCACGGGCAGGGCGGGGTGAGTGAAGGGTGTGACGCCGTCGAGCTTGGTGGTAGGGTAGTCCAAACTGATACCTAACAAGCGTGTAGGCCAGGATTGTGAGGTAGCCTCGGCAGAGTAGTGGTAATGAAGGATGGCGTATTGAACATAGTGGAAAAAATACTTGGAAACTTCGACTTGGGGGGACAGTAACAGAACATGCTGGTTTTTAGGGTCGACAGGCCAGAAGCTCTCCATGAAACGGGTAATAACCTCCTCTTCGTTGGCATGACGACGCATAAGACGACGTCTCACGGTCAACATTTTCCCCTTGTTGCCAATCCCAGCATAATGCTTAGGAGGCCACACGAAGGTATCGAGATACTGCTTAGCAGCTTCATCCAGATCATAGGGAATCTCAATAGTCAGATGTGGAACAGAGACACCACTGAAATCCGCCCGACTGAGTGATTTCAATAGCCGGATGAGGCCACCGGCGTGGTTAGCTGGTGCTTGGATGAGAATGTCGACTGAGGCGGCGTGCCATTGAGCTAGAGCTGCACTGTCTAACTTGGAGATGAAGGCTAGCTCTTTTGGTGGAGAAGCAGGCAATTCGATGAGGGGAATGTTCTCGTTAGAGGTGAACGATCTAAAGCCGTTTAGGAAGAAACCCTCATCGCCCCCACCATCTACGATGATGGCCTGCGGGTGCATGTACCGATGCATATGGACTATGATGTGTTAATGGGCTGTACTTCAAATCTCCCCTGATATATCCTGCTAACTTACACAAAGCTCTGGTGGCAGCCATTTCCATGCGCGCCGTAGTAGAGGTAGGTCCATTATCTGGCCGGGCATCATGAAAAATCACTTTACACCCGGAAGCTGCCCCATTGATTTCCCTGACATCAGAAAACGGCATGTCCTCACGACTGACTAAGGCAAAGTGTACATAGTTGTTTAATTCCTCGGCCATTTCACAAGCCATGGGAATCAAAGTAGCCGCACTCCGCAAACTACCTGCGGCAAACAAAATGTTTTTGTTTTTCGCCTGGCCACCGCCTGTGCGGCCAATGTACAATATAGTCAAGGCCAAATCATTGAATCGGAAGGGGCCTTCCCAGGTATGTGGGGTTGTAGCTCCAACTACTGCGACTTCTGCACCAGCCTTGCTGTTATCTTTTGATGTGTCCTTTGACTTGCCAGGACCTGGTGGTAACTTGTCCAAGCCGATTCCCAGGCCGCCGGGTGGTGGTTGGTTGCTCCCGCGCACTGGGACACCGGATAATGGTCTAGCAGGGTATCCGAATCCGGATCTAGCGGATTCAATAATTCTATTCCCCTGGAAGAATGGACTATCCTCGGAGTCGTGGCGGGCAGTTAATTGGGTATATCCAGTGTATAGTACAATTGCGCCGACCGCCCAGTACGCAATTCGGCGCATAGATCGTCGTTTTGGGCCTCGGGAAGCAGCGGGCCATTGTGAGGGGCTTCGGGGGAGATCATCATCTTTCTTATGTGGTGAATCTGGCCCTAATGCAGCATTCACTGATTCGCGAAGGGCAGCGACGGCAGATGCCATGACGTGCGATGTGGTTTAAAAATAGGGTTGAAGACGGTAAATATATTCAAGGTAATTGAGAATCGAAAGACAAGTATGTATCCTCGAAATGCGAACACGCGGACAGACGTGCAACAAAGTGGAGAAGCAAAGGCGCAAGATGTCTTTTTGAACGACGGTGGAAATCGTTCAGTGGAGCCAAAGAGTTCACATTGTTTAAACAATGGAGGAAAAGAAAAGAATGAGCCCCTCGCGGCTAATGTCACAAGACTGGGAATAGACCTTTTTTATATGGAAGCGCGGATGTTTTTGGTGGGGACCGTGAGACTGCCGAGCTCTAACGAGACGGGTTAAGTTGTTTGCGTTAAAGTGCAGAGCTCGAGGGGGGTGTCACAGGGGAGAACGAGAAACGCCAAGATATTTGAGCCGCGGTAAGCGTGACGTGAGAATTGGGGAGAATTTGGGGGTGGCGATGACAACTTATTGTCAACTCAGTTGTGAGTGAGTCGTGAAGTGACGTTGAAATTGATACTTATTTCGACGTCATGAAATACGTTGGTAACTTCCTGTTTCTTGATTTAAGGTTTCGGAACATAGCCTGACACGGGGATCATTGAACGCCACACTGCGGAACGGACTCGTGTGGCGGCGATAGGGTTACATTTATACATAACCCTGCAAAAATATTCAACATCAAGTACAAAAACGGTATATAAGCGAGGTGATGAAGATGATGAAGATTGTTTTTTTGAATTAACTTACAGACATTTATTTCCAATTCAAAATTTCCAAAATGGGAAAATCTAGAACAAACCGTCGGGAACGTCGCAAAGACCCCATTGCCCGCCAGCCAAAACTCCCTTCAGACCCGGAACTTCTTGCCCTCCGGGAAACCAAGGTGTTGCCTGTGATCGCCGAACTTAAGTCTACTGATCCCAAGTCTCGGTCTGTAGCCGCCAATGCTATTGCCAACATCATCACCAATGAGAAGGTCCGCAAGTTGATGCTGCGGGAGCAGTTGGTCCAGATTGTTCTTAGCGAGACGTTGACGGATGCCAGTGTGGATAGTAAGGCGGCAGGCTGGGAGATTTTGAAGATTCTGGCGGAGGAAGAGGATGCTGGGTTCTCGGTTCATTTGTTCCGGTTGGATGTGTTGACGGCTATTGAGTATGCTATGAACATGGTGAGTATCTATGAGTATGAGTGAAAAAAAAACGGTAACTAACACACCCTCAGATTCTCGAGACTCTCAACTCCACCGAGACTCCATTCTCCTCTGCTACCAAGGCGCAACAGTCCATCGTCTGGAGAATTTCCCGCACCATTGCTGGACTTCTCGCTTGTCTTGCTGAGGCCTCCGAGGAGGTCTGGACGGCGATCACTGGCAACGAGAAGATTGTTAACTTCCTGCTGACTCTGGTATCCCGTGAATCCACCGAGCCTAACACTACCGATGAGATCATGACTTGCCTGATGACGCTGACTGAGGATAACCGGGAGATGTGCGAGCGTATCCTTGCTACTACCGGCCTCTTCTCATTACTCCTCAAGTACAAGGAACTTGACGGTGCCTCGTCCGTTCTTGCCTGCGGTGTGTTGCATAACATCTTTGAGACTATGGAGTGGAACGATCAGACCCCCGGCAAGGACGACGCCACTGATGAGATTCTTATCCGTCGTCTTGCTCGCACTCTTCAAGACTACGACGGAGTTTCTCAGAAGCCCGTTGAAGGCCAAGAGTTCCACGCCCCATGCGAAGTCGTCAAGCTGGCTCTTGAAATTCTCGCCTCCATCGGCACTAGTGTCCTAACCACCTTTGCTGGTCCCCGCGCCGATGTCCCCGGTGCCACTACCGAGGGATCCGACGATAAGATGGACGAGGATGAGGACGAAGAGGAAGAGGAGCCTAAGGAAATTGAAGTTGACGGGCTCAGCGAGGCGGGTTCTAAGGAGGAAGATGATGATGAGATGGACGATGAAGCCCTCCTTGAGGATCTCGCCCACGTCACTGGGGCTGATGAAGTCGAAGGTATCGATGACCTTCCCACCCTTGAAGCCTTCCTCCACAAGGCCATCCCACAAGCTCTCCGCCTCTCTGCTCTCCCTACCGACTCAGATGAGCACATCCGCGTCAAGTCTCACGCCATTTCCGCTCTTAACAACCTCGCCTGGTCCATCAGCTGCCTTGATTTCTCCTCCGGCCAAAACGCCGGCATCCTCGGTGCCTGGAAGCCCATCGCTGCCAAGATCTGGACTGACGCTATCGTGAGCACTCTCAGCTCTGATACCGCCGATATCGAGCTGGCTATGAACGCCACTTCACTAGCCTGGGCTGTTGCCCGTGTCCTCAAGGAGGATATTCCATATGCCGGAAATGAGCACGAGCGCTTCATTGCCCTTTACCAAGCTACCAGCCAGATGGCTGCTGCCGTGGACCCCAAGAAGGCTAAGGAGAGTGACCCATTCACCGGTCTTGGCGTCAAATGCATCGGTGTTCTCGGCCAACTTGCCGCCCCACCAGCCCCCGTCGCCCGCAACCAAGCCATCGGTCTCTTCCTTCTTTCTGTCATCGGTAACCTCCCTACCACCCCAGCAGTTGATGCGGTCGAGGCTCTTAACCAGTTCTTCGATATCTATGCTGATGAGGAGGCTGAGTGTGATGTGGAGGTTTACTGGAAGGGTGACTTTAACAAGAGATTAGAAGAGCACACTGCCAAGATTAAGGCGATGCTTAGAGGAATTCACAAGAAGGATCCCGCGACGGCGGAGCTCCGGAATAGAGCGGAGGAGGCGGTCATGAACTTGCCTAGATTCCTTGCGTATAAGCGCAAGCACCAGCCCAAAGCTTAGATATATACACCCAAAAGGAGTAACGAAGTGATGAATGCAAAAAGGCCATTGTCAATGTATTTAGTGTAAATGCCGTATATATTAAGTACATGTGAAATTGTGCATGAAACGTGAAATCATCAGTATTGGGGTGTCCCAACTCAGCCAATGGGCTTCATCTTCTTCTTCTTCCCACCTTCCTCCCCAGTCTTCTTCTTCTTACTAAACTGTCGCCAACTAGAAATGCGCTGATCCCTCGTAGCCTCCCAATCCTGCTCATGCTGCCTCTTCCGCTTCCTTTCTTCCAAAGCTTCTTCCTGTTTCTTCTGTTCTCTACCTTCCTCCTCCATCTGAACCTTAGCCTGACGTCTCCGTCTATGTTCCTCCTCAATCAGCACAATGCGCGTCTTCTCTCTCCACATCTTTGCGAATTCCTCCGTTTTAAGTTCCTCGCTATGCACCGTCCACTTATTCTCTCTGATTAAAAGTCTCCGCGCATCGGCAATCGACTCGTCCAAGCGCGCCCGATGTTTCTCATCCATAAGTTCCATCTGCGCCTTCTTCAAACGGTCGAAAGCTTCGGGCGCGCGCTCATTGCGCGTCTTGTCAGGATGGATCAGTAGTGATTTCTTGCGATAGGCGGCCTTGATGTCGCTTTCGGCGACACCGGGGTTCAGGTCAAGGACGGCATAGGCATCGAGACGGAAGGCGCGAAGAATACGGTCGATTTCGGCGTCCTGGTTGGCAGTGGAGTGGTTAGCGGGGACGTGGAATGGGTAGATGGGCAGATTGAACTAACCTTGTCAAACTCTTTAGCTTCAGAGTCGAGTGCGCTGAGGGCTTCGAGGGCATCAGTCTCATCAGCTTTCTTGGTGGCGGCGTCTGATTTTTTGTCGCCATCGTCCGATTTGTTGTTTGGCGCCAATGCGCCTATTTTCTTGAAGCCCATGGTGATGCGATTGAGGAGTTTCGTGGGATATCTACGGGCGCATTGATGGAAATATTTCTTGCTTGATTGACCATCGACGTCAATGCCAGCCAGGCACAGAGCCTAATCCCTGCTTATCGATAGCGCCGTTGAAGCGGACCCACCAAAAACTTTGGGAGGATCGTAGTCTTTTTGATACATGTAGAAAAAAGTCAAGACATTCTATGACATAAACGAGTCAATAACCACACGACTCACTCACAAATTTGCCAAAAATGGGTCGCCGGGCAGTTTCCCCCGCTCTCTCCGAGACGGAAGTCGACATTTTTTCTTCGCTGGCCCCCGCCGACGATGTCACCAGCACCAACAAGTCCGGCAGAAAGAAGGGCCCCGAGGCCGAAGACGCCGAGTATGGCTTTGATTTCGACGGTCTCATGAACGGTGGTGGCGAGACGGGTGAAGCCGAGGATGACGATGAGGCTTTCATTGCCTTGAGACAGGCGGCGCAGTACCGCAAGACTACTAACATGGTTGGAAAGAGCACCAAGAAGGGTGGTGGCTTCCAGTCTATGGGTAAGAACCGGCGCAAAAAGGAACTATACCATCTCTAGAATTAAAAAGCTGACAATACCCTCGCTCATAGGTCTCAATGCCAACCTGCTTAAGGCTATCACCAAGAAGGGTTTCTCCGTGCCCACCCCCATTCAGCGCAAGACCATCCCCGTAATCCTCTCGCGCAAAGATGTAGTCGGTATGGCTCGTACCGGTTCCGGAAAGACCGGCGCATTCGTCATCCCCATGATCGAGCGTCTCAAGGCCCACTCTCCCCGCGTCGGTGCCCGCGCCCTCATCATGTCGCCCTCGCGTGAACTGGCTATCCAGACTCTCAAGGTTGTTAAGGAATTCGGTCGTGGAACTGATCTCAAGTCGGTTCTGCTTGTTGGTGGTGACTCTCTCGAAGAGCAGTTCGGCATGATGGCGTCTAACCCCGATATCATCATTGCCACGCCCGGTCGTTTTCTGCATTTGAAGGTTGAAATGAACCTGGATCTTTCATCTATTCAGTATGTAGTCTTCGATGAAGCTGATCGTCTGTTCGAAATGGGTTTCGCTGTGCAACTCACCGAAATTCTTCACGCCCTCCCTCTTAACCGCCAAACCCTTCTTTTCTCCGCTACTCTTCCCGCCTCGCTCGTCGAATTCGCCCGCGCTGGTCTTCAAGACCCCGAACTCATCCGTCTCGATGCCGAAACCAAGGTCTCACCCGACCTGCAATCCGCCTTCTTCACCATCAAAGCCGAAGAAAAGGAAGCTGCTCTTCTCCATGTTCTCCACGATATCATCCAGATGCCTACCGGTCCACCAGCCGGTGCCATCCCCGACTTCTCAGAGGGCAAGAAGAAGAGAAAGAACCCTGATGCTTTCGGTCGTGGAAAGCCTACTGAACACAGCACCATTGTTTTTGCTGCTACCAAGCATCGCGTGGAGTATCTCGCCGAGCTTCTCAAGATTGCTGGCTTCGCTGTTGCCTTCGTCTACGGTTCTCTTGACCAAGAGGCTCGTCGAATCCAAGTTGAGAACTTCCGCTGCGGCCGCTCAAACATCCTTGTTGTCACTGACGTTGCTGCCCGTGGTATCGATATCCCTGTCCTGAAGAACGTCATCAACTACGATTTCCCCCCACAGCCCAAGGTCTTCGTCCACCGTGTCGGTCGTACTGCTCGTGCCGGCCAGTCCGGTTGGGCCTACTCTCTCGTCCGTGAAAACGACGCCCCCTATCTCATCGATCTCCAGCTTTTCCTTGGCCGTCCTCTTACCGTTGGCCAGAAGTCGTCCGAATCTGCCGTCAACTTCGCCACCGAAGTTGTCGTTGGTTCGCTCAAGAGAAGATCTCTCGATGAGAACCACGAGTGGGTTATCAAGGTTGTTCGTGACCACACCGACCTGGATGCCATCCGCACTGTCGCTGACAAGGCCGAGCGTCTGTACATGAAGACCCGTCACAGTGCCAGTGCCCAGTCCGCCAAGCGCGCCAAGGAACTCATTGCCACCCCTGGCTGGACGGAACTCAACATGAAATTTGGCGTCGACAATGACCCCGCCTCCCAGGCTCTCAGCCAAATGCTCGCCCGTATTTCGGGCTTCCGTCCACCGGAGACTATCTTTGAGGTGGCCAGAGGTAGCAAGAACTCCAGCTCCGAGGCTCTCAAGATCATGCAGGATATCCGGAAACGGGTAACCCCTCGCATGCGCAATGGACAAAAGGAGAAGTCCGAATTCGATAACACCGAGGACATTGAAATGCCAGAAGCTCCTGCAGCCAATGATTCAAACTCGGATTCCGAGGCCTCAGATGCCGAGGACGACAATGCTGCCGCCGCCGCCGCCTACAACTCAGACGACTCAGAAGACGACCTTGAAGTCACAATCTCCACTTCCAAACCCTCACAATCCTCCGGTCCCACCTCCTACGCCGACCCCGCCCTCTTCATGTCATACACCCCCCGTACCAACAACGCCGCCTCCGAGCGCGGATACGGAGTCCACTCCGGTTCCCAGATGTCTTCCTTCGTGGAGGCTGCCCGTGCAGTTACCATGGACCTGACCAACGACGACAGCAAGAACTTTGGTGCGCCAGCTAAAGCCCAGGGTATGCGTTGGGACAAGAAGGCGAGAAAGTACGTGGCCAGAGCCAACGATGAGGATGGTTCCAAGGGTGCCAAGTTGATTGTTGGTGAGTCTGGTGTAAAGATTGCCGCGTCATTCCAAAGTGGGCGGTTCCAGAGATGGCAACAGGGTAAGAAGGTGTCACTGCCACGGACGGGTGAAATCGAGAAGCCGAGTGTTGCCAGATTGGCGGCTGAGGGCAGACCAGGGGTGGATCCTGGACCGGGCGGCGGTGGTGGTAGATTTAAGCATAAGCAGGAGAAGGCACCTAAGGATGCTGATAAGTGGAGAGATGATTACCATGTACGGAAGAAGAGAGTTGCCGAGGCGAGAGAGAAGAGAGTCGGTAGATTTAGAGATGGTGCTGGTGATAGGAAGGAACTTAAGGGCACTGATGCTATTCGGAAGGGCCGTATCGAGAAGGAGAAGAAGAGGCTCAAGAATGCTCGGCCATCGAAGAGGAGATAAGTGTGACGAAAAAGATGAGGATTATAGAATGTGCATATCTTTAATATACCACCATGCAAAAGTTTCAACAATATTTCTAGATGTACGTTTGCCTGTTTGCGAAATGAACCACCATGCTTAATTAAATAACTATATGTAAAGGCAAATGCCACAGATGAAGAAAGTAAAACATCACTCATAATGACCCCTCGGCCAACCATCTACTAACTGCCTCTCTGACAGCACCACCTTCCTCCTCCAAAAATGACGGGTCACCCCGACGTTCTCGTTCTTTCTGTACCTGCTTGATGATACTCTTGAGACTACCAAGCAGAACAGCACGACACTCACCACGAGGGACTTCACCATTACCCAAGATTCGTTCACGAGCTACCTTTTGAAAAAGAGGAGATGGAACATCTCGAGGCGCAGAGTTGCGTAGTGAGGACTTGTCCAGTAAGTTGGGATCTAAGGACGACACAGGAGGCATAGAAGATGAAAGAATCATTGGTCTGGATACCTGTAAGGTATCTGATCCACCTGTCTCTTTCGCCCCGGGAACCGGAACTGCCCGCGGGTTGCTACTAGTCTTGACAATCTCACCAGGCATGGCAATCACCCGATCCACGGCCTCAGCCAATGCATCCTCCACAATGTCTATAGTGCTAATAGCAAAACGTTCATTCGTCCATTGGTTCCCAGAAGGTCCGATAGGTCTGGTTCCGTCATTATCCCGTTCGGGGAAGAACCGACTATAGCGGATGCGTGAAACCACAGCCTTTCCAATATCAATCATCGTGGCTTCACTAACAAGAACCCATCCCTCATGGTCTTGGCTGATTCCTGGTGTGCGCTCACCACGAAGAGCCTCCTTGATCTTGGTCACCAAGTCATCAGAAGGCGGTACGCTCTGCAGAGCAAAGTCGGGATGATAAGTCCGAAGCCACCCAGCAACATTAACAGGACGGTCAACGTCACCCCATAAGCGAGCTGCCTGTTCAAACATTGTAATTGGGTCGATGGTATGACCCGGAATTGACATGTAGCCGCTGCTACACGGGGATGAAACCGCCGTCTCAAAAGACGTTACAAAATCAGACATAGGAATATCAATATCAATGATGCCATCATTCGGATTGACCGTTGACTTAATCGGAGATCCAAAAAGATTATCCTTTGGCACATCGATGGGCTGTCGGGGCTGAATATCCGGTGCACTTTGCAATGCACCACCGTCTGACTCGGTCATATCTGCAGGCTGCGGTTCGGCTTTCGATACAGCCGAAGACAACTCTTCGCTAGAAAATCCAAGATTCGCAACGGGATCTGCTCGAACACCTCTCTTATCTGGTGATCGTCGTGGCGACATGGGCTCTCTGCTTGCAACACCACCGCGCACTGGAGATGACATATGACTTTGTGTAACAGATGTAAGACTCTCGCGCCGGGTGTTTGGCGTACCACCCCACAGACCACTCATGATACTGCCCCATCTAGAGCCTGCAGTCGTATCAGAGCCCATGGACATACTCTCACTGCGCTTGAGGGATCTTTTGAGGTCGTCTGCTGCCACTGAGCTGCTACTGCCTGGTCTCTGCGCGCGGAACTTTTCGTTCCACTGCAGACTAGTAATATGGGCGATGGCAGGTTCTGGAACAGCCGCTGAAGCAGTAGCCGGTGTTCTAGATGGGTCAAGCGCGGGTGAATCACCAGCCTGTGATCCAGGGACTCCCGGAGTGGCGGGTTCGCCCGTAGCTGAGGGAGGGCCATTCACCGAATAATTAAAGATACCAATACCAGTTGGCGCCAGTGCTACCCGCGTATTTTGACTTGGTGTCCTCCTATGAACAGGCATCTTCTTCTTGGGTTCAGGTTTCCGCCCCACTTTCTTCCGAAGACACTGCTCCCTACCAGGAATGGCGAATGCGGGTGGAGAGCCAGAGAGATTCAAGGACGTAGAACTAGGTATCCGGGCCCTCCTAAGGCCACCGAATATACTGATCCCGTCCTGGGTTGATGCTGGGAAAAACGCCGACAGTAGGAACACCATCCGTCGCGCAGACATTTTGTCCTGGGAAATGACGACCGTACGTGATGGAATAACGAGATCTTCGTCCTGAAGCAAGATATCTCGATCAAGCCGTCGTTGGCGATATGAATCTGGACCCAGTGCTTGTATCCAATTTGAGTGGCTTCCCAAGAACCCCGTCAACGCCTGGTGTAAGAACTCCTTAGATGACACACCATCTTTAATGTTCATCCGCGCAAACGTTCTGGCTTCGTCACGCCAAACAGACCATCGTCCTTGTCCAGTGACCACACGCTCTGCTTGAAGGCCGGTTATGATGCGTTCACGAACTCGCGGAAGTTCTGCCGATAACATATCATCCTTAACAAGGGACGATACCGGAAGAAAAAGCCACTTTGTCGTGCTTTTTACTAAACTGGGGGGGTATTGCCGGTGGCCACTTATTGGCGGGGTGCTAACCGCGGGTGCATTTGCCTCGGTTTCCTGCTGCTTCAGTTGCTCTGTGATCCTGGAAGTCGCAACGGATTGGAGGGATGTTAATGCTCGCATTATGATATCCCAATGTTGTGTAATATGCTCAAGTCTCTCATCAGATTCAGGGTAGGCGAACTCGACCGGCTCGGCGATTGCCGACCCTGCACCCTGCCACATCATCTTCCGTCCAGAGCCATACGACGATGGTAAACTGTCATGCTCTGTGAAAGAGCCCGATCCCTTGAAATTTGGGCGTGCTGCCAAACCTGATAATGCCTGAAGGTTTATGACCAGCACAACCGCATACATAGGCACACGAGTCATCCGACTTGGTCTTCGTGGCCCTTCTTGGGCATCTGGACTCGTCGGCGGGTCTTCGCTTACTGGAGGAGCTACTGGGAACATCCGGGTAATGATGACACGCTTATTATCGACACTACGGGTACTCATTGAACTTGAGGCCGAGGTGGTATATGACAAATTTGGTGGAAAGCCCGGTGAAAACACTTCCGACGAGTAAGATTGGGCAAGCCGTGAAGACCTCAAACTTGACCGACCTATTGAGTTTCTACCATCGCCAACTAGAGAAGAAGACCCAAAATCACAAGACCGGGAGTCTGATGGTATCAGGTGTACTTTCGTTGATGTTCCTTTGTAACTCAGAAGCTCCGAGTTTCCGAATGTGCAGCCCAACAAAGTATTAATCTCCTCGCGGTATTCGCGGCCAGCGCGCTGCGAGTCTGTTTCAGAATTCAAAGGAAATCGACCAGTAGTTGAAGAACGGCGATCAAAAGCTCCTGAGCGAGAATTTGGTAAATCACTACCAGAGCCACGCACGCTTGAAAATGACGGGGCATGAGGCACACTGCTGCGGCGGCTTGAAGCGGAGGAACGCCATGCTTCACACGTTGGTTGCTGCGCTGGCGGGGAAGGTGGGGCAGGATGTGTATCGTACAAAACCGAAGAAGTTAAAGACTTGACACTATCCTGCATGATCAGGATGCGCACGTCGCGCTCTTCCAGACAAATCTCTGGGATACAATCAAATGGGGGTAGTTGATTGGTAGTTGGTGGCGGTAATGGCATGGGAAACAGCTGATCGTTGCGTGTTTGTGCCAACGTTTGGGGGTCGGGGAATAAGAGAGAGCGGGTATGCATGTCTTCTTGGACAGACTCTAGGGTCAATACCGGCTTACTAGTAGCAGTGGTCGACTGAGTGATTCCCGTCAGACCGGAGGAGCTAGTGCTCCGAGTAAATAATTTTCCCAGCATCTTGACGTAGTAAACCGTATGTCACCGCTGCGACGGGATAAAAAAAGCCGAAGAAACCGCAAACGATACAAATTCGATACCGTTTTCAGCAGTCCTCTTAATGCTAGTCTCAAATCGAAGAGGTCGTTGACAATTCTTGTCACGCCGGACTATAATCGTCAGCTGCCATTGCAAAGACAAGTTCCAAAGTGCTGGCTGGCCGTGGTGGAACGCTCAAGACCACCACGCAAACACATGCACACAAACACACACTCACGCACTCACATATGTATGTGTGTACACACACTTAAACAAGCACTCACGGCACTTTGTTCCGGCCAAATCAGACTCTCTACAACCAGGGAACCCCGTTTCGCCGAAACACAAACCCGTCTATCGCAATGCCGGATTTGTAACTGAACGCACTCTCAATACAAGACGTCGTAGAACGCTGTAAACAAACACTTGGAGGTTGGCCTTTTAAAATCCAAGGCGAAACGTGCGAGATGATCGGAGATTCGCTTGCACCTGGTGTTACGGGAAACGCCGCCCGTCGCGCAGTCTAAAATGTTGCCGAAAAAAAACGAGAAAAAAATCCAGGATCTATATGCCTCATGTACAAAAACGTGAAAATAAGGGCGACGGCAAAAGATAAAAGACGACAGTGAGGCTCACGACTAGACTCTCTCACAAATGCTAGAGCTCCTTCTCAAGCGTAGCCTTGTCGCGATTTAAGAATAGGAAACAGCACACGTATAGCTTGCGGCTCGGCC
Source organism: Huntiella abstrusa (assembly GCA_025685495.1). NCBI lineage: Eukaryota > Fungi > Ascomycota > Sordariomycetes > Microascales > Ceratocystidaceae > Huntiella > Huntiella abstrusa. Next base: position 380,937 of record JAJNMT010000234.1, on the reverse strand, counting down.
TATCTTTCCGTCTCTTGACAAGCCGCCTTCTGTCTTTGACCGTAACCTGTTGCCTGGTAATGCAGTAATAAACGATAAAAAAAAAACCAAGCGGGATCTCACGCACGTATGTGAATGTGCTCTTCCGTAAGCCGACGTGGGTACAAACGCACGTTAGATATGGGAAACCACAGAAGGCACAAATGACCTTGCGTTTGCTAGTACAGGCGTTCAGCTTTGTCGTAGAGGGTAGCAAAACGACTTATTCACAGCAAAGGGAATGGCGACTGTGAGCTTGCGTTTCTGGGCGGGGGAAATGCAGCCACTTGATGCGGCTGGTCGGCGACGAGACAGGGACGGCAACACGACGGTGGAAAGTTTCTGACGAGATGGCGAAAAAACAGACACTGGGGAAATTTCACCAATGACTGACGTAGGACACAGTGGTGCTCCAGTCGCGTTCGGAGTGAAGGTCCGACAAATTCGATTTTGGACTGTGGTTGGCGATGTAAAATGGCCTAGGGGATGCCGAAAAGAATCCTAGCCGCCGGGAATTGGCAGGTGGTGGAAAATGCCGGATGAAGAAATATTATTCAACGGCGACAAAGACGCGTTGACGGCGATTGCGGACGGAGGAAAAACTGCCGTCGGTGTGCTGACTTGGCAGATACAGCAAAATGACGTCGGTGAGCAGTTCGCACGCTGTGGTGACAGGGCCAGGAGGGGAATAAACGCTTTGAGCAGTTGTGGGCGATGGCGTGCATATACGTATGTATATGCTATGCATACATACAATAGGGACGGGATGTGGCTTGTTGCAGGGCGGCTGGTATCGGTATCTGAGAGGCGTCGTTTATAGCCTCCGAACACACAAGATATATGTGTCGGCAAGACTAACGAATTCTCAAATACCAATGTAGAGTAGTATATCCACATATCTCGCCAAAGGTCTAGTCATTGATTCCATGCCACCTCCTCACGTGCTATCATCGTCTATGCTTACCCATGTAACCCACACAAAAGCGTCAGGCGAGCGCGGAGATGGCCCCTCTCTGGCGCTCGCTACATTATTCCTGGTGGGGAACTTGCATCCCTCCAAATCACCTTGAACCCGCCAACAACCACCTGCAGAACGAACATTATGTCATCCTGCATTTCGTCAATATCTACATGGCCAATCATACTCATCCGCAATGCTCAACCCGCACAGGCGTGATATTTGACTTTCATATTCGGTATAAGGGTTATGTACAATCACTGATAGGGTTATGTCTAAGATATCCATGCATTGTCACGTTCCGTACTACCAAGAACCCATTGTCTACCAACACTTCGTCACTCCGTCACTATAAACACTCTTTATAACCAGTCACATTTTCTTTCTGTATCCATCTATAGTTCCCGCACATCTCCGCTGACTGACACCTACCCGAACCCAAAATTCTTCCGTATCTACCCCTCTTGCCCCACTCTACATCCGCCCAGTACTTCCCTGGTCAGTGTCGCCCCAAAGCGTTTATGTCGACATCATGCCCCACAAAACCCCGGGTACCGCAGACGTCAACTCTGCATACATACACCCCATTATCCACTGTGCATATGCAAACACACAAGCTTTTACGATCCCTCGATAATCCCCAAACAGCTTCTCGCTGTCATTGCTATGACACTTTATAACCCAACCTCCAGCATATCACCTTCCGCTTTGGTGAATCCGCTTGGCTGCATCTAACCGATCTATCACGATCCAAGCCTTCCGCTCCTCCGGTAGTAAAAGGTCGAAAAAAGAGTCCCAAGAACCCCTTTGGCCTCACGTCACCCAACAGTCATCCTATTTAACTTCCAAATGTGCATGAACACAAATCCACGTTGCACGGCCGTAGCTTTCGTCATAATCTTCGTCTCCAAAGAACGGTCTTTTTTAAGGCTTTTAATTGTGTCCATGTACATACATATGGATTCATCGACACGAATCTCTACTACTCACCCCAGTACAAAGTCTAGCCCTACACCGGCAGTCCCCGCAACATTGGTAACATTGAAGCAACCAAACTACCAATCACAGCCTTCTCACATGCCAAATCAACCAAGTTCGTAGTACCAAGCTCCACCCTCGGCAAATCAAGCCTCAGACTTGCGCCCGCACGCCCGAATCTCACATTGGTTGGCACACCGATCACGCTCGACCGTGATCCTTTCCGTCGACCCACGTATCACTGGCGCCTGCATTTCCTTAGTCATATCAGGGTCGCCAACAACAGCAGCCGTTCCCTCTGCAAACGGCTCCAAAGCTACTTGGTCATCCGATACAAAGATTTGCGGACCAAGCGGTCCTTCTTCAGATCCGCTATCCTTTTCGCAATAGAACTCGGGCTGGATTGTATAGGTGTGAATGCCACTGGCATGAAGACATTCGCTAAATGTCTTCAGTCGCAGCATAAATTCCACCGTCGAGGTGTCCAATACCACCGCGTGGACAGAGGCAATTCTTTCCCGCTCGTTCAAACTCCAAACACGAAGCTGGTGAATCGACTTAACACCAGGAATTCGTTCCAAGTCCTTGCGGACGCCCTCTAAGTCAATGTTGTGTGGGGCAGCTTGGAGGAGCATGCGTCCAGAAGCGCGCGTGACTTTGATAGCCGACATAAAGATCATGATCGCTATAGCCACACTGATAGCTGGGTCTACGTAGAAACGATACGGACTCTCAACCTTCCAGATAACTGCCCCAGAGATGACCACTCCGATGTTGTTGAGGGCATCACCCATTACATGGGCGAGAACACTGGCCATCCCCAAGTCGTGATGGTGTTCCTCTTTGGGTGGTCTGTCCATGTGACTGTGGTCTCGATGATCGGCCGCATACTACATGGGAAAGGAAGGAAATGTCAGCTTTCTACCATTTAATTGTTTACCGGAGTTTAAGTTTACAACGTACGTCTTGACTCTCGGGGGTATGAATGTCAGCGGTTTGTTCCTCTTCGTGGGAATGACCATGGTGATCATGACCTATAACTAATTAGCCATTGCCTGTTCAAATTATACAAAATTAAAGTTCTACTCATACCGATGCAAAGCAATACGACAATGTTCAGTGCAAATCCGACGGCCCCAATGATCATTACCATTTTGGGATCCTCGACCACTACATATTGTTAGAAAATGGCATCATAAGTCACCGGCAATGGTGAGACAACATACCTTCGACTTTCATAAACCTTTCGATGGCTTGGAGGAAGATACTCAACCCCAGAGCCATCAAAAAGGCACCATTGAAAAAGGCACCAAGGAGCTCTGCTCTTTCCCATCCGTAAGAAAAGCCCCCAGGCGCTTTTCTATCTGGTGACGCCAGCTGAATTAAGAGTTAACGACGGCAATTGATCCATGCCTATTATGTTTCCTACTTACCACGATGGCCACCAAGGCTACTATATAACTGAACACGTCGTTGATCTAAATAAATGTCAGATAAGGCAAGATAAAACAAGGACAAGTGATCAAAACAAACATAGTGGAATGCATCAGCGACAACGGCCAGTGAGCCTGTCCGGAAGCCAACTGCAGTACATCATTGTTAGCAAAGTTTACAGCATATTCGTAACGAAATATTCGACGTACTAACGAGCTCTGCAATGAAGAAAGCTACTCCGATCGCGATGGCCACAACCATCTTCCACTTTTTACGCTGCAGCGTCTTGCTGCATCTACGGCCTGCGTGGCTGCCGTGAGTATCATGGGAGTCAGTTGAGCTACTGTCCCCATGAGAGTGACCATGTTGATGTTCATGGCGGTGGCCTGTTGAGGCATCAGAGTTACCATCAGACATGGTTGCGGCGTCGAGTTGTAATGACACTGCGATAATAGTAACGTCAACTTGTGACGTGCGAGAACGGGTCGATATAAATGGTCGGGACAATGCTTGTCACTCCGTAGACTTGTGCTACAATGAGAAAGCCAAGCAAGTAGGGCTATAAAGGGTGGATCAAGCCGGTACAAACTATCAACGAGGAGACACAGAAAAGAAACAAGAAAAGAACAGGCGTGGCACCTTATCACAAACTCGGCAGTGGGAACCGGGGAGTATATGTGTTAATAGCCGTCGTAGAAGTGGACCTTATAATGACTTTTCTTTTGATTTCGAAAGCAAACGTTGTGCAAAATTCTCGCTGTTGGACAAAACAAGGTTGGGTTTTGAGTAGGCTGGAGTGTTTATGTTTACCAGGTCTCATTAGGAAGCGTCGATTCATAGAAGTTTAAGTAGTTGTGGCTGTGATTGATGCAGTTTCTTTCAAATGCACCAAAGAAGCAATTGTCTTCTATTTTGGCATATTAGGCATGTTGCTCTGGTTTCTCATCTCTTTTCATTTAAATGTAATTGCCTAAAATATCCAGTGGACAACTAAGAAGCAGTGACATACGCAACTAACAGATTGCAATCTATCAAACTATTATGACATTATTGCTCGACACGAATTGGGTACATACATGTTGTTTAGGTTCACGGGTTAGCAAATATCGCGAAGACCGATGGACAACGATGACAATCTGTTTTTGGTCTCTTGGCTGATCCTCTGGGTCTGTATCGGCATACCAAAGACACTTGTCTTGTGTTCACGGATAATGGTGACACAAACCTCAGAAACAACTCCTGATTAAAGTTTGAGCTGCAGGGGGGCGGCTTAGAAAGACCCTAGATGACGCATCATTTATCGGCTGATTAGATGGTGACATATCGTGTTGGTCCTGAAATCGCTCTTAGCTTGTCACTGAACAATCGTGGAACTAACGCTAGTTTCATGCCAGCAAGTAGAGTACCCCATCGTTCTGTGTCCAGCTAAGCATTCACTCTACTGAATGGGTCGGTATGACTTTCTTGACTTGACCCCGGCCGTGTGACTTTTTTTCGTCGGGACATGGTATAACCTTCGTAGGACGTCAAGCGTGTGTGGGCTCGGAGCTCATATAATCCAACCGGCCGGGATTTTGGTCATCTTCATAAACTAAACTATGTATGTCCATGGTACACAACGCACCCTATAAGGCCTGATTTATTTGTTATTCGTCTAAATTTCATATCCCGAGAGATTCCTTGCGGCGCGGGCCCGACCGCTTGTACTGCACCGTGTCGCTTACCAGTACGACAGAATTAAGAAGCTCGGAGACAAGAGATTGCAATACCAATTTGGGCCGAGGTGTGGTGGTGGGGTGTGGTGATGCTACTACGACTCGATGTTACACGTAATGCGACAGTCGAAGGATTCCCTTTTCAACGCGACTATCTCCAACTTGTGAAGCTATCGTTTAATAATCACAAAAACAGTTGAATGTAGTCAATATCTACCTAAGACATCATAAACGGACAAGATAATATCTAAAGTACATGAGTAGTCTCTTCTACCCTAGAACTCCGGCTGGTCAATGATAGGGTTATATGACAAGGGTTTTATATTTCAGTGTTGACCGCCTGAATTCTGCCGCTTTGCCTGGCATGCCTCAACGTCAGTGAGCTACCATGATGAGAATCATTCATCTCATTATCATCAATCAAAATTGTCCTGCACTTGCGCCATTTGACATTGCCCATCACAAATCATCATGGCTGTTGTCCAATAAGCATCAAACACCGTGATTTTTCAAGTGCTTTAGTTTCATTGTAGTGAACCGCGATTCATATACGAACCATTTAAATCATTGATTGGCGTTTGCTTATAGCCACGGATGCCTCAGATGAGAGACGAATTCTGACAGATTCAGCCGTTAATTTCCAACAAACCAATCCCACTGCCTCGGCCGCCGGAACCCTAACACCCGCTGTTATGGGCCGTCAACCCCAACGCCGGCTCCCCAGTCATCTTCGGCAGTTGAGCCGAGCAAGCACCGACCGTTCATTATCGGCACCCCGTGCTGTGTCACCGGATTCACACAGCCAAGCATCAACAACCGCCCATTCAGCCCATGGTCGCGCGAAACTTCTTGCCCGGAGATGTACTGTCACTGTAAACGAAAATTACTCACCAGATGAGGTCCTTTTGAACTTCAATCTTGTGGCTAGTAGTGACATCAAGCCCGGCCAGTTAGTTTCATTATCAGTAGTCTTGGAGGGGGAAAAAGATTCGTCAAATAAGAAGAAGGCCCCTGGGAGAGTGCCCGGACTGTTGGAGAATGAGGTTTTGGGCGAGACATACACATTTATAGCTCGGGATTTCCCACATGAGCTGAAGGTGAAGCATCCAAATGTTGAAGTTTATGTTGTGAAACATATTGCAGATAACTTTGGCATGAAGAAAGGCACCCCAGTGTTACTCGGCCCAGTAAGTGCACCCATACGACCAGACAGGTGAAAACAATCTAACTCCGAATGTGTAGATCGACGGGTCTAACCCAATAACTGAAGCTACCTTTGTGGAGTTGACCTTTAGAGATCAGTTCATGTCTCGAGCGGACATGTGGCGTATGGCGGTAGATGAGTTGAATGGTCGCACTGTTTATCGAGGACAATCTGTTTTGTTTATGGGGACCATAAAGGCAACAGTATCGTCTATCTTTGTGGGGGAGTCCAAAGTACATTCGGCCTTCTTCACAAAGAATACACGTCCTGTATTCCGTTCAGAGAGTGCGAAATATGTCATCTTCATTCAGATGGCCCGGGAAATGTGGGACTTTGACGCAGAGGGCTCAGGCGAGATCATGTTTAATAGAGTGGTCAACGGCCTTTTGCCTGCGCTGTTTAAAAAGTGGGCATTATTACAGGCACATCACCGAGTGTCAATTGTTTTGTTTGCTCGGGTGGAGTATGACTTTGGTATCACCACTCAACGGCATTTCGAAGACCTTGCACCGTATTTCACAGGAAAACAGCCTTCTGGAAACGAGCGTCCCTATAAAGACTTCTACCGTGTTGTTATTAGCGAGATGTCAAGCGGTGAATGGACTACTATCTTGTATCAGCTCAAGAAGGAGTTCAACTACTTTCGGCGGGACATCAGCACCTTCCATCTACACGCGCCAGGTGTAATCACAGGCAAGAATATAAATGGTCAGCCCTACACAGACGACGAAATTCGCACGATGCTCAATCAAGTTAAAGCGGAGTCTTCGCTGGCCATGTTTGGTAACTTTCTAGAGGCTATCGCTATGGCGTCCGCACAGTTTGCTTCGGATTTTTTAGACCGGGACCTCAATCACACAGGTACCTCTTTGGTTATCATCAGTCCGGGCCCTGGTGTCTTCGAAGTAGAGTATGAGACTCTACGACGAACTACGGAATCTTTGGTTGGCAACGGGATGGGTATTGACTTGGTCTGTGTGCCTAAGCTACCTCTTCATTCTGTACCACTCTTCCGGTATCGTACTCGGCAGCTTCTGATGGATGGAAAGGAAAGATGGATTCGCAGTCGTGAGAGTACCCCGCGTGGTGGCCAAGCATCGATTGTTGGCAGCTGTACATCTGTAGCGGAGTCCATCTCACCATCAAAAACGGTCACTGGTACTGCTGGTGGACACCTTCGACGTAACGATTCATTCGCTTCTACTAATTATGGGATGACTACGGAGGAATGGAGTTACGCGGTTCCCCAGTGGCTGCATGTAGCTTTTTGGACGGGTACATCGGAAGAGGCTCTCTCCTACCAAGGCATTGTACTGAATGTTGATGCTGGCTCTGGCGCGGACAAGGATGACACCAAAGCCAAAGGCAAAGGCGAAAAGAATCAGAATAACGAGGAAGAGTTTGTCATTCGTTGCCGAATGTATGGTCTGCAGATGCGGAGTGTCCTCGAGACAAATGAAATCGGCACTGCACCACTTGCAGATGACCCAGCTTTCAACCGTTCCCTCCTTGACTTTAATCTGACTGGCCGCGAACATAGCAAGTTGAAACGTGTTGGAAATCACCATATTTACATCTCCCGTACTAAAGCGTACAACTCATTCAGTCAACCTGTCAAAGGTATGGACGACTTTAACATGAGTAAACCTCCACAGTTGTTTCAACGCAAAGACTATAAAAAGCAGTTTCAACTGTTGATGCAGTATGATGACCAAAAGGCCAAGTTGCCTAAGAGTCGAGGCCATGCTCTACATCCTAAGATGAGTCGCGATCTCGGCACCGGCACCGAACCTATCAATCTATTGGGTACGTCCATGACGGAGAGCCAAGAGACTCCAAAGGGCCCGGGATTCAATATGATGGCTAGAAGGATGTCAGTCACCCCTAATGATTTAGATATGTCTCGCAGACGGGGTAGTATGTCTGCTTCTACATACAGCACCGGCAACTCTCACCAACTGTCATCAGACTTGTCAGATCGCAAAGAGTCTATGATGAGCGTAGTTCCCGAGACTTCCGTCCTATCGACGGACAACAAACTGCAACCATCAGAAGCAGAATCATCTAAAGAACCTGCGCGGTCCGTCTTACCGTCTTTCAAGATGCCTAAATTTATGAGAGGAGGAATCCACTTTAGCACCAACGGGTTTGGAATTGCGGCACCTAAAGCCTCTGTTGCCGAGCCGAGCTTGTTGCCAGCTGTAGCTGTGAAGCCAGTGGCGCCATTAGTAAACATTAGTGATGTCACTGCGGCGTCAAATATCTCGCGGGCGTTACCGACCAGGCCGTCACCTACACCATCTATCATATCGCGCAAGGACTCAAGTTCTATCACGGGTGGCACGCCTGCCAGCATTCCGATTCGCCCTAGCAACACCGGATCGGTGTCTTCACTTCAACAGTCTCTTGCAACACCTAGGGCCAGCATGTTCCGTGCGCCTTCCATGTTCGGTAGGGACCGGTTCAATGATGACAAAGACGTCAATACATCGAACAAGTTCCGCAAGGACGAGGCAAAGGTCAATGCAATGAAACTTAAAGGGGGATGGGGTACCAACAACAGCGTTGGCAACGGCACAGGTGGTGGATTTATGGACATGTCAGGTTCTCCAGCTAATGCTAACGGTGGCGGGTATGGAGATCACCGGCACCATCGTAATACGGCACAAGTTTCCCCTTGGCTCATGATGCTCAATCCGTCAAATCCTGACGTTTCAAAGATTGATGACGCTACCCGGTACCGCTCATGGCAGCATGTCTTCCCTCGGACCTCACGTATGCGAGTAATGAAGTGGAAGGCGTTATGTTGTCCAGCGGCCGTTCCACTCACCACGGAGTACTTCCCTACACAAAAAGAGTTCGAGTCTGATTGGCAGTGTGTTCCTTACAGTATCGCACAAAATATCGATGATGAATTTGATCAACAGGATGCCAAGTCACGACAGAAGTTCCTATGCGAACTCATCTCTCTCCGATTTGCCCAGGGATTCCAAGTGGTTATTGGTCCAGCAGTGGCCAAGGCTTTTGGTCAAAAACTACTCAAGCTGACTGACATCTTCTCTCCGGAGACTTCAATAGAAGACGGCACCAGTATTTTCATGAGTGCTGGAAACTCTATTCACCATCTTTCTTGCTCCAATGGAACCGAAATCGAGGTCAACATCTACACACGAAAGATCGACCCCGCTGTCTTTTCCTCCTCGATGCCAGCAGTCTACAAGCCAGCTATCCGTACGCTACTAGACCACCATTATGAAGAGCGGCAGATGCATGTGTTTTCGCAGAGACCCGAATACAACTGGAACCAGACCGACTCTTATATTGCCGGGCAAACAGAAACTCTCATGGACTCGAAGCGGTTTTGGCGCATACGACTTGTATTGATTCCCGTTAGCGGACGGCTTTCCAAGTCTCAGAAGCAGAATAATGAGTACTTGGACGAAGAGAGACGATTGGAGGGTATCCAGAATCTTGCTAGGCTGTGGCAGAAGCATCGAGTTGTTCCCGAGTCTGAACGGCAAACTGTCCCTGGGGGCACTGGGCCTTCACGTCGTCGTCGTGATCCTAACCCACTAGATATCATGTACAAGACAGATGATCCCTCAGTAGTCATTTCCATGGAGAACGAAGTAGCGCCGTTTTTAGAAGGGCCAGATGCGCCACGCAGAGTCCACTTGGTTTCTCGGCGTGACGGCTTCCGTAAGCCTACTTTCAATCTTCAAGTTCTGGCTGATGCTATCCAACAGCCTGCGGATCAAGGTGGTATCCGGATGCAAACTCGAAAGTGGCATTTATACAGCCACGATAACTGCTTCATTGGATCTGACATGACAACGTGGCTTCTAGACAACTTTGACGATCTTGAGACACGCGAGGATGCCGTGGCTCTGGGTAATAGACTTATGGTTGCTGACGCGGGTAAGGACCCGAACCCCAATGGCTTGTTTGTCCACGTACATAACAAACACGGCTTCCGGGACGGTCAGTACTTTTACCGCATTGCACCCGAGCATTCTAGACCTGCTCCTCAACCAAGTATCTCCCACACGTGGTTCAAACGCCGAGAAAAGGAAGCTCCCTCTGTTCCGGCGACACCCCAAATAGGTGCAGTGGGTGTAGACCGTGAGCGCTCTTCTGCGGCTCTTATCGGTACGGAAGATTCTCCTTCTGTGAATTGGACAAACACAACGACGCCGACGCCTTCTAGCGTGTTCCCGCTTCAGTTGCCTGGGGCACGGGGTAAGGCCCGGCCTAAACCGAAGCCTATAGTCATGCTAAGCAAGGTTATCAAGTATGATGTGGATCATCGCAGACGTTCATACCGTGATGAACGCATTGATCTTCACTATGACCGCCTGCACAATCCTGACAACTGCTTTCATATTCGCATTGATTGGTTGAACACCACACCGAAGCTGATTGAAGATGCAATTGACATCTGGGCGCGAGAAGCGATTTCACATGGATTGCGACTGGTCGAGGTCCCGATTAACGAGGCCAGCTCGATTACGACACAAAACCCATTCCGCAGGCCTTACCTGATCAAGGTTGAACTACCAGCTGCCTATCTTAATGAGATTAGAGTGACGGATAGTCGGGCGTCTATTGTATCTATCTCGACAACGCCACCAACTAGCACTCCCTTATTTGGACCTATTCGCTTGCCCTTCCAGACACAGGCTGCTCAACCTATACCTGCCACCCCTCAAACAGCTAGACCCCGCGGATCACATGCGCTGCGTTTACAGAGGGAGATTCTTTATCGGTTCGATTTTGTTCTTGACATGGAAGCTGCAGATAACTTTCCCAGCAACGTTGAAGTCCGGTACTCTTGGGGTCCTCCTGACTTCAAGTACTCTCAGTACATCCACCGGTCCGGCTGTCTTCTTGCCCAAATCACCAATGAGGGCCATTTCCTTATCCTTGAAAACCACATGTTTACGAATCGTACTGGCAGCAAGGAAAAGAGTTTGGCTGCCGAACGCGATCGTGAAAAGGGAGTTCATGCCGGGTTTTCTTCTCATACCGCACATCTTCATGACCCAAGATATACCGACTCGCCACGTCTCAAGCCGACATTTAGGAACTCGCCGGCTTTAGGACCCATACTTCCAGGTCAGAAAGAAGCTAAAAAGGCGGCAGAGACTAGCCTGAGTCACAACCAGTTCATGTTCGACCGGATAATGGCGGAGTTGGAAACTTTCTGCCGAGATAAACAGGCCGTGGAAGATTTCTACTATGAAGTTCTTTGTGAAGACGTCAATCTTAGTGGTCCCGCGCGGTCCCCAACGACTGACGCCTATCCCACGTCGGCTTCCGCTGCGCCCAGCATCAAGGCATCACCACATCTCGTTAGTCTCGAGAGACAGGCCCGTGATAGAGACGCCCGGGCACTCAAAGCTATCGAGAATACTCCCGATGCTAACATTCCGGTTCTGGGACTACCACCTAATGTGTTGGACATGGATAACCTGCCAAATGGAGGTGTTGGTGCGCCAGTAGAGAGAGTCCGGCAGAGTATGGGTGCAGGAATTCTTGGTACTAGTGTGAGTATGGGGTTAGGGATGCTACGGAGAGGAAGTACGCAGACGGGTAACTCGACAAGAGGAGATGATGACGGAAAATAACCTAGTTGAGAATAATGGAGGTCAAACACGGAGGTATTGTACTACATATATAGGATATCATCATCGTTGACGATTATCCATATCAATTTCCTGCTACATGTCACTGTGCGTGTCATATTTTGGCACCCTAGTATACACTGTAAGATCAAGTAGGCAACCCTATTGTTTAATATACCCTACTATGAAAATATCGATATCTGAGTGAGAATTCACATCTGATGAAATGAATCGTGACATATTAAACCTATGAAGAAATCTCAGGGAACAACATTGAGGTGGTAACTTCCCCTCACTCACTCAAGTTAAGCGTCATATCAATTGTCGCTTGTACCCTCGTTCAACATATTACAAGCTTATCAGGGTCTATCTTTTCTCTTTACTCACACTCATTTACCCCGTTCACCGTGAGAAATGCTTCGGCGCTTACAACTTGCTTCATGCATCCGACACTACTCTGGAGTGACTGCCATATCACCGCGACACTATCAGGTTTTGGCGGGTGGAATAGCCAGTAACAGACTGCCCACTCTATTTCGGGACAACAACCCTCCTATTGGCCGGGCGTTATATGGTACTTTAGCTGACGTGCTCTCGCGGGATTCAGTTGATGGTGTTGTAAAGAAGGCCAAAAGAAAGAAGAAGGTTGCAGAGGAAATTTCAATACCTGCTGCGGCGAAAAAGAAGAAGCCAAGGAAGAAGACTAAAAAGGTTAAAGAGGCGGAAGTATCCACGGAGACCCCAGTCAAGAAGAAACGGACAAAGAAATCACCAACCTCGGAAGCGCGGAAAGAGGTACCGAAACCTAATAAACGTCATATACCGGCTATCAAACCTCACTACGCCATGCCAAAAGGAGTTCCTCCGGAGGCTCTCAATTTCGACCAGGACTCCGGCCATGCTACGATCTACGAGCCGCACAACGGTGAATTTGTTACTCCGCAACGGAAACCGCCTTCAGAGGAACAACAGAATATCATTGCGGCTAGCCAGGAATACAACGTTATCGTCACTGCGAGACCAGGATCAGGAAAGACGGCTACGGCGGAATACATTGTTGAAGCGACGCCCAAGGATCAGCGGGTGGTGATTCTGTCTTATAACCGCCGGTTGAAGGATGAGACGCAGAAACGTATTGGCGAACATCATTCGAATGTGGAGGTGTTTACATTCCATGGGCTGGCTTCGAGACTCTTTGGGACACTGGTTAAGGATGACGCTGCGTTGAAGGAGCAGCGGAACCACTTTGAGCGATCGGGTGAACTACCTCTTCCGATGCGTATGACTCCGTTTGATGTTATTATTTTGGATGAGTTCCAGGACTGCACGGATATGTTATTTTGGCTTGTATGCATGTTTGTCAAGGCGAACAACTCTAGTATGGGTGGGCAGACGGCCCGGATAGTCGTCCTTGGTGATGAGAAACAGGCGATTTACCAGTTCCGTGGGGCAGACGCGAGATATCTTTCGCTGGCTCCGCAGTTGTTCGGCGAACTTAGTGGTGGGAGGCAGTGGGTTCGGGCGCCGCTGAGTAGGTCGTTCAGAATGCCGATTGAGTCTGTTGGTTTCGTGAATAACGCGCTGTTGAAGGGGCAGCAATATATTGTTGGCACAGGTAATGGACCATATCCGATTGTTCTTCATTCACAGCCTTTCAATGAACAGAATATTGCGGACAAGTTGTATTGGCTTATTGTCAAGTATGGTGCCCACAACACGGCTATCTTGTCGCCTTCGGTGCAGCGCGGAAGGACGTTCAAGGCGCTGGTTAATGTGTTGAGTGAGCGGTTTCATATTCCCATTGCCACGCCTCAATCGGACGACGCACAGTTGGAAATGAAGGCTATAGAGGGCAAGTTGGTTGTCTCGACCATCCATCAGTTCAAAGGGAGTGAACGTGATTTGGTCATTGTGTTCAACATGATGAATCACAAGTACTTTAAATACTGGGCACGTATGATGCCTGATGATCGGTGCACCAACGAGCAATTTGTCGCATTCACAAGAGCCAAGAAGCAGCTAGTAGCTATTTTCGACAAGGGTGACGACCTGTTGGGATTTGTCGATCCGGCGGCCGTAACCGACAACGCACTGTGGGCTCATACTACGGATATTGCGGAGAAGGACCACGATTTACTTGCCGGACCGGTGCCCGAGCGCCTAGGCGAGTTATCTGGTTTAGATATTCCGGTTGGAGTGTCCGTCACCGAGCTAGTCAAGTTCCTTCAAGAGGAGACGATTCAGCGACTACTACTTCAGTATCTAGACATTGAGATTGTTCACCCTGGCTTCTCACAATCTAACCACATCGATATCCCGGATATCGTCCCCACCAAATGGGCTGTCCAGCGGACTGCCGAGAAACTTCCTAAGGCGTATGTCAATGGATTTTCAAAACGCACTACGGTTGTTCCTGGGGAAGAAGTTGCTGAGGTCCCGTTATATCCACAACGTGAATGGGACTTCCATGAGAGTGTCTCGGATATCAACGCTCTGGTTGTCATGGCGGCTGCTGAATATCGCATGTTAGGAACCCTCAGGACCTTCCAGGTTGGAAACATGGAAGAGCCGGAGAGAGAGCTATCCAACCCGCTGACGAAAGAGGATGTTGCATGGCTTTGCAGGAAGGCTTGTGAATATGGAGTTGAGAGATCAGAGTATAAAGTCCGGTTACTACAGATGAAGGATCACACCTGGGACTGGATGCAACCCGACGCAGTAGAACAAGGCATCGCCCGTCTAATGGAAGAAATCCACACACAACAAGTCGGCACGTTGATGTTCGAAACATCCCTAGACAGCACCTTAATCTTCGGACCCCGCGAACTCACAATCGGCGCTGTAGCCGATATAATCCACGTCAAAGATGACCGCAAGACGCTCCGCGAAATCAAATTCACCATCAATCTATCCGGCGAACACGTCCTCCAAGCCGCCGTCTACGCCGCTCTTTTCGCTAGACAGAGGGGCCGCTTACCCGATGAGACTATTCTGTATAACATTAAAACTGGAGAGAAATGGCGGGTCACGGCGCTTGACCCGGCTATGAAGTTGGCGCATTTCCTGGACGACTTGATCAGGATGAAGTATACCAAGGGTCAGGTGGTGTCCGATCAGATGTTTATGGAGCGGGTTGATAAGATCAGGAACGGGGTCGTTGATAACTGGATCGAAGTGTAGATTATACATACATACGTGTACACATAGCATGATACCCAACTTTATATAAAACCATCTCCACTCACTGACCCGTCACTCAACTTATTCACATCCCGATCCGGTTACACAACCCCTGCAACTAGCATTCCCAGACGCCACAGTGGCTGACCAACCCGCTTAGTAATGCCCGTCTATCTTATCCATCGCGAGTGGCGTAAATTTACTTAGCTACAGGAAGGCTCTCAGCATCGCGAAAAAGCATCGCATCGCACCGCGCCTCGTCACAACCCAGTCCAGCCCAGCCCAACCAACCAACCCATCAAAATGGCCAACTTCCTCGCATCAATTTTCGGCACCGAGCTCGATAAAGTGAACTGTTCGTTCTACTTTGTAAGACCACCCCATCTTCCCGCAACCACCAACACCAATAACTAAACTAACCACTCCTCACCCAGAAAATCGGCGCCTGCCGCCACGGCGACCGCTGCTCGCGCAAACACGTAAAACCCAGCTACTCGCAAACCATCCTCATGCCCAACCTATACCAGAACCCCGCGCACGACAGTAAAAACCGCATGAACCCATCGCAGCTCCAGAACCACTTTGACGCCTTCTACGAGGACATCTGGTGCGAGCTGTGTAAATACGGCGAACTAGAGGAATTAGTTGTTTGCGATAATAACAACGACCGTAAGTTTTTTTTCTTCTTTCTTTTCCACAGACAAACGTCCAAGCTGCCAAGGAAATATTAATACTAACGTTTTCCTGATTCCAAAGACCTCATCGGTAATGTCTACGCCCGCTTCAAATACGAAGACTCCGCCCAAACCGCATGCGACGCCCTTAACACCCGCTGGTACGCCGCCCGCCCCATCTACTGCGAATTATCTCCCGTAACCGACTTCCGCGAAGCCTGCTGTCGTCTGAACTCGGGAGAGGGATGTATGCGCGGTGGTTTCTGCAACTTTATCCATAGGAAGAATCCCTCTGCGGATCTTGATCGGGAATTATATCTTGCGACGAAGAAACATCTCAAGAATAACGGCAAGGGCGATCGGAGCCCGAGTCGTAGCCCGACGCCGGAGCCCAGCAGGAGACGGTTTTAGAGGGTTAGATCTGATGGACATAGGTTGGCGTACGGAGTTTTGGGAATCTGCAACTTGATTGTTTGGTTTGAATGGGTGGTAATGTTAATATATATAAACATATATATATATGCGACAAAGGTAACAATGCTAGACCAACAACAAAGCCACGAGCTAGAGAAAATAGACAAAGTAACTGGCATCCTCACTTTCCTTTCCCCCTATCCACCTAAAGGTCTATCAAATCCGCCGACGCACTCCTCGTCAAATCCACTCCCGCCGTCGCCCCAGGCTGAGGCGCTGGCGCACTCGTGGTAGCCGTAGGAACAGCTGCCTGCGCCTTCTGTCCCGGAATAACCGGATAAACCGCCATAACCTGCTCCGCCAACCGTTTTGGGTCAGCGCCCCTCTCCAAATCGACATTCAATATCCACTCAAGACCATCCTCGCCTTCCTCCTCAGGCTTGCCCACTACAGGGCGGAACAAGCGAGGCTTCCAGACCTGCCCGGTCTGTGTGCGTCGGGCAGCTTCCTCGCGCTGGCGATCTTCGATTTTGGTCTTTTCGTCGGTGGCTACGACGTGATCTTTGGCGATGACGGCTTGGGATGTAGTTTGCCAAAGACGTTGGGATTCGCGGGGCTCTTGTTCAGAAATGGGCCGGGTCAGAGGGGGGGTAGGCTTAGATTTGGGAGCGTTGAAGAAAACTTCGGTGTGGCCAGTCTATGCAAGATTTAGTTAGTCATGTCTTTTACCAATTTAGTATGTTTGATCGTTAAAAACTTACTTTGACACAAGTGATTGACATAGCGCCGCTCCAAAGACCTGACAGTTCGTACAAGACCTCACCAGTGCTAGCGCGCTTGATAAAGCCCCCGATGGCATTATAAGTGCCGCTAACCCATCCTTTGGTCTTAAACTCAATGTCGCAAGTCAAATCCAACTCAGGACACTTGACGATTGAATGGTCACCCAACTCATACTTCATCTTTCCAAACAGAATACCGCGCGCATACATGTTTGGCTGCGTCAACACATAGCGCTCGCCATGAGCCGGGTTCTTCCCCCGGTTAGTCAGCGTTAAAAACGCAACTCCCTCCATCAAACTAGCCGCCGAGTTCCCCAAGAACTTGGACCGGGGCTTAAGAGTCCCGTCAATGCGGATGTGGTGGTCCGGGGCGAGGTAGAAGTAGCTCGACTTGGGCGGGTGATGCGACGTCTGCTCGGAAATATAGTAGGCGCGGGTGCCATCGGGGAAGTCCCAGTAGCATGTGTAGATTTCTCCGAGGATGGGGTTGAGGGGTTTCTTGACGCCACTGTAGGGGACAAACAGACGGTGTTAGTGGGGGGTGTTCGGCAGTTGCGGGGTCTGTGGGTCCGGGACTTACGGAGGCCGGATGTGCCAGCCACTGAGGTAAAACTTGACAACGGAGACAAAGCGCTCGGTGGGATCGTCAATCGTGGATATGGGGAGGAGCATTTCGGGGTGGCACATGAAGCTAGAGGGGGTTAGTTTTACGCTACGGGACTTGGTGGCGAATTCTATATGCATACTTGGTAATGCGCTCCAACATACTGCGCGGCTCGAGGATGAAGGTCGGCAGCGTGACTCGACTCAAGTCGGCGCCCGGTCGCAGCTGCGAGATGATGTGTGTAAGGACTATGACATGTCAGTAACGAGGGCCAAATACCCAGGACCCTTCCAAACTCACCATTTCCATCACCGGCCTCGACAATTTCCACATCGTCATCGTCCCCGATGACGTCGTCGGCCTTAGCTGGTGCCGAAAACCACGAGCCAAGCATTCTGTATGGTATATATATGTATGTATAAGAAAAAACAGGAAGAGGTTTGCGCTTGGATAATAAAAGAAACAGTAGGAAAATCGAGAAATAGTCCCTCTATCTCTCCAAAAGGTTCGCAAAGTAGAAAAAAGAAAAGCGGCGTAGGAAAATGACAAGACTAAACTTGTCCCTCGTCACGATAAATCAGCAGCGGCAGCAGCAGCCTTTCCACGTTCAAAAAAGACGTCACAAGGCTCTTTCTCGGTAGGAACCCGCGTAATTAGTGTCTGTACGAAAAAGTACAGTATATCTGAAAGCACAAGAAAGCTGAATAGCGGGGCCCTTTCCGAACAAGCCAATAAGTGAAGTAGGTTCCGCAAAAGGCCGTTTTTGGTCGAGGGAAAGAGACGGCAAAAAGAGGGTTATTATCTCTGTATATATGTTTGTAATGCGTGTGTATGTTCACTTCCTTCTGTTCTACACCTGACTGGACTAGATGGACTAGATGGCTGGTTTGAAAGTGGGGAATTACTCAAAAACCAAGACTGTACGACGGAATAGAGAGAAGAGGGAATGAGGGAGCACAAAAAGGCAATAGTAATGTGATAAAAAGAGAAAAAGGAAAGAACAACCTGTGGTTTCTGCATCCATCCAAATCCAAGCTAGATATGTAATCCAAGATACATATGTGAGTACGTTGATAGTCTTCTTAATCTTCACCCTTATCCCTCCTTTCCTATCCTATCCTATCCTATCCATTTCATGCAGAAACTCCTCGTTCCCCTCGCACCTTCCCCTCCCAATCCCATGACTCGACCAATCCCAGAAAGTACATATGTATGTATGTACATAGCAATCCCGTCCTCTATAAAAAACGCAACCACCAACAGAGCTTACACACAAGTAAAGTAAAAACAAAACCGAATGACCCCGCTTACTCACCAAGCACACTTATTAGCCCTAAAAACATGCTTTGTTGTCTCCCGAACCCGAACTGAACTAAACTATTCAACATAATCCGTGTCCCCCGTGACCCCGTGAGACCCACCTTCCGCTTTCCCATCGTGGCTGCGCTCCTGTTTGTCATTTGCTTGAGCCGTTTGCCTTTGATTTTACCGGTTGTTCCTTTATTCCCCTCCTTTTTTCTACGCTCTTCATCTCATGCACTCTGACAATGCAGGGGTTATTAGTGACGTAACCTTCCCGATTACAACACTATTCTCCCAAAAAAACGGGAAAAAAAACGCCCGACCTAATGAGCTATCAGAAGCTATAGCTTCCTCAGAACATCCCCAACAAAAATCATGACGTCATTGATAAAAGGATTGATTTAAAGAAAATTGTAGTCATTACCAAACGCCTATGAATGTATACATGTAACCATAACTCCCTTGCCTTCCCTTCCCGTTCAAGCATCTACATACGCAACCCCTTAGTGGCAGCCGGCAACACTTCAGCCAAGCGCGCCCTATCCTCGTCATTATCAAAGACAATCGAAATATCATCATGCTCACCCGGAATCTCGGGCCAATCCAAACACAAAAATGCCATGTCATCCGCTGATCCCTCGGCCTCTACCCGTTCGCGATCCTTCTCCTTTGGTACCCGTGGCAGGGGGAACTTGGCATCAAGGATCTTCAACCCGTGACGACCATTCCGCCCAAAGGCCTCAAACTCATCAGTTCTCTTGAGAACCAGGCCCATGCAGTGACCATAATGGAAGTCCTCAAAGAAGACAAGCATCTGTAAAACACCCTCGCGCTCAACAATGACAATGCGCGTTGACCCAGCTTCCCACTTCTTGTGAACAGGAACCACCATGCGCCGTCTCGTGATGGCAAAGGAAACGGCAATTCCATCATAGAGGACCTTGAAACCAGTAATAGCAAATAGGAAAGTGTGCAAGTCATTGGTGTTGGTAAAAGTGAAAGAACGAACACTCTTCCCAGTAGAAATCTTATCAAGAGCCTGTTTCAACTCACCAGGCATCTCCTTAGAAACTTGAGCCTCCGCAACAGCCATGGTCATGTCCTGTTGAGGAAGACGAAGAATCTGGAAAAGGTTGGGGTTGGAGACACCCAGGCGGATACGGAGCTCACCAGGCGTAACATTGACGCGGTCGGTAACTGAACCGTTCAAGAAGTCCGTCAAAATGCGCAACTTATCAGCCAAAACAGTCGTCGGAATATCTTCCCCATTATCATCATTGAGAACACGAACACCCTTCCACTGTACACTGCTGATACCCGGGAAGCCTCTCTTGTCGAACAGACGTGGCGAAATATCATAGGCCTGAAGTGGCAGCTCGGCAAAGATGCGCTCCTGGTTAAGTGATGAGCCAACAATAAGCGAATGGAAACGCAACCGCTCCTTCTCATCACTAAAAGAAAAGACCATGGTTCCGCGTCCCTTACTACTGTCAAACTTGAGCAACAATGCCGGGCTCTCGTTCTCACCCCGCAAGAAGCCAAACTGGAAAGGAATTGACGGCGCATAAGTGTGCGTAACACCATTCAAAGTCCTCGTTTTCGGTCCGGTAATAACAGCCAATCTGAAGCCCCGATGGTGATGGCGCGGTCCAGTAGCGGCATCCTCCTTCTGAATCTGTTCAAACAAAGCCAACTCGCAACCTTGAAGAGCCTCTTTGGGGAACACGCGCGAGTTTGCGTCGTTGTCAAAGTACTGGAACGAAGGCAGCGTAGTCCGGAAAATGGCGGACTCTCCCTTGCGTGGATACAACAATGAGTTCATCTTCATGCCGTAGTCGTACATGTTCATCAACATACGGTAATCCAAGGCCGAACATCTGACAGCCATCTGGAAACCACGTGGCAATCTGATATCAATAGTGTTTGCCTGTGCCCGCCATCTGACATCTTCCCAAGTAGTACCACCACCCTTGTTTGCTTGAATGCGCAACTGCATTTCTCCATTCTGGCTGACAATCAAGAAAGTAAGGTTTGGTTGATCTATAGGCCGGACGGTAGAGAGATAGCAGCGGAAAGTAAGACCTTGTTCCTCGCGCGTGCCCTGCTCAAAAAGGGTTGCCTCCACCAACACTCTACTAAAGTTGAAGGTACTTGGCATATCTCCCAGTGGCAAAGACTCGAGCACAGTAAGCGCTTTAGGTCCGGAAGCCCCACGCCCAGAGTTCCCAAGAAGTGAAGTTGGCGCAGAAGATTGAATGACGGGTAAAACATCGGCAGGGATCTTGGGATACTCAACCCAAATGAACTTGTCGGTAGTCTGTGGTAAGAAAGCCTCCTCAGGCGGCATGAAATTATTTCTCGTCATGGAAACGGTCAACTTGCGCAGATTCGTCCGAACCACAGCTCTAACCTCTTCGACCTCGGGATGCGCCGGAAGTCCACGTAGCTTCATGACCTCAGGAACAGCCTCCTCGCAAAGCCAGTAAGCCTTGGACAGGTTCGCATAGGCCTGCTGCTTATCCATGGTATACTGCATATCATCCTGATTCACCACTTGTCCGCGATTCCGAATAAGTGTCTCCAGCGCCTGTCTCCCCCTCAAGAACCACCACAACGCGGCGCGCGCAAGAGCGGTGAGTTCGTAATACTGAAGTGGGCCATTAGTTTCGGCGTGTAATCTGAACAACTCAAATAGATGCTTGGTACGAGCAACGAAAGCAATAAACTCGGGATTATCGGCGCCCGAGGCATCGGGGATCATGTGTGAGTAGGATGTCTGAGTATAAGCGGAAGGTGGTTCACGCTGAGAAGCAGTACTTCCATTCCGGTTAAGATCGGCTGAAATGCGGGCTTGGTGCTGCTGTATTTGCGAAGAGTGGTTTGAAAATCCGCCAGAGTAAGGTGATCTGGGGGCGTTTCCATTGTGAGATCCGGGACTATAACTCTGGATTTTCTGAAGTTGCTGCGGGGTAACTCTCGGTGGGGAAACACGGGTACGAATAGGCATAGAACTCCCTGGAGTAGCCATGGAACTAGAATTGGTCGGCGTGGCCTCATAGCGCGCAGACATGCCTTCGTATTTAGAAGCAACGGCTTCGTATTTAGCTGACATGGGCGCTTCAGGGGAAACCTCGCGATTGATGGGTGACTGCGACTCGGAATACGAAGAACTAGGCGGTGACGGAGTCAAGTTTGTTCCGTTCTCGAAATTGGTGGAGCGGGCCTTGGCAAGGGCTCTACCCTCAGCCAAGCGCATCTGTTGCTGGTGTGTTTCGATAAAGGAGCGTCTGTTTTCATCGGGCGGGCGAATGGAGTCGTTGTAGCGGGGAACAATGGCTGGGGCGTCGGTAGGGTATTGAGAGCGTGGGACAATGGGCGGTTGTTGAGGGGAGCTGTGAACGGTGGGCTCTACAGGACCAGTGTAGCCAGTCTGAGTGCGCTTCAAGGCGCGGGGTTGGAAACCCGGGTCGTCATCGATGCGCGCTTGAGCAACTGGTGCAGGTGCAGGTGGAGGTCTACCAGAGGCGATACGGGATTGCTTTCTCCGGGAGATCTCCAAGGTAGCCTCTTCACATTCGTCACCACCCTCACCAATAATATCAGCAGTAGCATGAGAAAACGAAACCTTCAACCCCTTATTTTTACGCGGCCGGCCGGTAGAATGTGTAGTTTGGGTCGAGTAGGGTGAACGAAAATCCGGGCTAGGCGCAAGCTGTCCAAAAGCCGGCGAGGTGCCTATGTTCACGGACAAGTTGTAAGCATTCTGGGGAGGCGCAGACTGTCCAACTGAAGAAGCTTGCGGATATCTTGGAGCGGCGGTAGTATCCAGCTTAGAAAGGAGCCGTGGTGGGGGGTTCCCAGGTGAAGGTTGACCATAGCCAAAGCCGGGCGAGCGGGCCATGACGTTGGGCGAAGTGACATTTGTAGGAGCAGCATGGTTGACTTGCAATGTATCAGCAGCGGAATTTAAAAAGTCGTCGACATTTGTGGCGTTGGCTTCGTCAGAGTGGCGGTCCTTGCCAAACAGCTTGCCCTTCCAGCGGTCTCTACGGGACATTTTGGTAGAGTCGTAAGATGGCTGGTCGGATTCCATCATGGTTGGATAATTGGCAGCCGGCGGAAGGCGGTGGCGTTAGCGGAAAGGTCAACGTTGACTTTTTTGGCTAGATTAGGGAGTAGCTGGAGGTGGCGATAAGAGGACGAATGATTGATTGGTACTAGCGATGATGACGACGATAAGACTTGATTTGGAGAGACAGCAAGTGAAATTGTATGATGATGAGGGGAAAATGAGGGGAGCAGAAGGGGCAGACAAGGCTGCACGGGGTGGACGTGTGTGTATGTGATTGATAGCAAAGAAATTGGAGTAGAATAAGAATGCCAAAGAGAAAGAAGAAGAAGAGAATATCGAAAGAAAAAAAAGACCCCTCGTGAAAGAAAGAAACAAGCAAATGCAGTTGCCAAGCAAGACAGAAACACGAATTTCCAAAATGCCCAAAAATAAGAAAAAAAAACAAGGAAGAAACTACTCGGTGTGCATCCCAAGGTAGTTTCCCAAATCAGACAATATGCAAACACAAGCGAGTGGTTCTGTCCTCCTCAAACGGACCTCGAGCGCGTGCAGAGACAGGAATGGATGAGCTTTGGTTCCTGAGGTATGTCGGGTGTGGGGCCCGTTTATTTGTGTATTAGGTGATGATGGGCCAGGAGGTGTGTGGATTGTTATGGTAGTGTCGCAGAACGGTTCGGGGGGGTTGTAGGCTATACAAGCAAGGAGACAGATAGATAGGATAAGGGAAGTATGTGCATATGTATGTGTGTTCCTATTTTGGGGTGTCTTTATGAAAAGAGAAGAAGAAGAATGGAGTTATTTCCATGTGGATGTGGACTGAAGGAGGGGAAAAGTGACGATGATGACTACCGAAAGCTGGCAGGCAAGAGGAGCTTTGTTTGACGGACTGGCGTGGAGGGAGACTAGGAAGGACCAGGCTTTGTTTGGATCCATGTAGATCCCAAAAGGGGAGTGACTATGTATGTATGTAATGTATGAATATATAGAATGATGTCGTGGCCACAATGATCTAGGAAAGAGAACAAACAAGTAAACGAATATGCAATGTACGAGGGCACATATTTAAGTATTACATGGGCAATTTCCGTATAGAAAGAGGTTGATTATCAAATGTACACTTTACATCTCACCAACGGCCATTTCCCTTACAAAATTCATAGAGAAGCCCATCAAAATAGCGTCCAAAACACGAGAAATGCAGCACGCATCATCAGCAAAAAAACCAGATACCCCTCCAAAGCCATGTTCTCAGCCGACCCGGTCCACTGCATCTCACCCGCAGATTCCAACAGCAGACGCCACTTGCGCTTGTTGTTACTATGATTAGGCCGCGATATCCCGACTCCGCGCCTATATCATCCGTATTCGTTGTAACCCCGATAGTCTTCGGGTCCGCGGAACACCACAGATGGTTTGACCTGCCAAACTATAAACTGCCAAGCATCAAGACTGCCTTGTGAAGGGTATCCGTCTGTGAACTTTCTCGTATTATGTATCTCAAGTGGAGAAAATAGCCGCGTTTTGGGGACTTGGAAATATGTCATGTAGTCTAGAAGGTTGACTTCACCACGGACCCATATAATACGAAGCTCGCTCATACCAGACATACGGACTCTGCCTTGCCAATCGACCATGTCAAATGCACCTTGAAACGCCTCTACCATGTGTCCATCCACAACGACATCTGTCAAGCAAAAGACTCGCCAAGATGAATATATGTTTGTCACCCATCCAGCCATCATCAGCAGGTTACGCCCCGCAAAAATTGCCAGTAGCTCAGGAGAGTCGTCGTCCGCCTCCAGTGGCTATGTTCAACATAACAAGCAACAAACTATGTGCATACAAACCTTACATCCCTCGTCATCATCCTCTACAAACTAAACTAAACTAGCTTCCCAATATGCCATGTCGAAAAAAAACAAGCGGTCTACCACTTCAACAAAGAGAGCCAAATACGCCAAAAAAGCCAGCCATGCGCATGTGAAACGAGGCCATGTTTAACCATGTGTGGCGTCTGTCGTGGCGCCATCTCCTTCCTTGTTCTCTGTACCTCCTTCCCCCTTCTTCCTACCTAGGACAATTACAAACATGTTTTTTTTGTTGTTTGTGTTTTTACAACTACCCACCCTCCCACATACCATTCAATCCCAAGAGTAATTCCCCCGTCTGCTACAACAGAACAGAAATGTCATGTTCAATATCTCACATATTCAGTTTCATTCCATTCTCATTCCGTCAGTTCCTGCCCATCGCATCCATCCATCCATCACCCGTCAATAAATTCCCACCCCACAAACCTATCCCTAAAAGGAAACCCCTCACGTCGTTCCATCCCCATTAGGAAGTCCCTATCACATCGTCATCAATCCATAAGAAAATGCCGTTGCCGTATCTCCATTATCACCATAGATAATCGTCACCTCTTCAAAAATCACCGCTCCTTCTTCCTCTCATCTCTTCAAAATCCCCGTCCTCGTCGTTTCACAATCCCATTATCCACAAAACACCCCTGAATTACCCACCCTTTACCCGCGCCGCATCTTCCTGTCTGTCGATCTGTGGCAAATAAATCCGTTTCCTGCCATGGCTTGTAAACCCTAGTTTAGTTATATCTGTATCCCTGTAATTATCCGTACAACCTTCAAGACTTGACGATCTGTTATATTTGACCCTTGACCCTAAGATAAGCGTCGAAGAATGGCATTGTGTGACGAGTCAGGTTACATCTGGAGTAAGCCTGATGAGGGGTAGAGAGGTAAGCAGCACCAGTGAAAAGAATGAGTACCCCAAGTCGACAAGCCGGCTCAAATAGCACACAAACGACATCTTGTAAACAATATATCCCGGAAGTCACCCCGATGGACAAGATCGCCACAACTATCAAACCCTTCCAGCCCATCTCCAAACCAGCTTCCGCTCCCGCTCCCGCTCCCGCTCCCCACGCCCGTAAGTCAGATTAGATGATGGAATTTCACAAACTAACTCTTGTTCAGCGCCCGAACCACCAGCCCAGCCTGAATCCCGTCCACCCAGTGAAAGAGCTTCATCCCGTCCACCCGGTAAAAGAGCTTCACCCACCTCACCCAGCAAAAGAGCCTCATCCCCTCCCCCTCTCCAGCCCCCAAACGCCGCAAAATCACATCTCTCCCCCGCGTCCCCTCCGGCCCAATGGACTCCTTCCTCCTCCGCCGATCCCTAGAAGATACGAATCTCCCCCTCGTCCGCTATCTCTCATCTCCGCCCCCTCCCCCCCTCAGTTCCCAAAAGGGTATGCCCCCGCCCCCTCCACCAAGCGACTCCGCCTCCGACTCTGATTCCCTCTCATCTATCCCCTCAGCCCCCGGCTACCAAACCGTCCGGTCAAAGTCCCGGCCGTACTTTCCGCCCGCACAGCCATCTGCCCCTTCAGAAACGGACTCTTTCGAATTCAGTGACTTAGATTCCACTATTCTCGCCGAGGTAGAATCCCTTGAACGTCGACACTCGCTGAAAACTACCCACCAATTCAATGCCTCCTCTATCCCGAATCCACCCATCACAGTTCCTCCCCAAGCCTCTCTTTCCACCGTTCCTGCCCCGTCAACTTCCATCTCCGTGACCTCAGCCCCTCGTCCACCGCCAGGCACGTCTTTCGTCCCAGTAATTCCAAGACCATCTGCCAGACAAGTCTCCCCTCCATCAGTTCCTTCCGTCGCTCCCCCAGGCACCTCTTTTGTCCCAGTAATCCCAAGACAAACCAGACAAACCTCCGCCCCATCAGTTCCTCCTCTTGGCCCCCCAGGTACATCTGCTGAATCGTTCCGGTCAACATCTACCTCTTTCATCTCTGCCGGCGAACAATCTTCTACCAACTCACAACCACGCTTCATATCACTTCATCAGCAAAAAGCTCTTTACCTCCTCAATGATGCTAGTATCGATTCTTCAGTAACCGATGGAGTCCTTGCCATTATCCAGGACTTAACAGATGAAATCCATCAACAAGATAAACTACGAAGTAAAGAAGCAAAAGAACGAAGAGAAATGGCACTGCGAATATTGCAACTCGAAGAGGAACTCGCAAGAGCTCAACGAGAAGTCGAATTAGCAAGGGAAATTCCCCAACCATCCAAAGAAAACACACCAGTTCACAAACTAAATCAAAGTGGTTATTGGTGATTCTATCTAATAAAACTATTCTACCCATCCACTTCCTGATTCTCCAAAGACTCAACCGCCTCACGATTCTCAGGATTCCTAGCACCTTCAGTGTCCTCAGAATTCATCACCGTATCCAACCACGGCTTCTTCGCCATACTCGCACTTAACTTCATAGCACTAATCAACTTCTCCCTTCTCTTCTCTCTCCGTTCCCTCACCGGGTTCCAATCACTTTCCCAGTTCATCTTATCACAAACCCATAACCAACTCTTTCTCGCCCGATAAGCCAACTGCTGTACTGGTAACGGAACTGAACTGTGACTTCCCATCCAATTCACAGATGTACCCCAAATTTCGTCACGATCAGTATCTCCCAGCTGGTCCTCATCGACTTGAGCAAACACTTCGAAACTGATCCACCCTTTATATCCCAAACCACCCCACGCTGTGTCCTCCGTAACAGCCCGAAGAAACGGGATAACAGGGAGGTATCCACCGGCCTCCCCTGGAAACAACCGGTGTCGTCTTCCCCAAACCCTTTTGGCATCATCCCGTCTCGAAAAGTTAGCAAACTCTTTATCCCCCAGAGCATCCCGCATATTCTTCGCATCAGCAAGCTGTACAAACCCCACCTTGGCTTTGTTACCACCAGCGATACTCTTCAACCTTTCCACTTCATAAATACTATCTTTTGGTCCCCATGACCTACTCCACCCCGAATCAGCCGTCGGATCCGCCAACTCCCCGCCCCAAAAGTTGAAACTGTCAAGAACCCACGTGATCCCACTTCCACTTCTCTCTTGAACTTGTTGAACCACATCCAGAGCCAAATCCCACGTGACCACCTTTGCAGCAAAGCATAGATTCTCGTATCCAAGAGTGGCTCCCCAATCACCAGCAATCTGAACAGCTCTTGACAAACTGTCAACCAAACTATCATGTCGCTTTCCTGCCTTCTCACCGTTGTCATCCAGTGAAGCCGGTACACCAATCATAGGACCACTAGGCATAACAATGCGCGCAACACCAAGCCAGATACGAAACGCCTCACTCCCTTCATCCACCTCGCCCAGCCAAAACGGCTGTACGGAAACAACCTCAATCGACAACGAATCACAAACATAAAACACTCTCTTCGCCGCCATCATCAACTCCAACTCACCCACAACGCCATACTCAGCCAGCGTAAAAGCCTCAAAATCAGCCCACTACAGCTCAATTCCCTGGAACCCCGCCGCCTTAACCACTCGAATCTTTCCCAATAACGGACAAGCACTCGGCGGCCCCAAAGCCATCGTAGCTAGACAAGCACGGTAACCCTTTTTGCGGGGCGGATTAGGCGGCGGCTGAGTTGTTGAAATTTGTGTTGATAGATGGGTAGTATCAGTGACAGAGCCAGTTTGGAGACTGCTGGCATCAGACGACTCGGATGTTGCGCGGAAAGAAGAATCGTAGTCGGCGTCGGCGTCGGACGAAAATGCGGGTGTGTCATGCATGTGGACGTCGGAGCCCCAAGATGGGGTCGGCATATGTGCTCCGAATTGCATCTTCTTAGTATGGATGATTACCCGTGATCGAAGGTGGCTATCGGTTGTCTAAATATATGTATTCACGGGATAATTCTGATATCAGTGAATATAATGAAATTTAAAATGTATGGGTAATAGTTGGTAGTTATGTATGCACGTAAGAGTACATGCATGTCAAGCGGAAGAATATATATCCAAGGAAACATAGACCTACCTTTACAACAAAACAAAACAATCTACTATCAATCTACATCCAGTAAGAACTCCCGTCATATCCAAAATAGGAAAGATCACACACATATGTACATACCCTCCTAAACCCCAGAATGACATCATATCACCACATCAAAGCGTATGTACATACAACATCTGGACCATAAAAAACCTGTAATGGATAAAATAACAAACAAATACTGCAATAACACCCTCAAACCCAAGCAAAAACCAAAGAAAAGTACAAACACAATGCAGACATGACATGCCCAAGAATCCCACCAGGTCCTCCCGACCAAGTCTATTTCCTCTCCCACCTTGTATGTAAATACAAACCACCTTTGCTAATTATACAAAATTCTCCCCTAACTTAGTACACACGCTTGAACGGAGGAACAGGCTTGCACTCGTTCTCATCCAGCGTCGTCGAAATTACCCGACGGTACTTAAGGTCGACCTCACCGTGGGGCTCCTTCTGCCACGACAGAGTGTGCTTCATCCACTCCTTATCGTCACGCTCAGGGTAATCCTCACGGGCGTGCGCACCACGAGACTCCTTGCGGTTCACGGCCGAAGTGGCAGTCTGAACAGCGCAAGTCAACAGGTTCCGCAGCTCCAAAGTCTCAATGAGATCCGAGTTCCAAATCATGGAACGGTCCTCAATACCAATCTGGGTGAAGGTCTTGTCAACCTCGTTGACGCGGCGGACACCGTCCTCCAGAGAAGACTGAGTACGGAACACAGACACATCAGTCTGCATAGCCTTCTGCATAGCCAAACGGACATCGGCAGTCTTGAGAGGACCGCTGGAAGTGCGGACGGCATCAAGATCCTCAATGGACTTGGAACCGGCATCAGCCGAGACGGGCTTCAGAGGAGCACCAGGGGTGAACTTGTCACGAATGTCGTGGGCAACGGCACGGCCAAAGACGACCAGATCCAGAAGAGAGTTGGCACCCAGACGGTTAGCACCGTGGACAGAGACCGAAGCGGCCTCACCGCAGGCGTACAGACCAGGAACAACAACATCCTCACCCTTCTCATTAATAGTGAGAGCCTCACCAGTCCAGCGAGTAGGAATACCACCCATGTTGTAGTGGACAGTGGGCAGAATAGGGATAGGCTGCTTACGGACATCAACACCGGCGAAAATACCCGCAGTCTCCGAAATACCCGGCAGACGCTCAGCCAGAACCTCGGCGGGCAAGTGGCTAAGCTGAAGGAACATGTGATCCTTATCAGCACCGACACCACGGCCCTCACGAATCTCCAGAGTAATGGAACGCGAGACGACATCACGCGAGGCCAAATCCTTGGCCGTGGGCGCGTAACGCTCCATGAAACGCTCACCCTCCGAGTTGACAAGGTAACCACCCTCACCACGAGCACCCTCGGTGATCAGGCAACCAGCGCCGTAGATACCAGTGGGGTGGAACTGAACAAACTCCAGATCCTGCTGAGGAAGACCGGCACGGGTCACCATAGCGTTACCGTCACCAGTGCAAGTGTGGGCCGAAGTGCACGAGAAGTAGGCACGTCCGTAACCACCGGTAGCCAGAACCGTGTTGTTGGCGAAGAAGCGGTGCAGAGTACCGTCCTCCTGGTTGAGAGCAATGACACCACGGCACTCACCATCCTCCATGATCAAATCCAGGGCAAAGTACTCAATGAAGTAGTTGGTGTCGTGGCGCAGAGACTGGCCGTAAAGAGTGTGAAGCAGAGCGTGACCAGTACGGTCAGCAGCCGCACACGTCCGGTACGCCTGACCGCCCTTTCCGTACTTTTGCGACTGACCACCAAAGGCACGCTGGTAAATCTTGCCGTCCTCGGTACGCGAGAAGGGGCAACCGTAGTTTTCGAGCTCAATAATGGAGTGAGGAGCTTCGCGCGTCATGTAGTGAATAGCGTCCTGGTCACCGAGCCAGTCGGAACCCTTAACGGTGTCGTACATGTGCCATCTCCAGTCATCCTCGTGCATGTTACCGAGAGCAGCGTTGATGCCACCCTGGGCGGCGACTGTGTGCGAACGGGTCGGGAAAAGCTTGGAAATACAGGCAGTCTTGAAACCGGCCTCAGCCAGACCGAAAGCGGCACGAAGACCGGCACCACCGGCACCGACAACTACAGCATCGTACTCGTGGTCCTACCGAACACACAAAAAGGGTTAGTTTTGGCTGAAGACAAGAATTGGACCAATGGCAGCTCAGACAAGGGTAAGCCGGGAATTGACGGTTTAGTGGGCTGAAGAACGTACAATGACAGAGTACTTGTTGCCGACGTAAGAAGGGGCCTCTTTGGCACGGAGAGGACCGTTGGCGAAGACGCGAGCTGTAAGTGAAGAATTGCGAGTCAGATTGTGGTTGAAAGGTCGAGGATCCGGGCAAGAGCCGGGGTTATTCGGAATGGCTTACCGACGGAGCGCGTAGAGGAGAAAGGACGAGTGAAGGCGGGAGTCTTGAGCTGAAAAACGGAGAAGTATTAGTAACTGTTGAACATGGAGAATTCGAATTTGGGGTAACTGTGACGCTGGAGTAAACGCCCCGAGACCAATGGCTACGGGAACATGAAGGTTGTATCGGACCCGCCCACATCTTTAGGCATCACAAGATCATCGGGCAGTTTAGAACCCAGGACAGTTCCGAGTATATAGCCACAGCAACGATCCAACTGCGCGAGAGTCGAGAGTCCATGTATTGCGCCGTCCATTATCCCCAAGTCAACTGGATAACTTACCGACGAAGACACGGCACCGAGCCGGCCAAAGGCCATTCTAGCGGCCATTATGCTAAGATATGTAGAAGAGCGGAGAGTAATCAAACAAAGACGCAGCAAAAGCCACAAAAAGCAAAGAAAGTCGACGTGAACGAGTCAGTCAAGTGAGGCCAATCCCAAGCAAGCTCCCCTCAATATCAAGTGAACAAGCAAAAAAGCCAAGCCAAGCCAAAAAGAAAAGCAAAGCAAACCAGTTAAATAATCTTGTCCGTCACGGAACCAAGCAATAGATGGACAAAATCTAAACGTGCTATAAAAAACACAGTATCAAAAAATCTAGAATTCCCAGAAAAAAAAGGAAGAAAAAGAATCAAAGATTCAAGTCAAATTATCTTGCACGACCAAAGCCTATGTACATTTCTCGCTCTCAATAGCCGTGACTTAAAACCGCCGTAGCTGCTTTTGCGAAAACGGGTACTTGCACCAAGGCCCATGGTCCTGGAAGGCGACAGGGATTGTTAACACCCGGCGGGTTTCTGGGGAACATGATGGGGAATCATTGGAGTGTCTGGAACGGTTGAAGAGGGTAGTTTTGAGGAGGTTGTTGCCGTTTGAATGGAGATGTCTTTGACGAGGTACTAAGGTATACTACACACTTGATGAACGACCATCTTTGAATGGCCTTCTCCCCGTGATACACCACCTCTCTTCAAAATCAACCCGGAATCGCCCTCCCCCACGTCCACCCGGTCCCTCCCATTCCCGTCCAACCCCAGTCCACGTCAGGTCAACCAGAAAACCCTACATACACACACTTCCTTCATCCCGCCTCTATCCACGACCACGATACTTGGCATTCAAACCCGTCACCACATCCACCTTCCTCGTCAATCTTCCCTCTCTACAACTACTCTATCCTCACCTCCAGTCTCATTATTCCCCCCCATCACATGACAACTACCAATTTCCCCAGACCACCCACCATCGCAATGACCTCATGACACCGTCAACCCCAAAGAACCCTAGACATCAACCAATCAAAACACCCCTAATTATTTCCCCCACTACACTGATTAGCCGAAGAGTACCGAGGAAGCTCATTGTAGTGGACAGTTGACGACCGGATGCGCTCGCCCCAGCCCACTTACAAAACGTCTAGTGGCAGTCTTGGTCGCGCCAGTTGTCAAACACCCTGTCTGATCCGTAAATGTTAAAACCCCTGTCAAACAACACAAATGTGGTCTTGTGACCCGGTTGGCTCGTCATTCAAATCAACGTAACCGGCCGGGATGGCAGCCCCGGTTTCCGAAGCCCGGGAGCCGACTGCCGATTGTGTCCGAGTCATGTATTGTGAAGGATTGAGAAAGAAAAAGATTGATAAATGAAAACCTCGCTACTATACTACATATAGGCACAAACGCCAATATATCTATCCCGGTGTACAATCTATCACGTGAAAACGTGTCCCCGTCTAAAAGCATGGAAATCGTGCGTACAGATAAATTCCACCAGCTTACTTGGCCAAAACCCCTCTTAGCATGATCAAGAAATTGCTCTTCAGCTTATGCACTTCTTGCACTGTTGGCTTCTTTGGTTCACCAGCAGTCCGTCTTAACCGATCCTGTCTCTTCGCTCTCCGCCTTCTCTCCGCCTCAATAGGGTCGATTTCTTCAACCTCATCCATGTCCTCATCATCAGTCTCCGACTCATAGTAGCAGTCATCGTTCACCTCCATAAGGTCACCGCTATCAAGGCCAAAGTCTTCTGGTGAGAAATTGGCCGACAATCCTGAGATGAAGTTGCCTTCGGGTGCAGTCTCGGCCGCCATTTTCTGGCGAGTCTTGTCCTGATGCCACTTCTTGCGAGCTTCTTGCCAGGCAATTAACTGGTTAATCTCACCAAGGGCCACCTTGGCGTCAACACCATCCTTAGACAGTGACTCCTCGAATAGCGCATTGATGTCAAGAGCTCCATTAGTAGGTCCCTTCCGGAGGAACTCCAAGATACCCTCGATCCATCCCATGAGTTGCGTGAACAACCCATTGTCATGGATATGCACCTCATGAACAAACTTGTAAAAGTTATGTTCATGTCTAGCACACAGATCAATGAAAGCCTGAACAGTCTGGTTAGGGTCCGCTGAAACGTCCTGCTCCTGACACTGTTCAACAACCTTGATCATGTCATCAATGAACAGAGCAAAGTCCGTCACGCTGTTATACACATTAGCCGCCTTGTAAACACGCACAAGCGGCTCGTAGAAAATGGTAAACAGGTCACTGAACAATTGCAATGTGACAGGTTCCTCGATGAGATTCAGCATCATGGCCTTGTCTCTCTGGCGTGTGCACAACTTGAGAAGTTGCTTCAAGTACGAGAATAATTGAGCATTCTGCTTAGCTTCAGTCTCGTCGCCCGTGGTAGCAATAGCAGAATCAAACGAGCGCTTAGCATTCGCCAGACGAACCATTTGCTCGCCGGTCAAGGGCTGACCAATCTCTTCAGACCGAAGAATAGCAACAACAATGTCCACATCATTGCCCTCCTGACGAATTCGGTTCTTGATATCGTCAGAAGCAGATGTATACGCCTTGATCTTGTCCACCAGCACGCTATCATCAATCTTGCAAGCCAGTGTGTCAATCGAGGACTGGAAACTGCGAATACCGTCTTGTAGAGTCAAAGAAAAGATATGCTGCATAAGAGACCGGGCACCGAGAGGTCTGGCCAAGAACACCTTTAGGATACTAGACATGACAGCCGCCGGGTTAGCGAACCGCAGGGTATTCTTGAGCACAGTATACGGAATCAGCGAATGAATCCGCTTAGCCTGAGCAAACAACTCCGGGGAATTGTCTTCAGCCAAGAACAAATGGTAAATAGTAGCAGCAACCTCAATGCGCAACCACTCAGCAAACTTGCGGTACTGGATACTCAAATCATCAATGCATTCCTTCTCCTTGATTTCAGTAAAAAGCTTGGTAAGGCCATTATGTTCGACAATGTCCTGACGGAACTGCTCCATGTACTCATCAAGATCAGCAGCACGCTTCCGAGCAATTTCATAGAAACGTTTCTGTTCCTCGACTCTCCGCTCGTCGACCGACTTGCGCATAGCCAAATCATCTTCATCCTCCGCAGTCAGCGTAATGGGATCCTTGGTAAGGAACACTTCGATGCTCTTGGTATTAGCCACACTAGCATTTTGAAGCAACGAACGCAAGAAGGCACGCAAAGATATTCTCTGGTTTTCACGTCCCAGAACAACCAGTGGGTCCTCCCGCTTAGACGCAGTAGAGAAGGAACTAGCCAATGGACTTCTAAGAACATCATGTGACGAACGTGGTGAAGTTCCACGAGACCACCATGACACATTAGATTCCGACCTGCTATGCTTAGATTTCTTTGTCGGTGTAGTCGAGGTCTCAGGAACCTTTAATCCGGGGCCCGAAGCGTTAGACACAGCCGGTTGCAAATTCGAAGCGCGTGTTGAGACAGACGAGATTGACGCCGAGTCAGTACTACCAACCAAGTTGCCAAACAACGACGGTGCAACCGTGCTAGTCTTGTTCTTCTTTGGCACATTCGGTAGTACCTTTCCAGGAAGCTCGTGACAAATATTCTTGTGAAGACCAACAAACTCGCCATATCTCCGTGCAATATAATATTCCTTGTCGGAGCCTTGGCGCTTCACACGAAGGATAAATTCCTACAAATGCAGTTAGTGTCAAAATCCCAAAGTAGACATGAAGCCTTGTGAAACGCTGCATGAAAATGGAGTAATGCCGCACGCAGCATAAACACAGGGCTAAACCAAACACTTACAGCATGTTGTTTTGACCGTCTAATATGCCTCTTTTTGCTTTCCGCCATACGAACACCGGCAACATTGACGTCCCAACCATTGAAAAAGTTGCCCTCAGGAATGGTATTCATGACACCAGTATCAATGGCATTGCTGTCAACGATTTCGATTTCAGAAAAGCGAATGCGCTCTTCGAACCCTGAGGCTGTCCGGACGCCAGAAACAATCATGAGTTCAATAAGTTTCTGACATTTTGTGGCGAGTTTACGACGCTTGGTCTCTTCCAGGCGATCTTCAGAGGATGAAATGCTTTTACTAGCAAATGACTCGAGGAACTATATTGGGAGTTAGTAATTCGCCATGTACAACAATTCACAAAAGCCGACGGCAAAATCGCCACCGCAATGTAGCGCCAAAAGACGGACGTCTCCATTAAGCAAGTTTGTCGGGGATCTCGTAGTACATACAACTTGGAGTTTGTCCTGCCAGAATTCCTTCTCCCTTGCCTTGTCAAGGAATGGGAAATCGCGAATATGATGGACAAAAATATATCTGAGAATGGGTAGTTCCGAATCAAGCGGTGAGATTTCGCCTAGATCGGATCGGAAAGGAGCGCCAAAGCGTCTCAAGGCCGTGGGTGAATTCAATTCATGAATTTCCTTCTTGACTTGTTCTGAGATGAGTTCGCGTTTTAAATCTGCGCAAAGGAAAACTATTAGTACATGTACACTCCAAATTTCTGTCCGATTGGTCCGTAGCGCGGATACACGACAGTATGCGAACTATTAGGTTCAGATGGTGGAGCACTAACAATGTTCTTGCTTGCCGGTGAGCAAGCGACCAGAAGTAGAGACACTTGACGAAGCAAGCTTTGTAGATTCGGAGATAGAAAGGGCAGGTTCGGCAGTAAGCACTGGAGATCCGGAAAGCACATCGGATGTTGGTGGGGAATTTGACCGTGGAACAGCACTGTTCTGATCGGTAGGAGTGATTGATACGTTGTTGAGAGCTAGGGTGATGTCGGCAGTCGCCGAAACTGCTGGGTCTGATGATTGTTGTGACATTTTGTGCGTATGTGTGAGTTTTAAATTGTGAATTCGTAGATAGGTTGGGTATCGTCGAGATAGTCGCAGACTAATAATGGATACTAAATAGGGAAGTAGCAATGTCGTCGTAGCCGGATTATCGGTGTTCTTTCAAAAACAAACGTGGTCTAGAGATAGAGAGATGTCGTTGCTCAAGACGAAGAAAGGTATATGAATATAAAAAGATGCCAAAAAACGCAAATGTTCAGAAACAAAAGACTTGAAATGACGTTGGAAATTGTTGAGAAGAAAGCACTTTACTTGACAAGACGTCGCAGCTGCAGGTAAAATGCACGCCCACTTCAACTTATTGTCCGCACTACCTAAAGCAGTATAGTGACTTACGAACCCCAGAATCCCTGTTCCGTCACCACTAGAACGGCCGCAGCAAGATCCAGAATCAGGTAAAATTTCCAAGGAAGGGCCACGAGTCTTGCCAAACAACGTAACGCGCCGTCTTTGGTTGTTGTCTTTTATGTTTAAGCCCGGGCGATGACGAAAGTCCAAGTCTAGGGAGGGGGGCAAAAAAGAAATCCAGCGAATAGCGAGATGTTCTGAGAAAGAAAGAGGGGGTTCGTCACGGAAGGAAGGAACCACTGAATTGTGAAAATAGAATAAGTCACACACACCAAAGTCAAAAAGGATCACAAGTGGCGTTCCTCTTTAGATTAGGAATTACACAAAGTCGGAAAACACGGCAACAATAGTATTTCTTATATTGCCGCAGAAGAATGACAGACAGACGGGCTATGACGATGTGTGGCAAATGATGTCAATAACCAACTTGATGATAGTTATTAGGCAGACAGACTTTTTGAGAATCTCGAATTGGACTGTGCCCCCGTAGTAACTGTTTGACAAGGGCGCTTGAGACCTGATGACGGCGAAGAAATGGGAAGGCGTGTCTGGCTGTTTTCGGGAATCCCTGGCGTAGTTACAGGGTTTTTTTTTTTGGAAGGGGGAACAGGCGGGCGGGCGGTTGCAAAGACGAGAACTGGTTCCGTTTAGAGAAAACAAAAAAAGAATTGAGGCAAGTAAGAAGGTCTGGAGATGAAACGTCGATGCTTGGAGTTAAATAGGGAAGTTCAAGCTACCCGGATGTGGGAGGTAGGTCTGTGATAGTGGCAAGAACTGACGTAGTTACAAGCCAAAGTAATATTGGTGTAGATGGATGCTAGACCTGGTTTTATACCGGGCGTGGTACATAATCAGATGGAAGCCGACGAGTCTAGCCCTTGACCTGCGTCAGTGCTTGGTTTTTATATTGTATGTAACACATTAACTCTACAAGTATTGTTGGGCAACATGCAATATGCAAGCCAAAGCTAATGCCGTCACCGCCCATCGCAATGTAGCTCAC
Source organism: Huntiella abstrusa (assembly GCA_025685495.1). Lineage (NCBI taxonomy): Eukaryota > Fungi > Ascomycota > Sordariomycetes > Microascales > Ceratocystidaceae > Huntiella > Huntiella abstrusa. The sequence continues at coordinate 343,134 of JAJNMT010000234.1, read as the reverse complement.
TAAGAGCTGCTGCGCCTTGCTCTAGAACTACCTGCTTACTCAATACCCGTAGCATGTATGTACATACACATGTAGGAAGCATGTCAGACCAGACTAAAATAACCCAAAAGTGCACACCAACGCCAACGCCATGCCATGCCATGCCCCATCCACCAAGGCAGCAAGGTAAACCTCAAGCCCGTCCAATAAATCTCCCGTCCGTATAAGTGCCGAGCAAACCACCTTCCACTAACATCCACCAAGACCCGCTCCCCATTCCGCTCCACCATAACTCCGCCGCCACGCTTACAAGAATCAACCTCGCCCCTGAAGGGATTCTTCCCACCCGATGAATCCGACATGTCAGTACCCAACCACCTGCATCCACACCAGGCAGCAGAATAACCAAACTATCAAGACCCCGCCCAAGGCATACTCTATGTACCAGCCAAGATCCGATATAACCGGCTCGGGTCATGTGACCTAGGAGATCCGAATATTTAGGGTTATGGGTGTATGAGACGACGATGATCATGACGGGGAGAGGCGTTTCAAAGTAAGCATAATTACTGATGGCGGTATTCTTCTCATCTCATTGGGAGCAGGATTGAGGGACATGTGAATATGATTGAGTGTTCACTTATGTATGTACGTGACCAATGTTACCGAATAAGTTAACAACTACAAAGGAACCACTTACATACAACCTCTGTCATAATTGAAAACTACCTCTCTTGTGTCACCCCGATCACTACAAAGTCTCAGATACCGCAACCCCACTCCATACGAACAACATCAACATTCACAACTCAACTCAAGTGACCACTAACCCGCCGTGAACAAATCCCCCCACATCCACCAAAAACTCCCCACAGCCTACGTAATCCCAGTCCCCATTTTTTGTTGTTGTATTCTTTAACCCATTCCCCATGACGTCACACCCCGGCACATCTTTCCGCGTGCCGGATAACCGGTGATATCACGACATCACTTCAATAAGGTCTGATGGTGTAGTTGGTTATCACGTTTGTCTAACAGTAACATCGTTGCTTGGACACAAAAGGTCGGCGGTTCAAGTCCGCCTCAGATCAACTTTTTGTTTTGTTCTTCTAGTCAGCTCACCACTAACAAGAAAGGAATATCTACAACTCATCGAATATCCGAAGTGACTCCGTCCACTCACTCGAACTATCAGACTCCGATGTCGATTGGCTATCATGGGGGACAGCTTCGACTTTTTGTGCTCCGTTGATAACGGCCCTAGCTGCCTGGATTGCCTCCGTCTTACTTTCAGCAAAGTCCACAACAACTTCATCTAGTAAACTCCCATTGCCTATATCCGGCTCATCAGACATCCCAACTCCAGGAACTCCCATCTCAGCAATTCCCGTCGTAACTCCCTCCACAATGTCCCCCATAACCTCCCCAGCCTGTTCCATCTCTGCATCAACTCCCTGAAACACCCAAACAACAGCCACAACCACCGCCAAAATCATGGTTACAATCCAAACATTCCTCAATCTCTTCTTCGTTCTCTCCTGCCACTCCGCATCCGCAGCTTCCCATCCCCCAACAGTCCTATTAACCTTTGCAACTCGTTCTGATAGTCCCTCCATTTTCGTTTTGCCTTCTTCTAGTCTCTTCTCCATAGCGGCGATCCTGTCACGCCGACTGTTGAGACTGTTGTATATTGAGAGTTGTGAAATTATTTTGTTTTCGAGTGAGACGGTTTGTTGGATAAATGTAGATGTAGTAGCTTCTGATTCGTCAACAAGAGTACGCATTTCGCGAACCATAGATTGAAGCGAGGCGAAGGTTTCAATGATGGAGTGGTAGTTCGTATCAGTTACCGTGGCTGCCTTCTCAGCCGTAGCTGTTAAATCGTCCAAGAGTTCTTGGAGGGTACTACAACTCCCATGTTAGCAAAAGCATACAACTCCCAGTATCTCCATACACATACCTAACCCCCTTCACTCTACACAATCTAGCCTGCTCCTCTTTAACCCAATCCGCCTTCTCCATCTTCCCCTCCTGCTCCCCCAAAGCTCTATAAGCCCTCCCACTCTCCACAACCGGCCGTTCCACGATCCCCTTAACCGGCGCCACCGCCATAACAAACGCACCCTTCTCCTCCCTCTTCTTCCCCGCGCTTGCCTGTGCCTGCCCTACCGATCCTGACTGCGCCAAAGCCGCCATTTGCACCGCATGCATTCTCTCTAGCGCATCACGTCTCCCCTTCCCAGCTTCTCGTCCAAGACTACCCGAAGGGGTCTCGACAACATTGACTGATGTGGAACTCTCCCTCGCACTGGTTGGCGCTGTCGCGAGAATTGGTGGGGATGTGAGAGGGGCGTTTAAGCGGGTTGGTGAGTATAGTTCGCTGATGGACCGGGTTATCTGGTGGCGGGAACGATATGGAGATGTCACTTTTGGTGGGTCGACTGTGGAAGAAGCTGTTGACGATAGGGGTTTGGGGCGTCCCGCTGGCGGTGGTGGTGTGGATGTTGTGGACATTTTTATGGTGTTGTGGAGATTAAACGGGTATATTGTTGCGTATGTTAATGTTTTAGAGTCGCGGAGTTGTCGCGACTAAGAGGTTAAGAAAAATAGACGATTAGGCTAATGAATTGGGCAGAATATAGAAAGTTGTAGATGGGTGTTCATAGTATTCACATGCCTCATGATCGCGATCGTCATATGGTTAAATTGCCAGCTGCCAATCCCCGCCAGGGATGTCACCACCTGTCAACCCTCCATCCAAGGACATCACCAAGGACATCATCAACAACAACATCCTCAACCAGCAAGAACACAAGAATAAAGCAACAACAAAACAATGAATGTATTAACCCAAAGCCCAGTCCAAACCCAAGTACACCCCCCAATACCCAAAGAAAACGCCCCCCAAACCCCTCTCTCTAAGAATGCAACAACTTATTTCTCTTCTCCTTCCTCTTCAATCTATCCAGCTTCTTCTTATGCATTCTAGCCGCCAACTCCGCCAATCGTTCCCTCTCCGCCTTTGCCTCTCTCTTCTCCTTGATCTTCTCAATGCGCTCTCTCTTCTCCTGGGCCTTCTCCTCCTTGAGTTCCTTCTCCTTGGCCTTGACGGCCATCATGTCCAGCCGCTGCTTGGCGCGCGCGGCGTACGAGGTTAGCCCGGTGGCGGGGCGGAAGGCTTTCTTGGTGGGGAGCCATGCGTGGCCTGGTGATGGGGGAGTTGTTTGTTAGTGACGGTGCGGATGGTGATGATTGAGATGTGTAGGAGGTGCGTGAATCCCAGACTCGGCGGGAGAAAAAGAACTTACCATTCTTGCGCATGCCCAGGTTCTTGGTCGGCGCAGCGGCCGTCTTCGTCTCAGTCTCAGACATCTTGGAATCTCGTAAATGTCAAAATATCAAAAGGGACAAGCCATCACAAGTATCCCGCCAAATGAACTCGAGAAAGCGTCGCAACATTTTTCCAGCATATTTATCTTATCTTATCTTATCGGCCCCACTTTCTCAGCCCAAGCTAATTGTCGAGGACTACACTAACTAACTGCATGCATACAAACAAAGTCACAGAACAATCACCAAAACACACATGTAATCGATTATAGAAAAAAAGTAATTGTATAATTTTGAATAAGGAAAACTAAATGCATCATATGCCATGTCATAACTTGCTAATAAACGAATGTCGCGAAAGATAAATGATAAAGGAAATCTGCCAGTCCATGACTGGAGCGGTGTTGAACAAAAGAACGAGCGTGACGCCAAAGCCGCAAATGGACGTTAAGAAGACAAAGAAAATTGAAAATCTGGGGAAACAAGGAAAAGGGTGAAAGGAAAAAAGGTACAAGGCTGCATAAACCAAGATAATGCAAGATTATGCAACACGTCTGTTTCAGGCTCTGCGTGGCTCCAAAGAAGAGGCAAGTCCCGAGCATGGTGTATGTATGTACAAGGAAAAAATGGTTACACATAAAACCACATACATTCGTAAGGATATAAACTCCTGTCTAAACCGCAGTTGTACAGGGAACAATAACCAGATCCCGAAACAAAGCCACAAGAAACAAGCAAACAAAACTCAGAGACGAGCGAAGCCGTCCAATATGCTGATGAACCCATCACAGAAATCAAGAGCCAAATATTGCTCAAACAAAAACTCCATCAAAACGCTAGACATCGTATCTAGTGTGAACTCTCCTTAGGCTTCCAGAACTGAACTAACCTACTGATACGCTTCGCCCGGCTCGACTTGCTTTTCTTATCTGTGAACTCGCTGAAGCTAGTCTCCATGGACAACTTGCTCCGCTCCCCATGACTACTATTAATCAATCGGCTCAAACTCGCCAGACTAGACCGCCGTCTACCAAACGCAGAAGAAACAGAAACGGGCCGCTGCTCGCGGAAAACGGGCGCAGGCTGCGTGCTGCCACTGCTCTGTGGTACACCACTATCACGGGTACCAATAGACTCGGTAGAAGTCAGAGAAGGAATATCGACTGAGATGCGTACTTCAGGGCCAGGCTCGCCACAGAGAAGAGACTGGAAAGTGTTCTCATCGTTGAGTGATGATGGAGCCGTGGAGAGGCACTGAGCATCATATGAAGCCGGAGACATGGGAGAGGGAAAAGACATAACACTGGAGGGGGTTGGGCCACTGGAAGGCAGCTGAAGAGGGGAGACGCTGACTGGAGCCAAGTCCTTGCCAACAAACAAACGGCGAGGCGAAGGAGTAATGGCCTGTGAAGGAGAGTCAGAGACCCAAGCAGGGCTACGGGAAGCATAGATGATGTCCTCAGAGGACAACTCAGTCTTTAGAGAGTGGGAAGAGACCTCGGACTTCATGAAGCCAGACGAGGCATCAGACGGAAGAGCCAACATGGAGACAGCACGAGGGCCAGAGGGAGTAGCTGGAACATTGTCATCGGCACTGGTAGCCATAGAGGCCACAGAGCCAACGTGCTGGATGGGGGTGTGGCCAGTAGGGGTCACATCATCAGAACCATCACTGCTGGAGTCACTGTCGATAGCGTTCTCATCTTCCTCGTCCTCCTCAAAGACATCAGCCATGGTAGAGCTGCTGCCAAAGCGGTGAACACCAAAGGCAGATCTGTCAAACTGAACCATCTCCGGGGCACTATCAGCGCGGCGATGGTAATGCATGCCAGGCCCAGAGAACCCCTTCATACCCTGCGCACTGTGAAGCTTCCGCTTGACATTGCCAGCGGCCCGTTGAGCCGCGTCCCATTCAGGGTTGGGAGACAGGGGAGTGTTGAAAGGACCGAGAGCAGCGTCAAGATCAATCATAGCAAAGGAGAGATCCTCATCGTTGCGCTTAGGTGTGTCGTCGGGAAGCTCGATGGTAGGAATGTTGGGAGTAGTGGGAGTCGTGACAATTTCGGGGTCCATGACCAAGTCGGAACCAGGCATGACGCAGTCCTCGAGGGACCCAGAGGAAACTTGAAGAGAGGTAACCAATGGAGCACCAAGACGAAGAGAGCTGCCACTAACCGACTTGCGGAGCTGAGGACGAGACTTGCGACCAAGCATTGGTACAGCCCAAACCTTGCCCTTACCCTTGTCAGCAGCCTTGCTCTTCTTCTTCTTGTTCTTCTTGCTCTTCTTTCCCTTCTTGGCTTTAGGCACCTGCTCCATGTCGGCGATATCGCCAGACACAACAGCAGAAGCATCCTCTGTGGAATGTTTGCGACTGGAAGGCGCTGTGTGACAGCCACTAGTGTGGGCCTTGTGGGAGTCGAGGCTGAAAAAGGACCACCGCTTGGGCGACTTGATGTTGTGCAGAGCCGCCATCTGGTCCTCGGGCAGGTTCAGCAGAGTAGGGATCGAGTTGCGGCGCTTAGATGCAGAGTCGACCGGAGTAGTGGGCGTTTGAGCCTTGCTCATGCGATCCAAGATGGCGCCAGCAGTGCTAGGGCGGTGTTCGAGAGGAGGGCGAGTAGGCGATGTGGTAGGAGTGGCGGAAGAAGCTGCAGGAGCAGTGACCACAGTTGTGGGAACTTGTGTGTTAATGGGAGGAAGATTTGATAATGAAGCCATGCTACCGGTAACTTTGTGGCTGTTCGCAGCAGTGATGGTCATGGTAGTGTCAGTAGAGATGACAGATAGTGGTCTAGGAATGACCTCGACAGTCTCAGCAAAACCGACTCTTGATCTAGCACCATTTTCAAGGGCAACAGGCTCAGCGACGGGAGTCGCCACCGGGGTGGTATCTTGATCTTCAGTTGGTGGTGCGAAGATGGCTTGAAGTGATTGAACCGCCGGTCTTTCCATGGTAGCAGGACTGACAGGAGCACTGTGACCATGATCCATAGTCTGTGCTGGAACCATGATGGAAGCAATGTCGTGGCTGGAGATGGCAGCCGATCGTCTATGGGCATGGCCACGGCGGCCAGCAGGAGGACCTTGTGGTAACCGGATATCTGAAGGAACTTCAAAGCCACTCTCAGACTTGGTAGGGCTAATACCAAGCACAGTGATGGAATCTCCACCTCTGATACTTCCACCAACAAACTCGCTTCCTCCTCTCCGATGGCGGTAACCGGGTTTGACTGGTGACGTTCTTGGTGAAGGAGGAGATGTAAGTGACTGAGGAGCCATAGGAGACTCTGGGGGACTGAGGAAGCTGTTCTTCTCTGGCGTCAAGAGAGCAGCACCGGGGTTGAAGCTGAAAGCAGGCAATTCATTCTGGCCCTTGGAAGTATGGTTGAAACTTGACCCCATAGTTTCCATGCCCATGGCTGATCTCGGTCGTCGTTGAGAGGGAGTGACGGCAGTTGCTGGTGGAGACTCTGGACGCATGGGGAAGACAAAGTGTGGGTTTGGTGGTGGAATGTTGTTGTTTGACCGTAATGGAGCCAGAGGGTCATAAGACTGGCTTTTTGAAGGGCGGGAGAAGTGGCCCCGGGCAACAGGTGAAGTTGTCATTGAGACGGGAGGTCCAGTGGTAGTAGCCATGGTTGTGTGGTGTGTGGTGTGCCGCACGGCGGCAGATTTCGTTCCGTGAGAGTGGTGATTATTCGAACAGGGCCATGCAACTACGGATCAATGGGACAAACGTATATCGAGGAAGCGGCGAATCGTTGCGGACGTAACGAGGCTAGAAAGAACAAACAAAAATAGATATAAAGTACGCGTAAAAGGCGGTACAAGACAATCGTGAAGAGGGGTATTTGGTGATTAAGAAAGTCTAGACAAGTTAGTGGTCAGTAAATAGCACTAATATTCAGCAGCATAATAGCGCATAGAACGCGGGCAACCGTCAGTGGGAAGCGATAGAGCTTAGCGAGATCCGAATATTGCTGTTGTGCTTTGAGCCTGCCAGGACTAACGGCTAATCTGATAGTGGCAACGTTGGATTTGGAGGTGTAACCAACAGCTTGATGGTAAATGGTAAAAAAGAACAATAGCTACTTACAGAATAGTATGGGATTGGGAATATAAATGTGGCAAAAAAAATAAACAGCAGGAATCGAAAAGGTTGAAATGACAGCAATAGACAAGACACTCGAGACACTGACAAACACAGTTAAGTGGACAGTAGCAGTAACAAGTCAGGTCCAACAGTGGGTGCGGCTGTAACGAATCGAAAACACAATCGGCAGCGCGGATGTGCAGGTAGATGGAAAGCGGGCTGAGAAGTAAAGTCTGCAGTGACGAGCAAGCAGAGTAACGTGATTATAGCAGACGACGAAACAGCAAGCCGCTAGGGGTGTTGTCGGAGTAATTGGGGCGTGTAAGATGATGTCGAAACAATGGTCGTAGAAGATCAGAGACGTGACAAACAACAAGTAAGATTTATCGACGAAAAAAAGACAGACGACACGGGTTTGACGATAGCGAAAGTTAAGTTTGGTAGTGGTGGGTGTCGGAGACTTGTGGGCGAGATGGTGATCCCGATGGACAGCGTGCTGAGAAAAGCCGCAAGCAAAGACGCAGTTGTTGGTTGACAAAGGAGTGGACGGTTCAAAAACCAAGATGCAGGCACACACGCAAGATGGACGGGGCAAGGAGGTGCAATGGCTGTCGTATTAAATGGGTAGGTTCCGAAGACGCGGCCGGATGTGGAATAGAGCGAATCGGAAGGGGGGAAGGGGCAGAGAGAGAGGGAAGGGGAGGAAGGGAACGGAAAGAAAAGAGAATGAACAGCGAGTTGCTGCAGCGTTAAATCGACTGCAGACGACTTGCTAAGCAAAAGGGCTGAAGTGGAAAAGAGGGAAAAAAGGAAGGAAGGGATTGACAAAAAGAGCGCGAGAAGGGAAAGAAAAAGAAGGAGAAAATAGTAAGTAACCACCCACGACGAAGGATGGACAGAACGGGTAGGAATGCGTCGAAAGAAATAAGCCAAAAAAAAATGAGGAAGCGAGGGAAATAAAGAGAGAAATTACCAAGCCCAGTATTAAAGCGGGTAGAAAGTGGTGGTAGGGTGCTTGCGCATGGATTTTGGAGAGCAACGGAAAATTAGACAGTGAATTTATCTGTCGGGTTATTATGAACAACGACCACCCACACCGACAAGCGAAGCCAAGCAAACAGCAGGTACGGGCCCAGGCTGGAACCCTTGAAGATGTGGTGGCCCAGGGTGCAACAACCAACAACAACAACAAGTGGATGAAGTAAGAAGGAGGACAACTGGGCAACTACTGGGGGCTTGGTTGATCAGAGAAAGAAGGCGGGACCTGAAGAAGCGGTCGGTGTTGTTGGGTGACGAGCGAGGCTAGGGACGAACAAGCGAGTATAGCAAAATGGTGGGTGGGCGCTGGCCCCAAAGAGAAAAAAGGGAAGGTGCGTCGAAGCGTTGGGAGGGAGGGGGGGGAGAAGGATTTGTGGCCGAAAGGAGATAAAATAATTTGAGGACCAAGGTTTGGAATGCGATGGGCGAGAAAGAGGCGAGAACTGGAACCTGAAAAGAAGGCTTTTGAAGATGGAGTTTCGGGAAGCAGGGCTTTGGATAGATTTCACGGAAACCGGGGTTGAAGAGTACAGATATTGGAAAGAACCAGTGTGTTAAAGTAAGTACGTATGTATGTACTATACACGATGTAAGGACATATGGACTTTGAAGAAACGACGCCGAGGCTGAGCCAGACCAGAGACACTTTTCTGGTAAATGGACAGCAGTGGAAATGATAAAATGGTTCTACGTGGCTGAATAGGGAGAGCCAATGTGTGGCATTTTGGGTGTACAGGTTTATGTTGGCGGGTAGGTTGCAGTACCAACGGCCGCGGAATTAGGGAATCTAGTGTGTTTTTTTAATACGGAGACGCGGTGACCATCACCTGGCTTTTAATAAGGTCTTGCTTATTCCGGGTATATTCATTCAGATTATCATCCTTCAGGTCATGCGGGTTTGTGATGTGTTGTTGTGGACGCAGGATTGGGACCTGATGCGTTGGCATATTACTTGTAGGAACAAGGCACCACCACAGGTTCAATCACCAGTGCGGCTAATCAAAGACCGGTCGGCTTTTTACAGTTAGGTTTACAGGGACTCAATATCATGGTTGTACAACAAAGGCAGTCTTTCTTTGTATGATGGATGGTCAGGCTGATATAAATGAGATGAACAGCGGATGGCCTAAAACCAGGTGTTATCAGAAAAAGTATCCGTACAGTGGAAGTCAATCAGGCACGGGACCCATTAAACAGCAAATCGCATTAAAGCCAACAACGAGATGACATCCCGAAATGCAATAACCAACGACGATCAAGACGTGATAAAATCGAACAAACAAATGGGAAGCTACAGGGGAAGCCCCAGTTCGTAAAGAGATCCCTGATTCCAGGGTGGTCCTGTGAAAGGGCAATTGAAGAGTATGCTGGACGAGGCTAAGCCCAAGCCTGGAAGCTAGCGACGGCGATGACGATGAGCGAGAGAAGGAAAATAAAAGTCAAAATAAATGGAATGAAGAGAAGCATGTGGCAGACAATGGTCTATGGTGGGCGGGGAAGAATATTGTAGACGTCCCAGGCTGGTGGGTTGATATAGGTCCTTCTATCCATCACGGAAATTGAGGTAAAATCACGGGCCCGGCCTGTCAATCCGGATACCGCAGGTATATTAAAAATTCTCGTAACTACCGAGAAGAAAAAGAGAAAGAAAAAAATCAAGACAGCTGAACCAATATAAATAGCGTCATACAGAGAAAAAAAGAACACTAAACATTGAAGGCCTCGTTGCTTTACGGTAGAAAACAAAGCCGGTCAAAATACCAAAATCCATCGTGGCCACAAGTAATTATAGGTAGCACAACCCAACTTCCAGCTCAGGAACGCGGCTTAACCGTGAACGGGACCTGCAGATGGCAAATGCAGGGGGAATTCCATCTGTGTCAATGTTAGGGTTCTTTAGGTATGATTGGGGTTACATTGAAGGTATGAACGGGTGTAATGCAAGACAGCCTTGCAAATGGAGAATGAAAAGGCACAAAAGGAAGCTTCAGCTAACACGACACAGGAATATATGAAGCAAATATATTATGGTTGTCTACCCAACGTAAACGAAAACATCAGCACAAGTGAATCATGGTTTTTTTCCTATTTATTTTGGATCTAGGGACTGTTCGATTTAGCGTCAGGAACGAGTAACACTATGAGAGACAACAAAGGCACTAAAGTTCAGGGCGCTAAGTCGTCTTTTTTTTGTAGGAATTTATTTCTGGATTATTTTTATGGACTGGGCTGGACAAAAATACGGTACCTGCGTGAAAAAAATAAAGAAAAACAGGCAAGAAGACGGCCCAAGCGATACTGCATACGCACGGTCAAAGGTTTGAGTAAGTGCTCATTATGGTGGATATGATCTTGGTTGTTTTTTAGGTACACACATAGTTGACCTCTGAATAGTAACAAGTTTGTAAGAACCGAAAAAGGCCCTCGTCATCTCCGGCCAATGGCTGTCTCACCTTCAACAACATCACAGCCCTGTGCAGGTTTTCTGCCCTTTCACCGACACACCATCATGACAAAAGACCACACCGGTGGCGTTTTCTTTGACTTTGACAACAGACGTTAATCTGACTATAACTATATTGTTTGTCAATTCTGTAGGCAGCAGAAAAGCATTCTATGACGAGAGGAAGAGGAAGAGGCGGAGTCACTCTATATTACGACCTTAGCGTTCAATACACCGCCAACCAACCAACATCAGATTCACACGAGAGGACAACAACAAAAAGTGTAACTCAGCCTCGTTAATCCCTGATTCCCCCACATCTCGTAAAAATTCACAGCCGAGGAAACAATCTATCTGTCGTCATTTTGATTATCCCCCGATTCCAACTTAAAATCCAAATAAGGGTAACTAAACCCTATGAGAAGATGACGAAGAAGCGAGTTTATGCATTTGACTTCGCTTAGTGAGAATGTGATGTTGTTATCTCTGGATTTTCTCAAGTCTGTATCAACGAGGTAATTTATGCCAAAAAAGAAAATGGTGCACAAAGCGGCTTATTCTTCGTCTTGTTCGTCTTACCAAAGTGGCAATTTTAAAGTTGGAAACCTCTTGATTTGAAAGGCTGCAGGTTGACGTCTATTGGGTGTTTCAGGATTGCGCTTATTTCCAGTTGTCTTGAAACAAAAAGGGTTGGGTGTGATTATTACATCGGTACAACGGGAGGCTGAAAAAAATGGGTGCTTAGCAACCTGGAAACTACACACGTATTCCTCAAATGTGCCGAGTCATCAGGTTGACGACTCTTTTATCTTGTTGGTTTGACGTGGAGATTTGAAGGATACTAAGGTGATGAACTTGTCCATATCTTTATTTAAAGAACCCCTTGTCTATCTTATATCTGTTTCGTCGATCGTGAGATACTGCCAATAGACTTATGTCCCATAACAGCATGATCGTCTTCCGTGTTAATGCTTTAGACTACCTAGCCAACCAAACAAAATCGCCAACTACCAACCGCCGAATCCGAAAATCACAAATCCCAGTCCCTTAGAAACCCCCATTTCCATCACCGGCCCCGCCCCCACAGAAGATATCAAGAATACTGAAAGTTCCTGGCTGTTCTACATTCACACTAACCCCAACCCTACGTTCACAATCCACCAGGTAATCCGGGACCCCATCCCAAGTTCGTGCAACCCTGGAGCTTCCATGATGCCCTGCCTGTCTAGTCCATTATTAAACCGAACTCTCACCCACTATAAAGGCCCATAACTGCCCTACGCTCCCGTAGTCGGCGTGAACGAGGCAAAAAAGTGCCTTGGTCTAGTTAGTGGGTTGTGGTTATCAAGGAACCTAGCTCTATAACCGGACAATCGGTCAGCTGACTTAACCCGGGAAATCTCCCTTCTAGAAGAGGGGTTGTAGATATGTTTGTAGGGGATTAAGTGGCGAAGATGCTGGTTCGGATATCATATCATAAGGGGGGGCCTTGTCAAGATGGGATATGGGATAAATTACAGACCAGACTTAATCATTTGAAAGCTGGACTACGACCCGAGGTGGCGGGTCTTTGATCTTACTGCCTAGTTGACACTTCGCCAACCTCTTAAAACCATGTCTTCATCTCGCCAAGGAACCGGCCAACCGTACCGAGCTCGGCATCTAAAGGGATACAACATGCCACCGTAACTCATCCACAGGTCTCCTCAAGTTCCCCAAGAAGACAGAAATTCTCCATCCACTAACCCTCAAAGTCACCGTGTAACACCCACCACTATCCTTCTAACATCCCTTGTACAATACCAATACATGCTCACCAGTGTACAAGTGACCCCTCAACAAAAACCCAAACCCTCCATTCAAACTTCACGCCTTATTCCTTTTCTTTTTCTTTTGCCTTCACTACGACTCCGTCACCGGTTCGTACTCCCTCACCAAACAATCCACATCACCGGTACACCTGCGGGATCAGCCCACCAGATCCGTCCTCCCCCCCTTTGCGTCGTCAGCTTCCGTCTCGTCAAATCCATAGGATGCCGTCAAGTAGCTTGTGTCACCACAATCAAACTAGGGTCAACTAGGGTTCCTCTTCAAGATCCAACGACCATGTAAGGGGGTATATTTCCCCGGGAGCGGTGAAGAAAGACGGTATGGAACTCACATATTACACAGCATTTGTTTCGTCGACTATGAACCGTGTGGGGAGTGTATAGACAGAGGGACAGATGAAGGAGACCTCTAGACAACTAGGCCACACGATGGTACACCACGGCAACCAGACAAAGCAAGGCGAAAAACAAACCCAACCCTCCACCCTGGCCCCAAAACCACCCAACCAGCCAATAAAACGCGTGCATCATTATTAATTTTGCCACGACCGACCGAATGAACGCAACGCAACGGAACCTACCAAGCCCTCCATATCAAGCCCAAGAAGATTCATTCCCTCCTCCCTCCTCCAAATTTCCCAAATAAACCCTTCTTACCATCAAAAGTACAAAAGAAGAACCAACTAAGCAAACAAACACACCCCGCTACACAAAAAATGTCAAGAAACCTCTTAAACGCCACAAAACGCCTCATGAAGGAACTAGAAGGTCTCCGGAATAACCCGCCAACACCAGACACCGGCATCGAGAGAATCGGACCAATCTCCGACGAGAACATTTTATCATGGCAGGCCGTGATAAACGGTCGTGGAATCGGCCATGGATATGATGGTGAGATGTCCTATATCTTTGTCCATGATGAATCTTATATTAACATGTTATTAGATGGTCGTTGGTTACTGGAAATCACTATTCCGCAAACATACCCGTTAGCCCCACCAACGGTGTCTTTTCGTACACAAATCATTCATCCTAATGTAGCTTTACAGACGGGTGAGATTTGTTTGGATTTGTTGAAGACCGCTTGGACTCCACAGTACTCTATAGTGGAGGTTATCAAGGCCATTCGCATGTTACTTGGGGATCCGGGTTTGGATAGTCCGTTAAACATTGATGTTGCCTCTTTACTTAGAGCCGGCGATGACGTTGCCGCACGAGGACTAGTGGGATTATGGATCCGTGAGGAACATGGCTATTACGACGGGGAATAGACGAGACTGACAGAGAACAAGAGACATCCGACTTACGCATTATGCCTTGGTTTTATACATATACATCACTTCAATATATCAAATAACAGCACAAGGTAACCATTCATTCAAAACCATATCCGCCATCGAATCAACTAAAATAGTCCAAACATGAAAAAAGATAATACAACGTCACCTGTACAACCAGATACGAAACAAACAAGTCCAAAGCAAAAAGAAAACGCCGACCTAGTGTTTATAACCCAACATCGCCGAAACCCCGCTTTCCCACGGGGACAAAGTAAAAGTAGAAAAAAAAAGAGAAGAAAAGAAAAGAACCAAACACTTCCCCAACCCATCTAATACAAGTCATGACACTGAATCCCCAGAGCAAGAAAGAATATCCATCGTACACTTTGGCTATGGGTCTGTTTGACCAAGGCCAAGATTGTCATATCAGATAAACATGGAAATCACGACAACAACAAACTATCTTTACTCGTTGTAGTGGTACACCTATAACTGCTGTCAGAATTTCATCCCCAGAAACTTCAAAGTTTAATACATACCTTGTAGTTAGGCAGACCGGCGGGCTGCTTGCCTAACCGGCGAACCATCTTGGCAAAACCCTCAGTCTCAATGAGGTTATAGAACGGGAAAGGAGGGAACATGGCACCGTCCCGGTGAACTTCGGCCTTGACGAGCAAAGCAGAACCACCCACACCATCCAGGGGAACCTCGTAGTGGATATCACCACCGGGAGTGCCCATAAAGGCCATGAGGGCACGGTAAGTGGCCATATCAGGGTAACCCTCGAGCAGAATGTCGTCCTTACCCATACCGGCAGCCATCTTAAGGGCGATCTCACTATCTTGCCAGTTGTTAAAGTCGTACGGACGCTCAGCCATTTGGTTCTTTTCGGGATCCATGAAGCGCTGGAAGGTGTTGGCGGCAATGACAGGCTTGTCGTGGGAAGCCATGTCTTGGATGATGGTGTGGGGCGTCTCAATGACGTCGGCATCCAACCAGAGAACCCATGAGATGGAAGTCTCGAGGGTGCTGAAGAGAAGCGAGTTGCGGGCGCGGGCCATAGACGCGCGACGCTCCTTCTGGTTCTCCTTCTTGTGGCGGACAGCCTCATCCTGCGAGACCAGAGGAGGCTCAAAGTCCTGGCGCAGAATGACGACGCTGTGGAAGCGGTCCTTGGCCGAGGCTGACTTCTGGTGCTTAGTGACGGCGGCCTGGAGAGCAGTGGTGGCAAGGTTGCCCTCCTTGGTCTTGGGCAGGATGAAGCCAAGAGTGATGAGGTCGTGGGGGTACTGCAGCTTGACAACATTATCCCAGTACTCGGCGTAGAAGCGGGACATGGGAGTCAGAATCAGAATAGACTCCCCGTTACCAACAGGGTCGGGAGTGGTCGTAACAGTGTTCATGTTGTAACGAACCACTGGTGGGGGCTTGGCGCCATTGCCAGTGGCTTTACGGTATGGGATAGACGGCGACAACGAATTGGGGTTAGCCGAAGAAACACCCGGAGCGGGCGTCGAAGAGCCCGAGAAAAAGAAAAATAGCAGGCCAACAAATGCAAGCAGACCAATGGCCAAGCAAGCCGGACTTGACCGCCGCATACGGACGGAACCCATAGGACGCGCCATTATAGGACGGTGATTGTGAAGAAGGAGCAACAAGCGAGGGACACTTGACAAGCACGACAGAGCAACACGACAGCACAGCAGACGTGGCCAAGTATCTAAAGCGGGACAAATACCGACAGTGGACCGCCGGTGTGTCTTTCGGTGTCGGGGGTGTTTACAGAAGCCGGTCGGGGCACCAATTCACTGAACCGGAGGCCAAACAAGACGTCAGTGACTGGAAAAAGACAAATGGCGACAATACGGGGGCAGGCGGGGGCCGGGGCAATGAGCCTTTGGCGTCTGTCACTTTTGTCGCGTAGCTTTTAATATCGTTGTTTGAAGCCTCTGGCTTGTGAATTTTGTAGTGAATAGAGTAGTACGGTCAGAAGCGATCAACGAGCAAAACACAATGAAATGAATTTCCCAATAAAATAAACAGAAAAACAGACGAAAAAGTGGCAGCAAAAGCCTTCAAGACGGTATGCAAGAGCCAGTCGAGAATAGAAAAGAGGATTACTGCTTGTTGGCTTGATGGGACTTGTCCGGTTTGGGATTTTGGTAAAACGGACACGAACGCCTTAGATGGATAAATCACAACCCCCCAAAGCTCCACATCTGCTAAGATGCTTTTGGTTTTGGGGAATGAGCTTTAGCTAACAAGATTGGCCGGGACTTTAGTGGGTTTTGGAGGCGGCTTGAGCTGTGATTTACAGCGGGCTTCCGGGGGGGGAGGGCAAATACGATAAGGCTAGTGACTAGAGCTTTACGGGCCGCAGGAGGTTACGCTGGCCATTTTAGGAACAGATTTTGAATTACATGGAGGGTCCGTTCGGTGG
Organism: Huntiella abstrusa; assembly: GCA_025685495.1. Lineage (NCBI taxonomy): Eukaryota > Fungi > Ascomycota > Sordariomycetes > Microascales > Ceratocystidaceae > Huntiella > Huntiella abstrusa. The sequence goes on along the minus strand of JAJNMT010000234.1, from coordinate 326,699 downwards.
CTGTTTGGGAAAAGTGTCCTTGTGGCTGGAGATTGGATTGTATTTCTATATGTAGGAACGGCTTGGGTGGTGCTTCCAGAAGGAATGTGGATGTGGGCGGGGCCGAATGAGAGGGGAGCTCTCCACTTGGCGGAAAGGGGAACGACAACAAGCCACGGTCGCGGATTTTTTAATGCAGACTTTTGGAGTTCATATATCGAGACATTATATGGCGACATAGCGACTATTGAGCTAAAGCGCGTACATTGAATTCGTCATCTCCAATATGATAAAATTTCATCTGTTTGCTTTGAACTATAGCTAGGTCCAGCTCATCTGTGACACATGAGGCTCAGGGTACAATTGGCCCTTGACGTTTCATAAGATGATGAATCCCGGGTTGTCAGGGGCACATGTGATGGGGTTCATTACCGGAATATAGGGTTCTACGGCAATCCCTTGAACACAGATGGTAGGGTTGAAAACCCGGATTCGCCAGGGGTGCGCAGCGACCATGATAAGGGTTATGTTACCCTATAACGCCACAGGAACTACAACCCACTATCTCGCTTCTCCCAACTCTTGGCAAAGCTCTCGAAAGAATCGTCGCTACGAGACTAACGGAGGAAGCCATGGACCAAGCCCACATCCGCAAGAACTACGCCTGCGCTCTCCCCAAGCGCTCGTCATAAGATTTAACCTTGGCTCTAGTCAATGAGGTCAATGACGCATGGTCCAAGGGCCATGCATGCCAGCCAGTTGCTTGTAAAAAGGGTATCCCGAACGACAGATGGGGCGATTCTGTCTTGAGTCCGACGGGAAAAGCATCTCAAAACCTTAAAGGTATGTACATACCATTCCGAGGGTATTGAGGAAGAAGGTTGTAAGCTATCAATGTCCGTCGGCTAGGAGTCCCATGAACAATAGGGTTAGGGCTGATGCTTGCCGTTGACAATGTTCGTACCGCCAGAATTGGATGACGCGCCTTTGCAAGTAATTTAGGCCCTGCGCTTAAACATGTGATATTGTAGGTCTGTAGATAAGTATGTATGTACATATGTACATATGTATGTATGTATGTATGTAGACACACGGTCCCATTTGAATGTACAGCTTCCTATTCGTGTTCATGACTTCATTCATGTATGTACATACATGTGTACATACATACATTCGCAAGATTGGCGTGTTTTAACCGCCAACAGGCTTTGGTGAAAGTATTTCCATCATTTCAGAAGCGCGCAGTCAAAAAAGCCTACATACACACATACTATGCTCCGGATCAAGGATTCTCACACCAACACAAAACATTGCTCAGTTTTTTGTCTTCACCATGATTAAGATCAAGTCTAGAGCGTCAGATTTACCACCGCCTCCACCTCCGTTATTGAACCTCACGCGATTTTTTAAATCCAAGTCTGAATTACAGCGCGCTTTCGGTGTCCCAAAACCAATTGCAAAAGGAGAGCTAGAACAAGCTCATGAGTTACTTGATCAGACAATTTCGGCGATATCTGAAGCTGTTGACAAGCTTCTCCATCATCCCACTATTCCCGCAAAGTTGGGTACAGAGCTTGAGGACTTCAAGCGACATTACCATGCGTTCCGTGCATGTCTGCCAGGAATCCGGACTTTGAGCTTGACCAACGATGAATGCGTCGTTGAAGCAACGAAAAGCATTGTGGCCTCGATAGTGTTTCTGTTATCTACAGCTATTGTTCACGTTATTTGTCTTCTTCATCCAAGATGGTTGTACCTCGGGGTCAGACGCGTGCGTCGCACTCATCGTGCCTTGAACGTGGCCATTCCTGAGATTCTGCAGCTGTTCGTCCCATGGGACACGGATGGTCTTTGGCTCTCGGATTCTTATGACATGTATATTGAAACTCGTACAGTCCAAAGCTGCAACCAGGCTTTTGAGACGGGATGTTCCGACGATCTCCGAAACTTGCTTCCTGTGCTGGAAAAGACAGGACAATGGGAATCACTGACTTGGAACAGCCGGTACGACACCTTGTTACGTGCTAGATTCGTTGACATCGGACGACTGTTCAAGAAAGCTGTTGGCATATGCAATCGACCAAAATGGGCTGGGCTCATGTTACCTTTGCCTTCTGAGCTTGCTCCTGAAATGGACGGTATCACTGATATATCAGCACGCGCCGATTTTCATATTCAGTGGACCAAACCTGACATAATGTCGCGCGTCGCCGAACAATTTCCAGATTTCCTCAGTACTGTCTCGCTAGGAGATGCTTGCCCACACATGCGCGGTTCTTACGGTTATCCCGGACGATGGCTTATGTCGTGTGAAGAATACCAGCGTTGGTATGACTCAGCCAAGGGTACAACCGATCGATTTTTGTGGTGTCTTGGAGGTCGTAAGTGATCAACTACTCAATCTATTGACACGTGCTAACAGTTCAATTAGTCGGTGTGGGAAAGTCTGTTTTGATGTGAGTAGAAAGCTAAATTTATCGAAGACCTCAATGTTGCTGTTAGTAGACGGCGCCCAACATAATACTAATCATCCATCTTACAGGGACGGAATTACATCATTGCACTTAGGTGACTGGAATAGTTACCCAAGATGGCTCCGCCCAATCATGGTCTATATCCATATCAAGTTTGAGTACCCTTTGGATGAGTTATCCATAATAAAGGCGATACTAAAGCAAGTGTTGACCCAGATAAAGTCTCCAACTAACTTGGTAGTATCTATGTACAAGACACTTATTCGGGGTTCTGAGGTGTCATTAGACCAGGATGTGCTTTATGCTTTGTTGCAGGAACTAACCGATGTATACACCACGTACATCTTTTTGGATGGACTAGATGAGTGTGCCCCCTCTTTGGCTGCTCGCCTGGTTCGTCGTCTGACATCTCTCGGGTCAACCTCCAGAGTCATCTGCTTCTCACGCCGAACTTCGCACATTACTCCAGAAACCTATCCAGAGTTCACATTTATGGAAATAGAAGCGCACAAGACGGATATTGAACCTTACTTGCTCTATGCGTCACAACGCTGGGGCGTTCCTCCTGAGCATCCGTTCGCATCACCCGATACAAGACCGGCAGCTATGGAGCAATTGGCCTCCAATATGGAGGGAATGTGAGTATGCTATAAGTCTGCTCTAGATTCTTCCATATTAACTCTTTGTTCTATCTAGGTTTCTCTTACTCGCGGCACAAACGGAACAAGCTGATATCTCTGGTTATCAGCGTGACTTTTTTAATCACCTAGACGAGATACCCGATGCTGTATTTCGCCGATTTGACGTGACCATGTGGCGCATTTCACGAACTACGGATAGCAAGGATATACACAGTCTGATAGCTTGGGTTGCTGTAAAAAACCCGCTGTCTATCTCACAGGATCTTGCTCGACTACAATCTCAGTTCACCGCAACCGACATGGCAACCATCAATCGCCTGGTTTTGGACAGTCTTGGGATTCTTCGTATTGTTGATGGTGATTGTGTCACATTCACCACTCGTATTGCCGAGGCATTCGTCTCGACCAAGTTCTCAGTGTTTTTCCGTACTTTTGTTTCTGACGTACGACATGCTATGTCCACTGGAGACCTGGAGGATATGCCCGACGAAATCAAGAATCGCTTTGAACGGTTTGAAAGCTTTTTAGCTAGTCGATCACGGCAGGTGCTGAAGACCGTCGTACCGGCCTGGGAGATCTTCAACGTTGACGATGAACCTGTGCCCCGTCCTGCCATCACGCAAGCCTAAACATCGAAACTTCTGGTTATCTACATCAATCGTGCAGTACAAGATACCCCAAAGGCCACGTTCATATATCCCGTAATCTCGACTTGTCTTCCATCAATAGAACCTTCATTGCTGACCTATTTGCACATAGATCCTACCTGGCTTTCAATTCTCTACGCCTCGGTCATTGATATAATTTTGATTGTCTGAACTATCCATCCCTATCGAGGTTGGATTCATATTACAAGGCACATTGTATATACATCTCCACATATGCCCAGATTCACGGTATACGAGCCTTACAGTGTAGACCCTTTTCCGAAAGCGTGACCAGATGTTGCCCCCATGTGTATGTACGCCTGTATGTTATTTATTTATCTATCTATTTATCTGGTCCTATGAATCCTGCTTCTGTAAACGCCTGTATGTACACAAGAGCTTTATCAGATCTGGTACAGTTGGAAGAAGTTGCATTGGAACTTCGAGCCAATATAGTTCGCTGGTGGTGGCTTTCACTACGTTGGGTCTGTTTTCAGCCTCTGCCCTGTCTGATGTCTGATGGCTTCTCACTAAGTGTTCGCTTCTCACTGTAGAGGAATTGCCTCCTATATAGACCACGCTATAATAGCACTAGTAACAAAGACCAAAGGATCCATCGTTTTTGGCGGAGTGGTACTAGCATGCCCCCCATACTTTGGCAGTTTCCCAATATAACGAATCGAGAGCCTTGCGACCTTTTTCACCTGGTTTACTTGTATTTAAGCGGGCAAACGCCTTATGTTTATGAGCTAATTTACCCTGCTGGGTATGTCAGCCGACGAAATCAAGCATATGCAGATCAATTGTATTCACAATGTACGTCCATAAATGCTAAGGCTACCGACTTTCGTTCTGTGAGCTACTGTTAGGCAGACCAGTTTTAATGTAAGCCGAGCCATATTTTGCCTTGTCCAGTCGTAACGCAAGCGCTTGTTAGTGATCATTACTTAGGTGTAGCACACGTACTCCACAACCCCGCTAAGTATAGATGACGGGGGCTATTTTTGTACTATGTGTATGTTGTGCATACATAAAAGGGCTGTTATATACTACCAAACGCACAAATATTCTCAGTTAATCAATCAAGGTTACTTGAGCAGTTACTTGCCCAACTAGCCCTGTAATCCATGAAAATGTGCGACGGGCCGTCTAGCCTTTGTATGCCAAAAAGGCTAGTTAGCCAACATGCCAGCTAGATGCCCAATAAAGACGCCTGACAGGAGAGCCCTTGTCAGAGTTCCCTGTGCGTTGTCTTAAAGCCCATGGAAGAACCTAGCGCCGGAGCTTCCCGTCCTGTGCGACAATGAACATCAACAACACACCTCATTACAAACCATGATATCTACTCGGGTGATCCGCAGTGTGGTATGCTAAAGAATAAACTCCTGTCTTCTGAATTCATAGAGACACAACACTAGCCAACATGAATCACGTTGTAAAGGTGTTGAGGACATCCAGTTATGCAGGTATTCCTCCGAAACTAGGTTGGGTACCGAGAATGCGCTGTATCTGGCAAATTTGAGTTGTCAGGATGTAAAGAAGTTCAGAAGGAATAGGATCGCATATGCAACATGTGTCTAGCAGTCAGGCCTGTGAAGTAGCTGAACCGGTCTAGAAAAACTGCCGTTCTAGATAGTCAGGTTGGGCACAAGCGGGCTTGGGTGGTTATTCGTCCCAGTCCCAGTGGAACATACTATTTCCTCGTACTATATACCTCCGTTGATTCCAATTCTATAGTGCACACTCCGTGACACCCACATCATTGTCTACAATCCAAAGCTCCACTATCTCCGCCATCTCCGCCATCGTCCTTCGCCCAAGACATCAATATTTGACTACATTTCACCATCTTCATCCAACAGCCGGCATCATGGACCCCGCCGGTCTTGCAATCTCCGTTTTCACCCTAATACCTCAACTATGGATGGTCGCGGTTGAGTTCCGGTTGGCGGGCCTAACGCGCGAAACGAATGTCGACCAAGTAGAATACCTCTGTGGGGCTATTACACAGGCAACCAGGGAATTCCAGGCCTTACGACACATCATGGACGAAGACAAACAAGCCATCGGCAAGCAAATCGACGAAACTATCTTCTGGCTTGCCAAGTTTCTCCCTGATCAGGTCACACCGTCAGTAGAGACAGCATGTGTCAGCGCTACGGGTGTGACTGCCAGCATCGTCGACTATACATTGATGATCAAGCTTTTGAAGCTCCAGACTGTTTTCAAGACTGTCACCGAGGTCTTTGGTGGAAATCACCGAGTTATGAAGACCAACAACGCTTCTGTGTCGACCCCAGCCGAGTCAAGTTCACGAGGTAAGGACATACAGCCCATAATCAAATAGGTATATTGCTAACATGTTGCTATCATTCATATACTAGTCAAAAGAAGCGTCCGAAAGGTCAAAGACAATATGAGTCAAGCATGGAGTTCCACTGCCTGGTTGCTATCAGACAGTAAAAAGATGAACGCTATGCTTGGGGGTCTCAGTACACACATGCAACGCTGGCTAGAGATAGCAAGGGTTCTTCGAGAGCGTGTCACAACAGCAGACACAGCTCAACGTACGCTCTTGTCCAATCGTGGCGTGATTGGGCCTATTTTCTCCTCCGAAGATGCTTCGAGGATACTATTGACTAGCAGCAGAATTGGCTGTGCTCAACAATCGTCGATGCTCGATATCATTTACGAAGACGTCGAGAAACTTCTGCGAGGGGAAATATCTACCCCGTTGTGGTTTCACGGTCCGGGTAGGAAACTCATAAATACCGAAAAATGTGCAGTTCAGAAGGCTAACGATATATCTTTAGTGTGCGGTGGTAAATCAACGTTAGCGTATGTCATTGGGTATTTGGGAAGATACAGTTCAACTTCTAACAACTTTAACTAGGGCATTACTCGCTGAACATTTCCCCGGTATCATGACTGGGGGGTCTCCACGAGCTAGTGGAAATCCCATCGTTACGATAAGCCATGTCCAGTTTATTGGAGATTCTTCTGATTTGTACGTTTTACAAGACATAGTACGACAGCTTGCCAAGAAGAAGTTATTTCCAGATGGCTGTGGGATACAGCAAAACGGTGCATTTTCTCTGTCCGCCTCGGCCGCAACCAACATGAAATCGGCCCTGCTAGCGATTGAATACTGCCTGGCTAGTGGTCCTCTCTGCGTGATCCTGGATGGTGTAGAGGCTTCAAGTAGTTTGTGGGCAATCATGGAGGATCTGTCCCGACTCTACCCAAACCTTAAGGTGATTGTGTTTTCGAGACAACAGGAATCGACGTCGGACTACGGACCTCACCCGTCCGACACAATCATCAAACCAAGCCAAAGCAGCCTAGAATCTCAACTACAAGAAGTGGCGAAAGGAAATCCTGCTATTAATCCGCACATACAAACGCTTATCGCAGGCATTGCGCGATCATTTGGACTACAGTAAGTGCATATCTGCCACACCGGTTTAATATTCTAAGGATACAATCTAGTGACTTATCATTGTTTAGCTTTGGCTTGGTCGCCCTGTTCCTACTCAGGTTACAAGAGATGGAACCCGCAGAGATTTCAAATCTGGTGGAGTCTTTGACAGAGAAGAGGTATGACCAGTTATGTGGGCAAATCGACAACTGTGAGTTACAGGTGGACATGGCGGCACGATATTGTCTGCTCTATCTGGTAGCTTTGGTTGGAGAAATAAAGATCACGTGTGCCCTAAAGCTGGTTTGTATCATCCATGACTTGATGGCACGGGAAATGACACAATCCGGGGACATTGATGCCACAGGAGGTCCCCACAGTACGCATATCGCAAGTTCATCTGGAGGGGCAGCTTGTCGATGCGGTGCTTCCAAGGTGTTAGACGACGCCAATCTGTTGAACTTGTACCGAATTGACGACACCTCGTTATCGCTGAAAGACCCTAACCAAGCGGAACAGATTCTCGGTGTGATAGTGAGACGTGCTCCAAACATCAGCGCGGAAGGGGTCGAAAGAATTTGTCTCAGACATGCTTCAAATCCGACAGCCGTCCGATTGTTACATCGGATTACGGAGGCTTTCCCGGAGGCGCGCATACATTTTGAGCGCCAGATTGAAGGGGATGATTTCAAGGACAAGTGGCTTCGAGAGGCACTGGAACGAGCTGCTGGTTGTCCGGTTAGACGGGTTAGTTTGTGTGAACGGATTGATAAACGAGGGGCTGAGGAATAGGGATCTTATGACAGGTAGCAATGAATATTGGATTAAATGAAGACAACTCAAGATTAGAAGATCTGTAACGTGATTGTGTAGTGACGTGTGGGTGGATGATTGATGTGAACAACCAGAAGTTTTAATTCTTAGGCTTGCGTGATGGCAGGAAGGGTCACAGATTCGTCGTCAAGGTTGAAGATCTCCCAGGACGGTACGACGGTCGTCGACACGCGCCGTGATTGACTAGCTAAAAAGCTTTCAAATCGCTCAAAACGATTCTTGGTTTCCTCGGGCATATCCTCCAAGTTGCCAGCAGACATAGCATGTCGTACGTCAGAAACAAAAGAAGGGAAAAACCCTGAGAATTTGCTTGAGACAAATGCCTCCGCAACACGAGTGGTGAATGTCACATGATCACCATCAACAATACGAAGAATCCCAAGACTGTCCAAAACCAGGCGATTGATAGCTGCCATGTCGATTGCAGTGAACTGAGATTTTAGTCGAGGAAGATCCTTTGAGATGGACAGTGGGTTTTTCACGGCAACCCAGGCTATCAGGCTGTGTATATCCTTGCTATCTACAGTTCGTGATATGCGCCGCATAGTTACTTTAAATCTAGGAAAGACAGCTTCGGGTATCTCGTCCAGGCGATTAAAAAAGTTGCGCTGATAACCAGAGAAGTCAGCTTGTTCCGTTTGTGCCGCGAGTAAGAGAAACCTAGATAGAACAAAGGGTTAATATGGAAGAATCTAGAGAAGAATTATAGCATACTCACATTCCCTCCATCCTGGAGGCCAACTGGTCCATAGCTGCCGGTCTTGTATCGGGTGATGCGAACGGATGCTCGGGAGGAACGCCCCAGCGTTGTGACACAAAGAGAAGGTAAGGTTCAATATCCGTCTTATTCGCTTGTATTTCCATAAATGTGAACTCTGGGTATGTTTCTGGAGAGATATGTGAAGTTCGACGTGAAAAGCAGATGATTCGGGAAGTTGGCCCGAGGGATATCAGACGACGAACCAAGCGCGCAGCCAAAGAGGGGGCACACTCATCTAGTCCATCCAAAAAGATGTACGTGGTGTATACATCGGTTAGTTCCTGCAACAGAGCATAAAGCATATCCTGGTCTAATGACACCTCAGAACCCCGAATAAGTGTCTTATACATCGAGACTACCAGATTAGTTGGTGATTTTGTCTGGGCCAACACTTGCTTGAGTATCGCCTTTATGATTGACAACTCATCCAAAGGGCACTCAAACTTGATGTGGATAGAGACCATGATTGGGCGGAGCCATCTCGGGTAACTATTCCAGTCCCCTTGGTGCAACCGTACGATGCCATTCCTGTAAGATAATGGATTAGTATGATGTTGAGCACTGTCTACTAACAGCAGCACTGAAGTCTTCGATAGATTTAGCGTTCTACTCACATCAAAACAGACTTGCCCACGCCGACTAATTGAACAGTTAGCACGTGTCAATAAATCTAGTAGTTGACCACTTACGACCGCCAATACACCACAAAAATCGATGAGTTGTACCCTTGGCTGAGTTATACCAACGCTGGTATTCTTCACTCGACATAAGCCATCGTCCTGGCCAACTGTAAGAACCGCGCATGTGTGGGCTAGCATCTCCTAACGAGCTAGTACTGCGGAAATCTGGAAATTGTTCGGCGACGCGCAACATGATGTCGGGTTTGGTCCACTGAATATGAAAGTCGGCGCGTGCTGATATATCAGCTATGCCGTTCATTTCAGGAGCAAGCTCAGAAGGCAAAGGTAACATGAGTCCAGCCCATTTCGGTCTATTGCATATGCCAACAGCTTTCTTGAACAATCGTCCGACATCAACGAATCTGGCACGTAACAAGGTGTCGTACCGGCTGTTCCAAGTCAGCGATTCCCATTGTCCTGTCTTTTCCAGCGCAGGAAGCAAGTTTCGGAGATCGTCGGAACATCCTGTCTCAACTGCCGAATTGCAGCTTTGCAATGTAAGAGTTTCAATACACATATCATAAGAATCAGAGATCCAAAGACCATCCGTGTCCCACGGGACGAACAGCTGCAGAATCTCAGGAATGGCCACGTTCAAGGCACGATGAGTGCGACGCACGCGTCTGACTCCGAGGTACAACCATCTTGGATGAAGGAGACAAATGACATGGACAATAGCTGTAGATAACAGAAACACTATCGAGGCCACAATGCTTTTCGTTGCTTCAACTACGCATTCATCGCTGGTCAAACTCAAAGTCCGGATTCCTGGCAGACACGCACGGAACGCATGGTAATGTCGCTTGAAGTCCTCAAGCTCTGTACCCAACTTTGCGGGGATATTGGGATGATGGAGAATCTTGTCAACAGCTTCAGATATGGCCGATATTGTTTGGTCAAGTAGCTCATGAGCTTGTTCTAGCTCTCCTTTTGCAATTGGTTTTGGGACGCCGAAAGCGCGCTGTACTTCGGACTTGGATTTAAAAAGTCGCGTGAGGTTCAATAACGGAGGTGAAGGCGGTGATAAATCTGCTGCTTTAGACTTGATCTTGATCATGTTGAAGATGAAAAACTGAGTAATGTTTTGTGTTGGTGTGAGAATCCTTGATCCGGAGCATAGTATGTGTGTATGTCGGCTTTTTTGACTGCACGCTTCTGAAATGATGGAAATACTTTCAGCAAAGCCCGTTGGCGGTTAAAACACGCCAATCTTGCGAATGTATGTATGTACACATGTATGTACATACATGAATGAAGTCATGAACACGAATAGGAAGCTGTACATTCGAATGGGACCGTGTGTCTATGTACATACATACATACTTATCTACAGACCTACAATATCACATGTTTAAGCGCAGGGCCTAAATTACTTGCAAAGGCGCGTCATCCAAGCATTCTGCTGGGCCCTAGAATGAACATGTCAACAGCAGGCACCAGCCCTAACCCTACTGTTCATGGGACACCCAGCATACATCTGGAGTGACGGCAGCAGTGGTGGCTAGCTCGGCACTCCGTTAAGAATAACCCTTTGCGCCCCGGGAAAACAAATCCTGCTCGCAAAGAGGTCGCCATTCCTGACGGACCCCGTCCGGTGCTAGATGCAGTCCTAGCTGCAATGTCCGGACACGGTGACTTCAAGGCTTACCATGTGAGGCTCAAGCACTCGAACGCCGAGCTCTTTTGTCGTTTGTGTGGGGGCGAGGAGGATGAGGTGCACCTGTGGTCGTGTCGGAAGATTGGTGTATCTGGAGGTTTCGCATAAGTGGCGCTGAAAAGGCAGGGCAGAGGTTATTCGGAGGTCACTGGACTACTGGGTAACGGGCCGCTGGACTTGAAAACTATATTGCTTTAGGGTTATAGCCAGGAATAAAGACTACAACCCACAACTGTGGCTAACTCCCAAGTCAAGACGCCACAAACGACGACGCCAGGGTTACCTTGAACCAGGATTCACTCGGGGACCACTTGGACATGATGACGTGAATCCAATCGGCGACCACTTTTGTTTAAGGGTGTTTGTTCGCCTTTCAACGTGCAGAACGCCGACTCTTGATTTTCTGCAAGAAACCCCCTGTATTCTTCAAGGGCGTTTTTTTCTATTGTTGTAGGTGCGGGAAGGTGGCAGGCTTTGTGGTCGGCGAGAAAGAATTCTTGGCGTGAGGCTTGTCTTGCCCGGATTGCCGGGTTAGGAACGGAATGGTGCGTGGGAGAGTCGTAATTAGGTGATCGATCAGTTATGATAGTATGGTCTTATCAGGAGAGGGATCTCATGTTCATGAGTAACGGCATGGATTGCTTAAATACCCAGGTTTGGGTCGTTACAAATCGAGGTCGCCGTTTGAGTTGTCTAGGAAAGAGACTAGTAAATTAGTAACTCCCTATTTCAAAACACTTGACTATATAAAGCATTACCGTCATGTCTTCTACGGCTACTCTTACGACGCCTCTTCTCCCCTCTACGGGAACACCACCCATATCTCCGGCTTCTGAACGACTGTTTTCCAAGATGCTTTTCCCAATTATCTCCGGTGCCGCCTTTGGTGCGGCCATGACGACTGCTGGGATCGCCCAACCAAATGTTATTATTGCCCAGTTCAAGTTTGAAGAATATCACATGCTTCAAGCTTTTCTCGCAGCTTCAGCAACTAGCACGTGAGTTGTTCATTCCTTGGTATTGTCCAACATGCGGACAAACTAACAAAATCAGTCTTGTTATTGCTCTGCTACCAAAACTCGGTTACCAAAAACATGCTTGTCGAACTCCCACGACTATTGGCGTGTTCCCCTTTGATGGGAACGTTGTTGGCGGAGCTCTTTTAGGTACTGGAATGGCCTTGACTGGTTCATGTCCAGGGTCCGTCTATGTACAACTTGGACTAGGTGCGCCGAAATCGCTGTTGATTCTAGCTGGTGGGATCGTCGGCGGTACTCTCTTCACGAGTGTAATCAACCCGGCTATCACCAAGATCAAAACCAAGCTTGCGCCCAACCCAGCTTCTAAAATTTCGGTGTCCGATGCTTGTGGTATTGCCCCACTTACATCATCATTCATATTTGCCGCCATGACACTCTCTGCTGCGATAACTCTTTCGAAAGTCACTCCGGCATCATCATATGCACATGGCGCCATCCCACTGCTTGGTGGTTTCCTTATCGGCCTCTCTCAACTCCTTTCATACATATCACGCAACGCTCTACTTGGTGTCTCGGGTTCTTTTGAAGAAGCTGGCAAGACAGTTATGTCAATACTTACCCTCGGTAAAAGAGCACTACCTGCCGCATACAACAATTGCCTATTCGCTGGTGGTGTAGCTCTTGGTGCAGCTATCATGGGTGTAGTAAGCCCAGAGCTGGGTACCATCGATTCAGCTGAAAGTGTCACTGTTACTAAAGCAATCATTGGTGGATTTACCATGATTGTGGGTAGTCGTATAGCTGGTGGCTGCACATCAGGACATGGAATCAGTGGAATGAGTTTGATGAGTCTCTCCAGCTTTGTAACCATTGGTGCAATGTTTACAACTGCCGGAATCTTATCTTCTTTTGTGTTTTAGAGTCAGATTGAGGTCAGACATGTGGTAGTACAGACTAGATGCTTACTTAGATCATGATCTAATAGCATTGCATTGTTTCACCAAATACAGTACTTTGGTTAACCCCAGCCGGTAACCCTTCTAGTTTAAGAAGTACTCCGCACCCCTCCGTGACAGGCATAACTGTACAGCACAATCAATTATATCAAGCTGTTGTTCAATTCTCGGTTACAGCCGAACAGAGCCTCTAAGTCGGTTTCCAACGGCACACCCCCGTCATGTAGAAAGTTCCATGGTACGAGCACCTGACAGTATAGAATCTTCCTTGAAAGAAAAACATGTACATACAAACGTAAAACTCAAACCCATCGTATAGACAAAAAGTCCGTCGCAGACAAAGGAGGGAGCCCCCGTGTTCTAAGTGGTTAAGCGGCGTCTATACAAAGAACATGAAGCGTAATGAGAACCACTTAACTTAGCCCCATAGGGCAAGTTATTCCGCCAAGACCCACATACCCGTCCTCGGGACTCTATTCCAGCTCATCGTCCATGTGGCAAAACAGCCCGGCAACCTACCCGAGTGGACCCTCTTCACGAACCCCCACCCACCCGCCAATAAACATCCCACGCCCCTATTGAAGACAGAAAAAAAAACTCTTCAAAAAAGCAATAGCCACATCCCCAAACGTCTCAAACCCGTCGCCATGCCGTCAAAAAGACCACCCGGAAACGCCACAGGGAAACCTAATTAGGAAGTTGGATAGACGACACCCGAGTATATCCGCCGTAAACCGTTCGGCCCGTGTGGCGTATATCTGGCTCGTGTTGACCACGGGGGGTTGCACTGGCGGGTTATCAGCTGATGGCGGGTTTCGCGTTGGTGAATGGGTGCTGTGAGAATAGAGTGGCTAAGGGTTCGTGCAGGTGGCTTTGGGGTGTTTTTTGGTGGGAGCCTGGGCGGTTTGGGCAGTTTGAGACAGAACTTATGGTCTAGATGCTACAACGTACATAGATGATGGCTGTGTGGTGGCGACTTACACGTGGAGCGGGGTTAACCCTTATGGTGATGATGATAACCCTTTGGTTGAGAAATACCGTTGCCTGATGGTTGTCAATTTTGGTCGCTTACAAATGAATGTCGGGAACTTTATCGTCCCATCACAATGGTTGTCAAAGAGATATGTCACGGGTGTTTTTTGAATCAATACTGTACATATGTACAATCCCATTAGGCATCTAGATTCGACAAGGAAACTCTCCGGACGTTCACGTCATAACCACGAAAAGGCGAAAAGCACAGACAAACAAGCTTTCCGGTCTTCACAACCGAAGCTTCTCCATGCATCCACACTTCAGAGTTTTCCAAACACCCACAGGTCCACGATGAACCTTCCAGATCTGCACAGCCCATATTCACAGTCCTAAAGTATCTCAACACGAAACCGACCCCTTACCCTAAACATACCATATTGGAACCAAACCAATCCGGTAGCCCGTAACGGACAACAAAAAACGGTTATATTCCGCGAGATACTGGTGCTATGAATGGTGCCTGGCAGCCTTGCATCATGGTGAACGGGAGCTGCATATTGGCAGGTCCAGATGTCCCACAGATAAGTGTGATTCTGCCAAGGCAGCCGAATTAATAAAGGAGATGGTGAGGATGGACAGGGAGCATGTCAGTCAGTCACTCAGTCATGTCGGGCGGGTCGGTCAAAAAAAAGCTTAAGTTGCTGTTTGCAGGAGACACACCCAAAGGGCCGGCCTCTGTGACAGATGACCCAAGCTTCTAAAGGGCCCAGAAAGGAAAATGCAGACGGAAAGGCGTGGGTGGGTTTCTGTACTACTGGATTTGGACACCGACAACGAACGTCTGTAATAGTCAGGCCGGGGGTGTGATTGGGAAAGAAAGAACCGAATCCTGAAGGCGGGAAGTATGACGCCCCATTTGTATCTGGAGATGATGCATCCATGATTCGAACGGCAGAAAAGCTACACACCTTCTTTGTAGAGTTTTTTCATGATTTTCAATTTGGGTGCCTACATGCGTAGACTTGTTTGCCCAAAAGCAGGTTTTTTTGGAAACTGCGACCTTTGGGAATATTGACTTGTTCAGCCCCAGTTTCCAAGGGATAAAATATTCAACAGAGGGGAAAAAAGAAGAAAACAACTACAAGATGAAGCTTGTCAAACTAGTTGTGTTGTTGTTTACACATTTGAAGAATATCTTTAGATGAAGTGTCTAATTCAACACAATCATGGTCATGATGATCTTTCCATCCAACATGTAGACGAGTGTAGTAATTTCCTAATTAGGCGATGAGTCTTGGTGATATAAGGCCTGATGACATGAGCTAGTTCGGTAAACCATCAGTTAAAGTTTTAGGAACACGCCCCAGCGGCCCTATGAAAGACTGGGGACATATAGTTTTAGGCGAGGTCAATGATAGGTGTAACCGCGAACAAAACAGGGGGTAAGTGTGTTTTTTTTTGTTCACTATGGGCATGTTTTCGTTTGTAAGTTTGAAGAAGGGGGGCGTGTATCTAAGTCCAAGAAGGGAGAAACTTCAACACACCCAAGATGAAGAAGACAATCCCGTTTTTTGATGGGGAGTGGATACTCGGGCGGGGAGAGACGTGGTCCGGAGTGTCAATGATTTGATATAAAAGGGAGAGGCATTCCCGACTTTGTAGATGAGTCTGGATTGTTATTCCCCATCACACAACGAAAACAGTCTTGAGTTCACTCTTCAGTTCACTCTTCAGTTTCCAATCTTCACATTCCATCTTCTTCAGTTTACTTTCCACTCTTCACCCTCACCAATTCCAAAATGTCCGCCTACGGTCCCCTCGGTTTCCCCCACGTCGCCGTCAAAGACCGCCGCCACACCAACCCCGTCCTCGAAGGTCTTCTCTACAAGTTCCCCGAAGCCACTCCCGCCGCTTCCTCCAAGACCACCACCCACCACCGCAAGCACTCCACCGACTCGTCTTCTTCCGATGACGTCTCCATTCTCTCCCGTCACTCGCTAAGTGCCACCATCAAAGCCAAGTTCCGCAAGAGCACTTCCCGCAACTAAAGGAGCCCGTCTTCAGATATCCCCAATATCTGATCTGAACTTCACGCCCCTCTCCTTGCCGCTTGTGGCCCGGGTGTAGTTCCGCTCCAAGTGCTGGTCACCGAGCTATTCGACAATAAGGGTTAAAGTGTACTGGTGACATCTTTAGCAGCCCGCCCGATATTCTCGGTCGAGTTTTTTGCTTTTTCTTGGCTTGTTGTCTTGGTTTTTTGACTTTGCTTTCTTTTTGGTCACTTGTCCTTGTGTTTCTGATTCCCAATTACGGCCTTTGGGTCTACGTTTATGACTTTTGTTTCTTTCCTACTTTGTTCTTTCAGGCCGTGGTACCCTGATGGTTGGTACTGGGGCCTTGTCCCTTAATTGCACCAAAAAAGGTGCACATTATACATAGATGGTGGATAGTTCGGTTCTCGCTGTTACGGCTTTCGGCCTACAGCTTTAATACAATTTTTTGGTGTTTAATTTCAAGCTAATGTGATCTTCATGTATGTATGTACATAAATCCTGTCATCATAAATAAACCCTAAAACCCATCATCATTAAAGTTGGTCCGCATCGTGATTTGTCCAAGACTTTCGTCATCATCACTCAACTGTCCACCAGCCGTGGCTACAATATCCTCAACAATCCTTCTGGTAGCTTCTCTAGCCGGCGTTTGAACTACTCTGTCCGGACCCATTGAAAACCGAATAGTCTTTGGTGGACTTGGATCGCCCTCCCCATCACTACTCCAGTTGATTTCATAACTGTCGTTTCCCTTTTGTGTATCCGTTTTCTGCACGGTAAAAGGGTCGTCACTTGGGTTATATCTTGCTCCTGTACTTGCCCCGGAAATACCCCGTCCCCCGATAATACTCACACCAGGTGTCCGTGGCCCATGTGCCGAAGGAACAGCTTCAAGCTTAGAACGGATAGCTTCAGTTCTAAGGGGAGACATGAAAGCCTGACTGCGGATTTTAGGCATCAGGATTTCAGGTGACGAAGATACCATCTCATCTGCTGGCTCATTTCTCGATCCACTTGTTTTACCAGACCGACTTTGAGAGACCCCGGAAGGACCACCTTTCACAGGTGATCTCATACGGGCAACAAAACAACCAGGTGATTCAGGTAGACGAAACGACTTTTTAAGATAGTGTGATGCAGTTTCCGCCTGTTTACCCTTTCCAGCTGGCGTCACAGAGTTATAGAAACGAGCAGTCCGTTCTTCAAAAGCGATACTGCTATCTTCGTGTGTTTCTTCTTGCGGCGCAGGTCTAACACGGACCGCCGACGATGGAAGAGGAATTTCATCGTCACTGAAGATTTGGCTGATTTCTTGCTCGTCTTGTTGCTGACCTCGAGACCGGCCCGATGGAGTATCATAGGCTGGTCGCGCCTCAGAGTAAGCGCTTTGTCTCATGGCCGCGGAGATGCGCGGGGTACCTTCAGCGAGTTCTCCATATGGATCATCCAGGGCACTCTCTTCTTGATACCCCCTTTGTTCATCTTGTTCGACGTAATCTCCCTCGTGCCCATAATCTTCTCCGTCTATAGGAGCTTCCTCGCCATTTGGTGATGGTGCTGATACGTCACGCATTATTGACGATTCCCCATCATCCATTGTCGGAGGCGTGTAGTCAGCTTCATCACCTCGGTTAGGCTCCATCGTGATGTTGGCAGACGCCTCAAAAAACTGCTTCCAAAACTGGGAAGCTTCCCATACAGCCTTGCTATGCTCCCCATATTGCTCTATGATAGGCAAAATGCTTGTGCTGATGATACGGTGCGCTCGACTGAAGTTGGTATCAATTTCTATCGTCTGTTAGTTATGCCGTCTGAAATAGGGGATGAAACTCAAGTACCTTGTAGAGTCAGAGTAATAGACTGCTCCAGCTTCTCGAGCTCTTGAGTCTGTGTCAATTGCCGGCCAGCCATTGTGATGTGTATCGTTGACAATATCGTCACTGATGTACACTCACTAACTAGTGAAGCTTGTATGAAGCTGGTGATGTTTATTCAAACCAGGGTTGTCGCGTGGGTAACCGTGTTAGGGTTCCCACACACCGAACTACTCACCGACCCTGGCACATGTTCTCATTCCTAAGCGCCAAAGCGACTTATAGCCATTCAATTTGTCGCAAACCGTTACAATTGATTCTCCAAAACTGCAACCTATTAAATCTGGAACACAGAACACCAGCCACTTCAGTCGAGGCACCTCACTCACCTTAAAACCCGGACAATCGCCCTTCTTTTCTTCTCGTCACCTGGTTCCCCTCCACAAACGGCATGTTTGCGCCAGATACCACAATGAATTCTGTAAACTCCACGTCAAATGTCATGTCCCCGGCCCTGGTCTTTCCCAGCCGATCACGACCAATCCGCCTGACCAACCGCGGTCGTCAAGTGACGCTTCCGCACCCGACCGTCGCTCCAGACGGCTCATATAACCCGTAAGTTTCCCGCTGCAAACCCAAGGGTTAGATTCCAACCCAACTAACTGTCCGCTAGACTCGTTTACACATGGGTTCCAAGACCGCAACCACCACCGGGACACTTCTTGGTGTCTATTGCTGCGACTGCTTTGAATCATCGGGATTTGTTCCTACGCCAAAACAAGTATCCACATCCGTCTCATACGGCCCCGCTCTTTTCTGACGGTGCCGGGACAATCGCCGCTTTGGGCGCAAATGCACCGGATCTCCTTGGACGATCTGTCATTCTCCCTCCGTGTGTCGGGTGGTTGAACTCACCAGAGGGACCGGAAGATCCAACATTGTTCAGTGTCGTAGGTGGATCTGCTAGAACACCCTTGGGGTACGGAGCAGACTATGTAGTCGTGAATTCGGCAGATGTTGAGTTAACGCCAGGCCACTTGACACCCGTACAAGCAGCGGCGTTACCTTTGGCAGGACTGACGGCATGGAGGGCTCTGGTTACAAAGAGTGGGAATGCAAGAGTCGATCATAACATCCTAGTGACGGGGATTGGTGGCGGAGTTGCCCTCATGGTGCTCAAGTTTGCAGTGGCTATTGGGTGTCGGGTGTTCGTTACTTCCGGGAGCCGCGAGAAGATACAGGCAGCCATTGACCTTGGAGCTTCCGGCGGTGTAAGCTATAAAGAGGCCAACTGGTCTACTCAGTTGGCATCAATACTCCCAGCTGACAGACCATATATCGACGCCGTTATTGATGGAGCTGGTGGGTCAATCATCGGGGATGTCATACGGATCATCAAGCCTGGCGGTGTCATAGTCTCATATGGGATGACACAGGGCCCCAAGATGGATTGGCTCATGCAAGCAGTTCTCAAGAATGTCGAGTTACGCGGAACCACAATGGGATCACGCAAGGAGTTTGCTGCCATGGTGCGCTTCGTTGATGAGAAGCGAATCGTCCCGGTGATTAGTAGAGTAGTCCCAGGTTTGGACCGACGACAGGAGATTGAAGAGCTATTCCAGATCATGGAATCTGGTGCCCAATTCGGGAAATTGGTCATTGAACATGAACCGGTCAGAGAAATTACTGAAAAGCTGTAGTAACGCAATTCACTGTATTTGATGAACACGAAATCATGTCATGATAAAACCTTTCTTTTTCAAATGTACAAATAGATAAACAAACAAAAGCAAAGCGTGGTATCCGTTCCGTAGCAGTAATAATAACAATGGCAATGCAAACCACTCCCTCCTTATCCTCTCCCCACCAAAATCTATTCCTCGGTCTTTCTTCTCTTCTTCTTCTTGAGCTCCGGCTCCTCGGGCGGTACAAAGTCCTTTTCTCTCTCGCGCTTCTTCTCCTCCTTCTTGACCTTTTGCTTCTCCATGCGCTCGTGTCTGGCCGCCCGCTCCTTGGCCTCCTTGCCAAGGAAGTACTCTCCCGTCTCGATCTCCTTGTCGATCTTGCTCTTCTCGGGCGCTGGCGGGAACGGCGTGTACACCTTCTTGGTCTTGTCGGTGACGACGTGGGGAACATGGCGCTTGCTGGTGTTGCGCTTGCCGAATTTGGGGAGGAAGCGGTCCCAGGACTCGGTGGCGAGCGTGGGGTCTTTGGCGAGCTCGCGCTTTACCATGAGAGACTTGATGTGGTAGATGGGGTGCACGTTGTTCATGCAGTCTTCGATAATGCGACGGACTTCCTTGAGACCCTTGTACGGGCCCATGGCGGAGACTGTGTTACCGTGGACGAGGAGGTATGTCTCGGTGAGAAGCTCGAGCGCCTTGAGGGTTGACCCGTTGGGACCGAGGATACGCTGGCGGCGCTTGACGAACTTGTCCTTGTTGCGCACTAAGCTGCGGATCTTGATAATGTCGCAAGCGACACCGTCCTCAAGGATCTTGACGGCCTGTGGCGCCGGCACGGAACGGGCGAGCAGGCGGATCATGTCGCGGGCGTTAAGGATGGCAGCGGGGTCGTAAGTCTCGTGGGTGGTGCGCACAGTCATGCAGCCCTTGATGACATCTAGCTCGCCATCAATGTGGTACTTGGCCAGCGACTTGCGAACCAGAGGCCAGGCCTCGCGCAGGTACACCTCACGGTACTTGGGGAACAGCGTCACAAACTCCGACTTCTCGGCGAAGCTGCCGGCTTTGTTGTCGTCCTTGGTGAAGACATCGACCTTCCACTTGTCAATGTCATCCGTATCCCACGGCTTGTCCTTCTTGTGTGTCGAGGGCATCGCGAGGAGTGGCGGTGATAAGGTCGTGAAAGATGTCGTTAAAGAGAGTCGATTAGGAGGAAAGATTCACCAGTGTAACGAAAGAGAATACCGAATTCAGAAACGAATCAACGGAGATATTGCAATGGATTTGACGATAAAAGAGTGGAAAATCGCACGTTCAAATGTCCGCAGCAACCAAAGAAGAACCAGAGCCCGAAATTCTTCACGAAGCGGCAGAATAAAAAAAATTGGTAGTCGCTATCGATGGCTCTAGGGCCATTCTCAAAGGCATCCCAATCAGGCAAAAGCGGTGAATGTCCATTCAACCTCTGTGAGACTATGCTGAGTCAGCCAACGACAGGGGTCCAAATTTGTCGTGATGATGCGGACTTGCGATTTTGAGCTGGGTTGAAGAGGGCTTGCGGTTGACCGGGTTTTGGCCGATTTCTTCTTGTCTTTTGTGATTTCTATTGAGAAGGTTGCTACAATGTCGAAGCCTGCGAGAGACCAGATCATCAAGCTGGTTGTTGGTGCTGGAAAGGCGACTCCCAGTCCTCCCATTGGTCCGGCCCTCGGTTCCAAGGGTGTCAAGTCTATGGATTTCTGCAAGGTATGATGTGACTGCACATGTGTCTATTGGCATATTGATTAACGCCGTGATTTACAGGAGTTCAACGCCCGTACCTCCCACATCATCCCCGGCACCCCCACGCCATGCCGCGTGACCGTCCGTCCCGACCGTTCCTTCACCTTCGAGATCCGTACCCCGCAAACGTCATGGCTGCTTCTCAACGCGGCTCAGGCTCCCATTCGTAAGGGCCGGAGACGAGGCTCGAGTAACCCCGGCACAGAGATTATCGCGACTATCAGTCTGAAGCATGTGTACGAGATTGCTAAGATTAAGACTACGGAGTCTAGACTATCGGGGTTGTCGTTGGAGGGTATGTGCAGGGCTATCATTTACCAGGCGCAGTCTATTGGTATTGAGGTGGTGGCATAAGTTGGGAGATGGGTGTTGTTGGGCCGTTGAAGGGGGAGGTATCCGACGTTCCAGGCTCGGAAAGGGTTTGTAGATTGGTTTGAGGATGGGTTGGCATGCAGTCCGGAGAAGACTGCCGCATTTCTGTATAACATTTCATGTACGACTACTAGGACATGAGTATTCATGTCTATCTGCAAAATATTGTATTTTATTCTGTCACATGTAGGCCTCAAGCCACCAAACAAGTTGAAGTGACGTGTGAGCCTCATTGAACACAATCTATGGTCACAATTCATGACCGCATATCAACTGCCACATAGATACACAAATACATACACACATAGGTCTGTGTTATGGACCAGTATAGGATGTACTGTATGTTCTAATAACGGGTACCAACATCACATTGAGGCTCTGCATGAGGCCCGTCTAACCCTTGTAGTTCCAGATAAGCTCCCGCAGGGTTACTTCAACTCTGTACCACGTTCGTGAACAATTACATATACGATTGTAGGGAGTCGACCAGTCGCAAGTGAACATCTTATCGCTGCAGGGCGAGAGTGGCATGTTGGGGCGGCCGCAAGTGATTAGTCAGAAGGACATCGGAGGGTTTGTAGGGGACGACGTTATCAATGTGTATAAGTGTGTGAACATGCATGAGCCGTGATAGAGTCACCAGATATGTGTGTATGCGCACATGTACATACATCCACATGTAGACATGTACATATGTACATAGGTATGTACATATATTAGTTTTACGATGCAAGGGGAGTAGTGGTGCGACTCAGGGAGAGATGCGGCTGTTAATCCGGACGTAACGGACCAGATATAGACGGGGGACGTAGCGGATATACCGTGGGTTATGTGGGACTTAATGCCCTGTCCTAAGCTGCATGAATTGAAGCATGGCGGATTCTGATGCCACCTTGATAGTACAAAATGTAAAAGTCAAAGCCATCTAATCAGTGAGCAGAATATGAGATATCTGGTTGGCTTGATTGGACCGTTTGTCTGACAAAATCTGCTTACAGAAGATAGATGCATGAATCTACCGACCGCATGTTCAAGTCGAACTAAAACTACAAACTCATGTCTTTCTATGTACCATGCCATGACCGTATTTTGTCAGAACATGTCAGAATCGAGATATAACCGGTTGATTAATCCCCGATCATCGATCAACCGACAACAACTATTCACATGATCAGTAAACCTAAACACACGATACCCGAAAGACTTCCGCACTTCTCAGTTATGGCGCACAGAATCTCGCAATCCATGCCGACATGTTTGTGCTCGTCTGTCGAATAGAGTTGCCAATAGTAGTAGACAGCTTCCTTCTCATCAGCCGCAGGCAACACCGTTTCGTGCCCCGCTTTCGGGTTTCCGGATTAAGTATTCGCATGAGCTGGTTGGTTACTCCACTTTTAAGTAGCTTTTATATCTGTCTTTGTTCAGGCCATGACAAGTTAAACCCCGCTATTGGATTTCATCATGGTAAGAATGTGGCTCCCACGGTCCAGGCCAAGCTCACCATAACCAAGTCTGTCACGATGGTTGCTGCCAAATATACAAGACTGACCAGCCACAGAAACGCAGACAACGCGGAAATAGCCATCACGTCTGGCCTCACTTCATCGTTTGTTGGCTTTTTCTGACTTGCATATTATTTCCAGCGGTCACGGACTCTTTTTTTCTCTTCTTTGCACTGTCGTGGGTGGTCTTTTCAGAGTGGCTAGCAGGGCCCCTTGGACAACTGTACATACACACATGAATGTACATATTCGGCTTATTCCCAGCGGATGTAGAGAAAAAAAAAAGAAAGAAAAAAGAAATTGTCGACCCGTGATCCCATGTGCGGCGTACGCACTTGCCCTGGTCGGGCCGTAGCTTCTCCTTGTTCGTTTGCATTGTCTATTCTGCATGTTCTTTCCCAGATGAGATGTCAAAATGGTAGTATCCCACGCCGTACCTTAGTTGTGAATCCGTAAAACTCGCTCCGCTGTTTCTTCTCTTCTCTCCATTATAACCAACAATTCTCTTGCCAAGCGATCCGATCTCCTTTCTTCGAGCCCCTCACTGTTGTATCATTGTTAACTATTCGGCCCTCCTCTCCTCTTGTTCGCATTTTTGCGGTCCCTAAAGCTGAGGGAATCTTGCCCTGGCCTGTCAAGCTTGGCACTGTTCGCATGCTAGAACCGGGGCACAGTGATAGAACTTCAGCCACAGACAAAGGTCAAACAGACGTTCAACCGAACACTCGTTTATTCGATCTCTGTTTTTGCCTTTACTTGGTTATTAAAAACAAGTCGGGTTTGCCTGGTTCAATTTGTTGTCATCCTCAAACAGCTGGGATATCGTCTATGCATATAAAGCCTTGTCTTGCTCTGAACCATCAGCTCCGGCAAACACGGCAAGGAACAGCAAACTCCGCTGGTTTAAGGCCCTCACTTTACATGCCGTCTTACCTCTAGTATCCTTACACAAGCGTCGTCGGATATCATTGAATATCGGCTTACATGACAGGAGACAGTTCATTGTCGCCCTCCCACACTCGCCATAGTTCCGCCACTAAAACCTACAGCAACCGTCCAGTCCGGTCTCTCCGTTCGGCTCGCTTTGCGACGACCCAAAAGTGACCCTGGAGTGCTCGCCACCCGCAAAATCAAGAGAATAAAGAGAAAAGAAGCCCACCTTGGCGTTTCGCTGTTTGCCGCCATCCCGCAATCCGACGAAGAAAAAAGAACATCAAGCGTCTGATATATCTTTTTGTTCAATTCCAAGATATAAGCTGCCCTATCCCTTTGGCGATCTGCATACATCCGCCAGAGATAGCGAAAAGTGCGTCATTCCAGAGCATCTGCGACCCTGCTCGGTACTAATAGAACCGCTGCGGCGCTTTTGTTTTGATAAGAAACCTAGCTTTTCTTTTTCTTCTGTGGTTTCTACATCCCCCAGCCGAGCAAGCTATTCTTGGCGACAATCTAGGCGACAACCTAGAACCTCAACAACCTGCCACTCGCCGCATTGAACAACAATCCCTACCTAAAAGCTCGAGTCTTTCTCATTTCTTCATTCCGTCTTTGCATTTTGTTTCTCTGTCTTTGACTTGTCTGTTCGTCTGCATACAAGAACACTCGTTGTCTTGAACCTCCCACCGCATTACGCTATCCTCGACCAGCAAGCTGCCACCAAAACCGGCTATTACACTGCCCGCCGTCGTACCGACACACTCAATTACTAGTCGCAATCCATCCTGTGCGCCCCATCTTCCCGCACATCTGCCGCACAGAAGTTCATCGCCAACGTTGCAGTCGATAGAGCAAAAAAAAGGGCCCTTCCTGAGTATTGGCCTTCCATTCCGCCACCTAAAACGGACAACTGCCCCATCAGCCCCGGTTGTGGCTTGCCATCTCAACCGCCCCGCCCGCCGAGCCTCCCGACTTCCACAGCTATAGAAAGCTATAGATAGCTCTACGTCAGCACCACATACATACCGAAAAGTTAACCCATTATAGCGCCCAGCTATACTTGGTTTCTGTTGTCGCCACTACTCACACGGCCTAGTCTGGCTTCTAGAGAATCTAGACCTTTTGTCGAAATCCATACAGCTATAATTACAACAACCTCCTCTTTTACCTCGTCTCGCTACTTTTTTTCCATTTCTCACAATGTCAACGATGCCGTCTGCAGAAATATCTAATAATCGCACAGGTAAGATATCCATATACCCGCATTTTCATGCAGATTCCAAAAACTGGCTGCCGAGGTCCCAATACCGACCGACGCATGTTATTTGAATGCATTCCGCGCACATCTTTTTGCGCTTTCGGTCGGAAAAAAAAAGATGCTCTTTGTTCTTGATCTTTGACGTCGCATCCCGGTCGGTTGGCAACCGCAATTCACCGGCGATTTGGTTGTTTAATGTCTTGAATCGCCGCGGGGTACATCGGAAGGCTGTCCGGTTTGCATTATTCGAGCATTGCGTCCGCAATTTTGAGGGGTCCTTTGGTTGTCCAAATCGGGTTATCATGTAGTCATGGGGACTCAATGACCTCGGTGCGCTGTGATTTTGGTACTCCAACAAGAGCACAAAAGCAGCCAAATCCGGCTAATATAGAGCGTCAGCTTATTGCTGCCATTTTGGGCCTTAGCTTTGTGACTGTAACTAACAACGGCATTCCTCGGGTTCTCGCAGAAGACGAAATTATTGAAGCGTCAAATTCCACTAATCTTCGGTCAACCGCTCAACAAAATACGGCCGCATCACCCTCACCTGCCATGCAAGTGTCCATACCGGAGCGCTCTACGGCCGAAGTGCCCACAGTGCATTTTGCGTCGCCTACAGAAATAATTCCGCCCGCACCCATCCCATCCGGCGAAGAATCAAGTGCAGCTGATTCACCAGCTGGTGGCTTTCTTGCGACTATTACGCCGCCGCCACCCGCTTCTGCAACTGCAGACAACGTTACGAGCTCTACTATAGCCGCTCCGACTTCACAGCCAAATGCCAATCAAGTGTCGGACCAAGATATTGCTGAGCTTTCGCAGCAACTCAAGGAGGCTACTATGAAGAGCAAGAATCGCATTGCTTTTGAGCCTATTGCATCTCTCCCACCATCTAGAGTAAGTACTGAACCTTTTTCATTTTCCATTGTTTAGTGTTACGCTGCTAGTGTTGGACACATGACGAAAGCGGCTTCTCCACTGTTGGACAGTCGCAGATGCAGCCCCGCGGACACGACATGTGCAGATAAAACAGACCCCTTTGGCTCGTATACACTTGTCGGCAATCTATCCGCCACCTATGTTGTCGGGGAAGCGCGAGTGCGCTGGGTGTATTTGGTGTCTAGATATATCTTCCCATTTGGTCCTCATATTCTGCCAACGTCACCTTGCCAGTAGAGTTGATCACACACTGTTGTATTGCAGCTGCAAGGCTCCACTGGCTTGGCGGACGTCGATCCTGGCAAAGAGCCGCAACCCCACACCACGTAACATGCCGATAAAAGGACGCGCAAGTCGGTTGTTCGGGCCGGAGATGAGCTCTTCGGAACCGGATCCTGTGACAGGGAGGAATCGACATGCACGGGCTTGGCTGCGGGTGTTGCCCACCTACGGTGTTATCTGCAGGTAGTTGGCAAGAGGCAAATCACTGTGTGGGTAGACGTATCTACTGTGATATTACTGCAAACGGAAAGCTGCAGACATCAGCGAGCATTGCATGTCGACTTTATCTGCGACTTGTACATGATTGCGCTATCGCAGATGTAATCATGTGGTCTTCCGTTCCGACAGCGGGCCGTGTACGGCGCACAAAGTTGGTCGAGCTGGTTACAAAAAGTTTGGCTACGTTTGTTGAGTCGGGTCTAAGGTGTGGCTACCAAGGTGTTCACGTATCAAGTATGAGATTACCAGTCGTTGAGACTAAGCAGCCCTCTTGCCTCATCACATGGTGTCACAAACCAGACTTAGCAACAGGTCCAAGTGGTCACTGACACTCCAGGGTGATTATTCCCAGAGTGAGATTATATGTGTGCTGCACATTGTGACGTTTCCTGGGCGTATTTTTTTTGCCTTTTTTCGGGCGTTATTAAAAGCCTTATTTCCACCCTTGTTGAAGACTTGAAGACTAACTCATTCTTGTGTAGATGCCATCACATGAGTATCTCCCTCTTGGTTCACCCAGACAACGTCCTGTCGACTCTCATGGTCCCTCTCACAGTGCCAGCATGGTTTCTATCAATTCGCCTCCGCTTACACCGTCTGGAACTGACATCGAATCAAATGCTCGCTCCCCTACGAAACACCATGTCAACGGCCATGGCGAAAGCGTCATTACCCCGCAGCCATCAACCTCTAATGAGCGCAGCTCCAAGATCGCGGCAGAGCATTTGTGTCCACGCCCACAAACTGCCAGCGATCACTCAAGGCAGAACAACCACCGTCGCGGCATGTTCTCACTTGGCCCTAGTGGCTCAACACCCAATTCTAGAGAAAGCAGTCCTTCCAGAGCTGGCTCATACTACAGTCGACCATTCACGCCTGCTGGAGATTCATCTAACCCATACGCCGCCAGCAGACGTGCGCCACAAGCTGCGCAGCCACATCCCAAGCAAATTGAGCCGAGATTCCACTTTACCCGCGGCAAAAAGAAGCATTCGTCACCGTCATCGTCTTCAGTTAGTTTACTGTCACCAGACAAGCGGCACCGGGATGACCATAGCTTCGGGCACACGGACTCGCATGCCACAAGCAAGAGTTCGATGGTTGATCTAAAACGGTTCTTCAAGAAGAGTCATCATGGACATAAGGGCGACAAGTCACCGGGTGGAAAGAGCAAGGGGACGCCAATCAAGTCGGGTCACTCACTTCCGTTTGGCGAAGACCACGGGCTCACTACCAAGTACGGTAAATTCGGAAAGGTTTTGGGTTCCGGTGCTGGTGGGTCGGTCCGCGTTATGAAGCGCAGTGACGATAACACTGTCTTTGCGGTCAAGGAGTTCCGGGCCCGGCACGCGCACGAAACTGAGAAGGATTACGCCAAGAAGTTGACTGGCGAATTCTGTATAGGATCTACATTGCACCACGGCAATGTGATTGAAACGCTTGATATTCTTCAAGAGAGGGGTCGGTGGTTTGTCGTGATGGAGTATGCGCCATTTGATCTCTTTGCTATTGTGATGACAGGACGCATGTCTAGAGCTGAGGTTTCTTGTGCATTCTTGCAGATTCTAAACGGTGTGACGTATCTGCACAGCATGGGATTGGCGCATCGTGATTTAAAGTTGGACAACGTGGTGGTCAGTGCTAACGGCATCATGAAAATTATTGATTTCGGAAGTGCCCATGTATTCCGTTATCCGTTTGAGGATGGAATCATCAAGGCCAAGGGTAAGTTGAGGTGATAGAATTATGCTACTCATGATGGATGTACTAACATTAAGCTACAGGTATCGTTGGGTCAGATCCTTACCTCGCACCTGAGGTCTATGAGGAGAAGACACTCTACGATCCCAGAGGTGTCGATATCTGGTCATTAGGTATCATCTACTGCTGCATGACTCTTCGCAGATTCCCGTGGAAGGTACCGCGTACGACTGATAACTCGTACAAGCTATTCGCTTCGGAACCTTCCCCTGGTCATGATCCCGCCCGGCTGATGTTCCCAGTTAAACAAAGCGAGGTTACATCACCCTCGGCGACTGGTGAGGACGGGGATTACTTTTCTTCAAACCACGGGTCGTCGAGTGTCCCCAAGCATGCTCACCATTTCGGTCCGGCAACGGTTCCAGGGCCCGGCACACCGGCACCTTCGACGCCTAATGGACGTCGTGGCCCAACATCGCCGGGTGGATCTAGAGGTCCTGCATCGCCTAATGCCAGACGTAGCGGTCGGAGTACACCAAGTTCTCGGCCCACATCCCCGGCGCCACCAAGACATCGGGCTGCTTTGGACCCGCTTAGTCCGCACGGTAACCCAGGCACACCGGGTGCTACTTCAAATTCCACTTCTAATGGACAACACCATGAAAAGAAGGAGCACATCAAAGGTCCGTGGCGTATTCTTCGCCTTTTGCCCAAAGAAAGCAGAAAGGTTATTTACGGCATGTTGACCATTGATCCGGCCAAGCGCATGACAATGGACGATATTATTCAAGACGAGTGGGTGAGCAATACTGTGATTTGCCAGCAGCTGGATGGAGGTGAGGTTAGCGCAGCGACGGATCACAAGCATACTTTGGAACCCCCAATGTCGGCTTCACAGGCGCCAGCGAAGCCACCAGCCCCAAAGTAGTGCTTAGGCAGGCGAACGAGCATTTGATTTAGTTATTTTTGGTTCCGTTCGGAAATGGAGTTTGGGCTTGTTTTTTTGTGTCTGTATTACATGTTGATTTTGGGATCCCCTTTTGCCTTTTGCGGCAACTGGATGTCTCAACGGGAGGGTTCATTTTCCTGACATAAATTGTCCCTGACATTGCAATTGATTAAATATATTCTTATATCCGTATTGGTGTTCTACATGACTCGTGATTCTATCCTATTCTACGGATGAGCGGCACCCCGCCTCCACCTTTCCGCAGGACGTTGACCCACCTTGGCTTGCAGCCAATAACCCTAGCTTTGATTCCAGAATTTGTTGGAATGTTCGGGAGGCACAAGGCTTGGGGTTGTACAGAGCCCGCTTTTTTTGCGCATCTGGCTGGCTGGTTGGCAAGAGGCTTTTTTAATGACGGAGTTGACCTCGTGAACTTGTTCTTTTTTTTCTTCGTTCTTCAGTATCTAAGTTTCTATTTGATAAACTATACAAAATGGTAAGTCCCTTTCCTCAAGCCGTAATCCACGACCCCCGGCCCCCCGACACCCCGCCCAGCGAAAGACTTAACTAACCGAACCAAACAAAAAGGCCACCTCCCTCCGCTCAATCCGCGCCCTCGCGCCCCTCCTCGACCGCGTCCTCGTCCAGCGCGTCAAGGCCGAAGCCAAGACCGCCTCGGGAATCTTCCTCCCGGAATCCAGCGTGGAGAAACTCAACGAGGCCAAGGTGCTCGCTGTGGGCCCCGGTGCGTGGGATAAGGATGGAAAGCGCATGCCGATGGGTGTGGCGGTGGGCGATCGTGTGCTGATTCCGCAGTTTGGGGGGAGCCCGGTTAAGGTGGGCGAGGAGGAGTTTCAGCTTTTTAGGGACTCGGAGTAAGTTTTGAGGGGATGAAGGGAGATGTGATTTGGTACTAACGTGTGTTTTGTTTAGGATCCTGGCGAAGCTTAATGAGTAAGAGTGAGAGGGGAGTGATGGGGGGCTGCGGTGGCGGCCGTGTATAACACCTTGTTTGTTACTTGTACTATCAATTCACTACGACTTTTGTCCGTCTACGTTGTTTCTGTCTCTGTGACTGTGACTGTTTTATGACCGCCAATACATTCCGAGCCATGTGGCTACATGCTACTATCCACCTGCTACTTCTAAATCGACGACATGGTAATCTAACCAGGTGAATAGCCACATGATGTCATCTATAAAGGTCTGGGTAGGTCCCAAGTACTACACATAAACTTCGAATACGTCACATGTATATGTCCGAGTAAACTCCATCTCCAACGCCTACGCACGTAGTTTTCCTTTCGAAGCCCTTACGCACGTATCCCCAATCACATACCATCTCGACATTCCAACTTCATCACTCGACAGTCGACAGTCCATTTCAAACCGCCCACGGCCCCGGCCCCGTCCCCGGCACTGAATCTCCGTCGCCGCTCTATCGCTCCGGCCGACTCTTCATATCCCGTGATACCGGCTACTCTCCCATCAACAGCGTAATTGGTGTAGTGGTAACATTAATCGTTGCCATCCGGTAATGATTCGATTAGCCCTGGGTTCGATTCCCAGATTACGCAGTTCCTTTTGCCATTCTTTTTGGGTGCTATTCACTTTTTGTTCTTATATTGTACAACATCTACTCACTCATTCACGTCACAATCTTCTTCCCTTAATTGATTCAAAAAAATACTCATAAGAATTCAATAAATACAAACAGCAGATATATATTTCCATGCCAGTCATCGGTTATACCCTTACAGGTTAATAAGTTCCACCTCGGAGAAATCCGGTGGATTCCGTCCATAGACCACCCGCACCTTACTATCCAAGGCCGTTCCCGCGTTACTCGCCGGGATGTAATCACTCAACTCCTGCATCTGTTTGATCTCATCATCACTAACCCCAATATCATCTCTAGGCAACCAAACCGTTGGTCGTCTGGCACGCAGTGCATAATGCAAAAATGCATACCGAACAAGCACATCACGCTCGTCGGGCGCCAAATCCTCAATTTCGTCATGGTAGCCCATGAATAAGGCTTCTCCTATGGCCATTTGGGCTTCCATGTCCTTGTGCTTCTGTTTCTTCCGATACTCGGCGGCGTTGTCTCGAACCTTACCGAGAGTGAGGGCGCGGCCGGCACGGCTGTCGTTGGCCCAGTTGCCAATCATTTTGACGGGATTACTGAAGGTCCCGGTGCGCTTGATGCGCTGCAATTCAATGTCTTCGTCGGAGTCGGAGCGCATGGTGTTGGTACCGAGCATGGGGTAACGGTCGTCGCCATTGTCACCACCCCCACCCGCAGTAGGGGATGGTGCGGAAGCCTCGGCGGCGTTGGCGTCATCGTCAAGGAGACCAAGACGTTCATTCTGGGCACGCTGGAAAGCCTGGTCACGAATAACTGCCTCATCTTCATAAGTGATAGGCAGGTACCGTAGAAGGGGTCCAAACGAACGATTCATAAGAACCTGGAACAGAATAGTCAAGGCGAGAACAACGAGCATCACAACGCCATGCTCAGTGCAAGGAGAGTCTCCGTTCTCATCAACAACAATGAAAAAGAGACCCGTGAGACACAACTCCATTACGTACAACCCAGTAAAAGTCTGGTTGATGGCATTGGGGTACAAGATACCGCCAGTGTCAACACCAAACCGCGTGACATAAAGCATAGAGTAACGCTGAGCGATCCACAACAATCCGAATGTGATAATAGCAAATAGGGAAATGAGTGGAGCGACAATAGCGTACACAAGTGCAATGCAGGCAAAGTTGGTGTAAACGGGGAAGAAAGAACCCCAGTTAATGTTGGACAAAGTGGTGTTGCGGGACCACTTGGCACGGGCAGTAGAGTCAAAGATCCGAGCCAAGACATACCACCCCACCAAACTACCAACTTGTAGAAGAGTACCCGAAGACACAGACAGAGACTGCAGCATCATGTAAGAGAAGAAGTAGTTTGCAGATTTGGGCAGATTTTCAGCCAGCAAATCCAGAATCGAAGCGGGGCTCTTGCTCAATTCCTGTAAGTTTTCCAGAATCTTGTCCGCACTAGCAGCAAAGAAAGATGCAATAGATACAATCAAAAAGACTTGGAAAAACAGGAAGATAAAGTAGGCCCGCTGAACAAACTCGGCACGTTGAGCGCCAGTCTTGACTCCCTTGATGGTTGCAAGCATCTCGAGAATCATAGGCACCAGAATCAGCAGAATAGCAAGCAGCACAGTGGGCAAGACACCAACGACTGACTTGGAAATCTTGCGGATCGTGGGGTCCTCAACCAGGAAATGAAGCCACTCAAACTGTTGAACGAGCGAGTCGATTTGGCCGAGTGAAGCGGTGAAAGCGACGGGAATAGTCCAGAAGATAATCATGGCAGTGACCAAGGCAGTAACCAAGGCAGTCCGAGCCCATTCTTGCCACCATGGAATAGCCATGTTATCCCAAATGACATCTCTCGGTGAAACCTCATTGATACGCGGGGCCATCTGCTTGGGGATATGGTGGATCGCGGACTGGCAAGCCATGTGAGCAGCCACCTGGTGGTTGAACTGGATAAAAGCCGAGTTCATCAACGGGTACCGTTCGGGAGTCTTCTGGTCCTCCTCAATCTCAACATTGAGTCTGGCAAGTTCTCTACGGCACCAATCGATAGTATCCACCTTCTTGTTGATAAAAGGCAAGCCGGGAAGGAAACCTGGAGTCCAAGTGAAAATTGGTAGCCGGTGGGTGGGGCGATGTTTGCGCTTAACGTACTTCTCCCACTCAGGCCGGTTCTCGGGGCCTCCTTCTCCGCCATCACCCTTCGAAGTTGCCGGAGGTCCGGTATTGGTGATATCCTGCTTAATCGGGTTGGGGTACTCAATTTCGGAAATCGGAATACTTATCAGTTGGAACTGCCACAAGAATCTTCTCCAGCCAGCAACATTAGGTTCGATCTCCTTGTCGTTATCTGAAGTCTGCGGAACAGGCGAAGAATAACTCCCCTCGGGGGCCTTCCAAAACTGCCAAAACTTAGGCTTCTCATCGCTGTACATCTCTGCAATGTTGGACACATGGCGCACAGTGTTCTTATACTCATGCGGTGCGTCATCGTCGTTGCTACGGACTTGATACGCCGCTGATTCCGCTGACGGTCTAGGCGAGTGGTAAGCGGGGTAATAGTCCGGACTGCGGGTACGTTCCTGGGGTCCCTGGGCGTCTTCAAAGGCCATAAAGCCATTGGTGTTGTCAAGAGTACTATCCACACCATGCTTCAATCCACTACCGGCTTTGCCGACGCCGCCGCCGACCTTGCCAACACCAGTAACAACTCCATTTCCAACCTTCTCAACGCCGCCAACGACACCCTTGCCAACCTTAGACAGACCACCAAGGATCTTGCCAGGCGACATTGGGATTTGTCCAGGCTGAAGACTCAATCTCTTACGCGCAGTCTTGACAGCTTCTGTGATTTCATCGTCCTGAGTACTATCAGCACTAGCTTGGGTCTCAACACCATCAGTCTTGGCTGCACGAGCCATGGCTTCGTTGTCTTCCTGTGCTCTCTGGGCAGCAAGTTCCTCCTTGGTCGGGGCCTTCTGCTTCTGCTTGCGGCGTAGCTTCTTGTCTTCTTTTGCTTGGACCTTAAGTTGATTTCTCTTGGCCATGCGAATAAGTTCGGTTTCGGCGGCCTCCAGTTGCTTATTCACTGCGTCACGTTCATGAACCTTGGCAAGAAGATCCGAGAGATCACGGTTCAACCAGATGTTCCGGATACCACCTGGGAAAACGTCGAAAAGACCCCGAAGGGCATCTTCACTGAGCCACTTCTTGGGGATAGAGTTGACAAGAATAGTAGTGGCAGAAGCTCTCAGACGGTGTTCAGCACTCGTCAGGTAATCCTGACGAACCTTGATGTACACACGCATCTCGCAGTAAAACACAGTGCAAACCCAAATAACTACAGCGATAGCCAAGAACAGATGCACGCCGTAGCGGTTCGAGTTCTCAGGCTTGATGTTTCCCCATGCCAAGGTATCGAGGCCAGTAACCGCGGTTCCGTTGATGGTAGTATTATCAGAAGTTCTTTGGTTAATGTCATGACCCTTTCCGTCGATATAGTTGAGGGGAATAAGCACTGGAATAACAATGCAAGCAATTGGGATGAAAATGACAAGCAAGGTCTTGAGATAACGCAAGAAAAAGTAGGCATCAAGACCACATTTGTTGATGATTTCTCGGTCCTTGAAGGACATGAGACGAATAATCATTCCCCATGGTGTCCGTGGCGGGGCCTCTGTGCGCTCACGTTCAGGGACAAGATATGTCTTTGGTTTGCTATAACACAACAAGCTAGCATTAGCGTCGATCTTAAGTGAGATAACTTTGAAGGCAGAGAGAAATAACTTACAATATCCTAGCAAGGCGATTCCGCAACAATAGAAAAAGGGAAACTTGCACGCCAAAAATCACCAACGAGACTACCAAGGCAGTAAGAAAAGCGTTTAAACTAATTCCACTCAAGGCGCTCCCATCGGTTTCCGTAGCTCGTTTATGCACAGAGCGGTCGACATAGTTAACATAGGCATGCGCCATTCGTCGGGCCAGACCATGGCTGTTGTGCGTTTGGCCCGTGGCCAACAAGTTAACCGACCTGCCAGTCATGGCGGTGGCGATAAGAAGTCAGAAATGTTCTTTTAGGTGGCGAAAAGGAGGGTTGTGCCGAATGTGACGTCAGATCCAAAAGGAAGGGATGGAGTAAGCAGCGTAAATGACGTCCTAGATCGAAAAAAGCAACAATTGGTGTTATGGCGGCCGTTAAAATTGCAAAAAGTGAAAAGTTGCCAGACTTTCAGATGGTGCGGTCAATCAACTTTTTGAAGAGCCTAATTCTTTTGTTCAAGACAGAAAGAAAAAAATGCCACCAAAAATAAAGTATCGACAAAGAGGATTAGGTGGGGCAGACAGTAGTGTTCAGAGAAGACACAAAGAGTCCTTTGTAAGTGACAGAAGAATCCGGCAGTGTAACGTGAATCGTAGCTCTGAATACAGCTGAAACAGAACGATGCAGATATGTAGGATAGTTTCTGTATGTTTCTAGGTAGTTTGTCGGTCGGTCGGTAGCGAGTCAGCAGATGGGGCGATCTGACGGACCCGAGTTATGGTAGGTAGAATAGATTATTCGGAGTAGCCGCGGAAGCTTAAGGTAATTGATGTACTTTGGTCGGACGGGACCTTGTTTCGTGTAGAGGCCGTGAGATGATGGACGTATGCAGGTAGAAATTCGCAGAGCAATCGTATCAATAGCTCAATGAAAAATGAGATCCCACCAGTGGATCTGTCTATGGATGCAAAGATGTAGATAGATGGGTATCAAAAAAGAAAAAGGACGAAGACCTCACAGATAAGACAAGGCTGCTTCGAGGGTGTGAACTAGGAGTGCGTGTGTGGTTTCTCAACTGAAAACGATTAAAAAGCAGAAACAAGTATGCATGTAAAATAGGGAAAGTTCCAAGAAAACAAAAGATGGTGTAGCGAGGAAGTTATGGTTGTATAAGTGGTACGGCACGGGATAGTCTAGATTCAGCCGGCAATGACCAGGCCGATGGATAAGGTAAGTTCGCAATGACGAAATAAAAGAAGAAGGAGAAAAGAAGATGAGGATCTAGCGGAGACGGATGGCAACTTTTTCAGTCATAAATAGAGTCAGTAAATTCAAAAAAGCCAAGACGATAGACGGCAAGAATCCATGGCAGTCAATGCTTGGGATGCTTCAAGAATGATAAGAAAGGTCAAAGAGTAAAAGGGGAAAAAAAACTCCGCTACTAAGGAACTCGAAAGAAAGAACGAGGTAAACGACCAAAGAAAAAGAAGTGCATAAAGAGTTCATAAGCTCCTGCCCCATAACGAACTACTACAAGTAAGATCCCGATATAGCCGGCTAGGCAACTCTTTTTCGACACGATAGAATAGAACCCCGTCCCGTGTGTTCCGTCATATTGGGGAATTCGATACAGGCATGCCGCTGTTACTTGTTTCTGATTTGCACAGGCGAGTGGGGGGTCCACATAGGTTAACGGAGCCGGGGGGCCAGGACCACCCAGCCAATACCAGTAGCAGTGAAAAAAAACCAGGTGATGCTAGTTTTCCAGGAGTTTGAAGGGGATGGGGGTATACATCGGACATGAACAGGATAAACCAAACCAGTTAGTTCCTCGCCTGTCTATTTGTTTGCTTGACTTTATTGCTTACTTCCTTCCAAAATAACCTACCCCTCTAGCTCAGGAACAACTTTCAACCGCCCTTACTAACAAGAATCCGCCAACCAATACTCACCATCCCCTATCTATCTGAATGCAAAACCGCCAAACAAGCGCCGAAATTCACAAACCCACTAAACTCCCGAAGCGCGCTCTTACTCAACCCAATTCTAAACCAACCAACCGATAACTCGTAACCCGTCACTGCCTTCCTTAACCGACCCAGCGGCTACGCCCATACCCCCACCCCTGTCTGTCAAAAGAAACCCTAGCGTCATCCCCCAACCCTACATATGTCCCTCGCCAATCCTCCCGTAAATCTGCAGTAGAATCTACGCTGATACCTGCACCGGGAAAATCACTACAGGCGTTACACATTTCTAGCGGGACAAAGACACCGTTTCACCGACCGTACACAGTTACGTAGCTTCATACATATCTCGGTCATATGTCCTACCCACCTAGTAAACCGGAGAAAAGCTACGAAATCCCTTTGCCACACACAAATTCCAATCAAAATCCCGCAAGCAAGTCAAAAATACAAGTCCTGCCACTTGACCCAAGCCTCATCCTAAAGAACCCACTACCAAAATTCCTGACATCCTGACAATCCATCCTAGCCTGTGGCAAATCCCTTCTGGATTCGCCGACCCGTCTACCAAAAAAAAGGGAATCAAATACGTCATAAAGAAAATCATAAATCTATAAACCCTACCATACCATACCCTATCTATCAATGTATGTATCTGTACAACCGCCCAGTTTGACCTCAGGCCTTCTTCAACAGATCCACCAACTTGGCCTGTTTCTTAACCGCTTTATCCACACTATACAACTTGTTGTAAAACGTCGTAACACTTGGATGCGCCATAACCTTGCTCTTTTCGAACCCAAGTACTCTTAGTCCAGCTTGTGAAGTGGCTCGACTGAGCGCCACATACGCCTGTCCCTTTTCAAAGATACGTGACAAGTTTACACTTACACGGTCTAGTGTTTGACCTTGCGCCTTGTGGATTGACAACGCCCACGCGAGAATTAGAGGAACTTGCCGGCGTTTGGCTTGTACTTCACCTGTGGGTAACTCAACCTTCCATTCCTCAGGCTTGCATAGATGGCGAACAGTATGGCCAGGCCCAAGATAGAATTCGACATATGGATATGATTCCCTGTCACTGGCCGCCTCAGCCAGTGATGCTAGCTTGCCAATTGACTTTCCGGCCATATATGAGCCGTCAGGATCACCCCTAGCCGCGGCAGCGATATGTTCCATCTCACTCCGGAAATCAATAATTCTCCCAATGAGACCGTTGAACAATTGTGCGCTATCATCCGAACCCATATTCTTGATAAGCATGACCTGTGCACCAGGCTTAAGCACCAGTTCCTTGGGACACATCATATTTGCCAAGATCTTGTCCCGGTATGACTGGTCACCCGAGTCATCAGCAGCAAACCGCCGAGCCTCACCAGGCAACGCACTAAGTCGTCGGTTGTTTGCCATATCTACTTCTTGTCTGGTAGGGAAAAGCTCCGTCACCTCAATCGAGTCATCAAACTTGAGTTCACGTGACAATGCACGGAACGCTTGCACAGTCTTGTCACTGATACGACCAAGACGCATCTCATTGAGCATGTGTGCAAACTCGGGGTCCTTTTGACGGAACACTTGTGTCAGACCGATTGTCTGGTCAATACAAGTACCCCAGGCGAGCGCATCGAAACAAAACTTGGCCGGCTTTCCCTTATCTGGCACTGGTGGCAGCTGGAAGAAATCACCAGTCAAAACCAGCTGAATACCACCAAACGGTTTAGCATTGTTTCGAATCTTGCGCGCAACCTGGTCAAGTTTGTCGAACAAGTCACCATCAACCATGGAAATCTCATCAATGACCAGACACTTGGTCTTGAGCCACCTTGTCTTGGCCTTATTATTACGCTTGATCTTCTTGACCAGCACTGAAACCTCTTCCTTTCCAAGACCGATACCTAAATCACTTAAGGTTAGCTATATTCACAAGCCGTTGATCTGATATTTATCGTACAACATGACGACTCATGTCACGGAAAAAAAGAGAAGAAAGAGACAACTCACCCGCAAAACTGTGCAAAGTAATACCCCCAATGTTACACGCAGCCAAACCCGTGGATGCCGTAACCGCCAATTTCTCTGGGTCTCGCGACCACTTCTTCTTCAGCCCTTCAATAATTTTGCGCATAAGAACTGATTTACCCGTACCAGCAGGACCAGTGAAGAAGACTGACTGACCCTCCTTGACTACCAAGTGTAACACGTCTTCCTGCTCACCACTGAGCTGAATCTTTTGGGGTTTGGGTGGGGCACTGCTAATGGATGTTACCGGAGCATCTGATTCGGCCGCGGCCGCCACAGTGGACATATCCCGTTTAAACGAAGCCACCGAAGGCTTAATTCCCGACCTCGACGAGTTGCTCACCATCGAATCGACCCTAGCCATAGTATTCTGGGCATCCCTACGTACCAGTGTTGGCTCAGGAGTGGCAGTATCGCGCGATGATTGTGCCAGGTTGGGTGGTAGTCTTTTCCTCTTGGCCGCCACCACAGGAATATCAAGTTCATCTTCAGCTCTGCGCTTCCCACCATCTGTAGACAAAGAAGGTGAATGAACTGGCAAATCATCGTCACACAGATCGACCACAGTGGGGAGTGTGGGGGCCACCTTTGGAAGTGGTGGGAGCTTCGTTGCGAGCTTGACTGGGCCGGCGGGCTTAGCCACCGGCATGGTAATAGGCGTGATTTCCTCAAGCGGGTCATCTGAGAAGTCGTCCATGTCGAGGTCATCAAAGCCATATTCCTTGGCAAAGGCATCTGTCGAGAAAAGGTGACCGCTCGAAAGTGATGGCGGTTCAGGTGCAGAAGACACTGCGGGGGCGGGGGCGTTGGCCACTGGAGTCGATTTTGTTTCGGCAAAGGAACTTGAAGAGGCAGCACAGATAGCTGACATGTTTGACGCGGATGGCGGCTTTCCATTGGCTGTGGTCGGTCGTAATGGTATCGCGGCTTGTGAGCGGAGATCTTGTTGTGTGGATGTTGCTTTTGTTTTGGGCTGGTTGAACATTTGCATGATGTTGTTGTTACCGATGGCTGCGGATTTGGAGCGGCTGTTGGCTGCCTTTGCGGCATCTAAGGAACGTGAAGACATTGTCGCGAGATTATGTGTTGTAGAGGAGAAGTGGCGAAGAGTATGTTTGTGTCCTGTGTTAACAGACGATAAAGAATGTCGAGATGGTTGTCGAATCGGTAACCTCTGTATCCCATTTAACGTATCCGTCAAAGCACCAGAAGAGTCCGTAACCCGCGATATCTCAGATTCCAAGAGATCCTTTCGACTCTTCAAACTTGTCGCAAATACCAATTCTGTCGTCTCGGTACTAATCGACCGACTTTGTTGTGCTGTTGTCAATCCCACTAATCGTCTTTCAAGTCGCTGTGCTACTCGTTGTTTTCCCTGTAGCACCCAAAACCAACAACCGCGCTTCATCCATGCCAACCTCGCCAGCATAAAAAATAATAGAAACCCTTAACAGTCCAAGGGCAACGGACAAACCCAGGACAAATCCGGACCAGGGGATGGTAGTTACGGAACCGAGGGGGAGAAAAGTAAACCGCGAGATGTGTCTCTTAAATGGTGACTTTCTTGTGATGTCTATGAACGACTTGGTGTGATATTCCCGGTGCAAAATTAAAGAAGACGAAGGAGAAACCCTAGCTGTAGGCATCCGGCTTGAGGTGGTGATAAATTTGGCCTTATAGTGTGTAAAAAAGAGAATTGATGCCTAGAAACGAAAGTCGTGTAAAGTGGTTTGAAAAATCGCCCAAATAGTTTAAAGTTGTGCAGATTTCTCAATTCAGTGCGACGCGTTTCCTAGACTACGTGCTGTGTGTACATACAAAAGTAAAGGTTTCTCTCAATCTAAAAAAATTACATTCACATGTGATTCCTAGTGGGGCCTTTTACGGACCCACCGTTGACTACTACAATAAGGCGACACCGATTTCATCGTACATACAAGAGAAGAATACATGTGTATAAATGTATGACAAATATGTAAACCCTAAATAACACAATTAAATGCATTTTAAACGCCAGCGCTGCCCAGATTCCAAAAGATATGAGATGTATGCAACCAAACTGAATAATAACACAAACGTCGACCGACATTATCCTTACTTCGCTTAGGCCCCGCTTTTCCGCGGATCGGAGCTGGGGGGACCGTCAAAAGCCGGGGGACCGTCATAAGCCGGAAGGAACTGTTCAAACTCGACATCTCGAGGTCTCACTGTACCTTTTTTCTTGGTGATTGCTTCGGCTTGGGCGTACATGTTCCGAGAGAACATCTTGAGCTGGTGAGGATCTGGGGTATCCTTTTTCTTGGCCTGGTACGTCACATTGGTGACTTGCATCGGACGTCCACGGCTGCGCTTGGGGGCTTCTGGGGCCAGCTTGGATGGAGTAGGCTTGATTGGCGATACAGGCGGCACGGAGAGATTGATAGCAATTGGCTGTTTTGGGGAAGTTGGTTGTTGGGCAGCAGGCTGCACCGTGGTAGACTCGGTGATGACAGATTCAGTAGCAGCTTTCTTGGCTCCCGATTTCTTGGGAGTAACGGGCTCAGCACTAACAGACTCGGCGGTAGTAGGTTCAGCAATAACAGGCTTATCAGCAGCCTTGGAAGTCTTCTTAGCTCTTGTTTTCTTGGAAGCAACGGGCTGGGCGGTAACAGATTCATCAACAGCCTTCGAAGCTTTCTTAGCCCTTGTTTTCTTGGAAGTAACAGGCTCAGCACTAACAGTCTCGGTGGTAACAGGCTCAACAGCAGTCTTCGAGGCCCTCTTAGCTCTTGTTTTCTTGGGAGTCACGGGCTCAGCAATAACAGTCTCGGTGGTAACAGGCTCAACAGCAGCCTCTAGTGCTTCCTTAGTCACAACCGACTCAGAAGCAGCAGACTCAGTGATAACAGGTTCAGGGGTAGCCTCTGGTGCTTTCTTGGTCTCAACGGGCCCAGAAGCAACAGGCTCAGTGACAACAGGTTTAGCAGTAACCTGTGAAGCTTTCTTAGCCACAACCGGCTCAGAAGCAACAGGTTTAGCAGCAACCTCTGGGGCCTTCTTAGTCACAACCGACTTAGAAGCAACAGACTCAGAAGCAACAGGTTTAGCAGCAACCTCTGGGGCCTTCTTAGTCACAACCGGCTTAGAAGCAACAGGCTTAGAAGCAACAGGCTTGGAACCAACCTCTGCGGCCTTCTTAGGAACAACAGGCTTAGGAGCAACAGGCTTAACCGGAGCCGACCTAGATGGCGCCCTATCAGCCGGAGGGCATGTATCCCGAGACGGCGGTCTCGACCAATCCATCCTAGTAGCCGACTTCCCCCCCTTCGCCTTCGGCCGATTCCTCGACTCCCTCGCAATCTCCTTCATCATCTCCTTATCCGACCTCCCCAACGCGCCCGCCGCACCCTTCGGCGTCAACTTCTCCATCACCAATTCCTCCAACTCCTTGTCGTCATCTGTGATTTGCGCCTTAATAAAGGTCAACTCATGCTGCAGCTCAGTCTCCGTCTTCATGAGCTCCATGACCGACATTCTCGGGGTATAAGAGTATCGTTCCGGATGAGGTTCTGATGCCGGATCGGGCGTGATGCCCTGGTCGAGACGAGCTTCGTCGCCCTTTTCGAGGAGTTCGTAGATGTCGACGGATTCACCGTGTGGGATGGGGGTGGGGTGACTAGGAGTCAGACAGTCCATGTTCACTTCCTTGCGGAGAACAGAGTCGATATCCACAGCCGAGAAGAATCCTACTGCCTGCGGCAAATCGTAGATTCCAACTTGCTCAGCAAACATAGCGCGGGTCCACAGGTTCGCAACTTGTAAGGCCATGGCTGCCCGGTAGCGGTCCTTGAGAGATACAAGGTACCGAATTTCATCGTGGACTGTAATTGACAAACGGGCATCAATGGTGTACTTCCGAATAAGATAGTCCATGGCAACAATCAACATGTGTAGATAATCCACACCCGAAGACTGAATAGCCCAGTTAATTCTTGAAGTTAAGTAACCCGACTTACTCACGTTCCGCGCCAACAGAGCCTCCGTAATACCAGCACCCAAAACAAACGTCCGCGGCCGGGGCTGTCCAGCAAATTCTTCCAGCTTGTTGAAAACAAACGACTCAGTTCCACCACGCCAGAACTTCTGCTCAGAAATAACCTTCTTGTTCGTCTTGATACCCTTGGTCTTGATATACAGGCGGCCAGCCGTCTGAAGGGTTTCCGCCTCCGTTAGAGATGGGTTGAACTGACGAAGTAGCGTAGCGGCGAATTTGAGACCAGCACCGTAGATACGTCCGTAGTTGAAAACCTTGGCGTCGTTTCTGGTGATTCCCAGAATACTTGCTGTGCGTGAGTGCATGTCTGTTCCGGCAGCCTTGGTTCCTTCAAGCGTCATGAACCCAATGGCGTTGCCACCGTGTAACCGGAAAGTAGCATCGCCGACCAAACTGGCGATCCAAAGCTCTTCTGAATCGACATCAGCACCCACGAAGCAGTAACCTTCTGGTGCTTTGACCATAGCCTTCAACTCTGATCCCACACGGTTCTTCTTGGCGTTACTCGCCGTCAACCACGTATTTTCGACAGCACGACGAGTGATGGTACCCATTGGGATAATCTGGGGAAGAATATATCCTTGGCCCGGCGTGGCCTTGTCGCCCTTGAAGTTCTCTTCGTACACGGCCATCTGGCCCTTGATACGGTCACGGGCACTGATCCAATATGAGCAGCAAGCATTCATCTCCAGAGCCTCTTTAGCATATGGGAACTCTGAAGATAACGTGCCCTTTTCGAAGTAGCTGAGATATGACTTGGCCATTGGGTTGGTGCACCGGGCCTTGGGACCATCCTTGTGTGGAAGTTTGAAGTAGGCGCTTTCCGTATCATCGATCAGTTTTTGGACATTCTCATCCT
The DNA here is from genome assembly GCA_025685495.1 of Huntiella abstrusa. NCBI lineage: Eukaryota > Fungi > Ascomycota > Sordariomycetes > Microascales > Ceratocystidaceae > Huntiella > Huntiella abstrusa. The sequence continues at coordinate 282,962 of JAJNMT010000234.1, read as the reverse complement.
TATCGAATACACACCGGATCATCTGTCGGTCGGTATAACTCTTGAGCTCCTCTGGCGCCACCTTGAATACCCAGCCATACTTGGAAGACCAAATCAACGGGTGATCTTCCCAGCATAAACGTAAAAGCAAAGGTGCAATACGTGTTCTGACGGTCAAGTTCATAGGCTCTGACACCTTGGGGAATAAATCCTTATACCACATTGGCATCCCGGGAAGTTTCTGCCGAGCCACCGGTCGTGGCGGTTCCTTCTTGGTACCCTTGGTCATACGGATTTCCTGACCAGACCAGTCCAACTGAGAATACCACGGATCGTTTTCGTAGACTTCCGGTTTATCTTTGATCTCCAATGCCTTCTCCGCAAGAGCTCGTAAACGATCATTTACACCGGTGTTCATTTTGAGATATGTTTCTTCCGCTGTTTTGATGTAGTTCTCCCATGACTTGTTGATAGGCAAGATAACAGCAGACAGATGTCTCAGGGCTGCGAAACTGACAGGATGCGGACAAGTTTCTAGAAAGTTGGGAAAGACTAATCTGTACACCTTGTGTGTTATTTGCACATCAGTAGCACAGTAATCAATCAACTCTTGTAACTTCTCGATAACGCCCTCCCGGTCCAAAGTTCCAAACTCGTCACGCACAGTCTTGTCCATAGCAATATTCAAATGGAACTGTGCAACATCTCTCAACGAGTTGATAGAACTTCTCTCAACCCACAGCTCTTCTTCTTCCATAGACCGTTCCTTGACCTGCTCTGCAAGTTCCTCGTCAAATGGATTCTCTTCAAACTGCAACTGCAGTTCCTTTGTCTTGCGGTGGCGCATCCATGTAGGTCGTTGTTGTGAACACATACCGTTGACAGCAACGTGTAGTGACATGGTATCGATAAAGCAATTGCGGGTTTGCTTGAGGTCATATTCTTCAAGGATTCGAGCGCGATCGAAGCCAATGTTGTGGCCGACGATGATGCGTTCTTTTGATGGGTCACCTAATGGAATGAGATGGTGGCGGTTTTCCGTTTCGCCGAGAAGCCATGGTGACAACCATGAGTACCAATGTGTCGGGCTCATGGCACATGCCATGATTGCGTATGGGTTATCCTTGTATAACACTTCCGTATCAAACGATAACATGTTATCATCAGGCACATCGACGGGTACTGCGATACAGTCCCCTTTCTCGTCAGGGACATATTTCGTCCATCCAGATCTAACCGCCCACTGTTTAGGCCGTATAGGGTGCCCCGACATGGCAAACTCGGACGCAATCCTTAAATATGGTTCCGAAGAATCCTTCCCCAAAAGCGTAAAATGCTCGTCTAACGTTTTACTCTCGCCTAACAAGTCGGGTATGTTGAAGGCAATGGGACCCGCCGCATCTGTGTTCTTCCCTAGTAAATCATGTCTACTCAAATGCTGCTTCGCCAATTCCACCAAATGATCGGGTGCCTTTGGGTCGCTAGCCTTTGGGAAAATCTTCTGGTGTAATTCTTTACTTAAAGACTGAATACCGATCTGACTTGTTCGTGACGTCGCGGGTACTATTGTTTGTCATTCGGTTAACCAAAGCCCATGTCATCATAATCGTCGCACAGAATGAAAAGCCCGTGGCGTCTGCCAAACTGTGCGCCCACCAAGCCAATCACTATCCATGAAAGAAAAAAACCGCAAAAAAAAAACTTACAAGCCAAGGATTTTCTAACATCACCAGCCGGTACCTCGGCCGTTGAAGCCCATCGTGTAAAGGCAATAAAGCTCCCTCTCGTCGTTCGTGGTATTGAAATAGCGGCCGTTATTGGGTGTGTTGGGTGTAATGGTCGTGCCAACCGCACAGTCGACGCCAAAGCCAGCATTGTGAAAGTTGTGAATCTCGCTAGAGTCAAAGTGACAATTCACTTAAAGGTTGTAAAAGGTGGATTGGAGAAATCTCGCCAGCTGCATCGTCCTTTGAATGTCGAGTTATTTAGATGAGCGCCGCCGTTTGTCGTTGGGCTGTTATCGATTATATCGTATCCCTTACGTCTGGTATGCGTCGGTTCACAGCTTGTGCTGTGTGCAGTTGTGGTGGTAGATGAAATTCGTGAATATTATCTGACAGCATATGTCCCGCCTTCAATATAGTACATTTCGCAAGCCCGTTAGTTGCTATGGATTGGGGAGTTCCGATAAAGTCGACGACCGTAAAGAAAAGTAAAGAATATCGGTAGAAAGTGGGCAAACTAGTATGGTTGGTATCTGCAATGATTCATCAGAACATGCAGCTATGCGGAATTTCTGAAAAAAAAAGTAGTATTCTGTGATGCAGTCCATTACGCATTGACAGGGATTTCATTATCATTGTCCTCCAAAGTTCATGGGCCGATTAGCGATTAGTCAGTAATAAGGGTACACAGGTTAAGCAATTCAAGCCCCACTAGTTCTATATTGTTGTGTTGTGTGTGCATACGTACGTCATGATAAAGATGATGATGGAAAAAAGTATAAAATGTATTTCAGTTCATGGCTGCACCTTTGCAGCAATATCAAACAACCCCAAAAAGCAAGAAAAAACGCCAAACCCATTGAGACAGTGTCTCGTAATTTTGAGAACCAACAAACCCAGACATGAATGCAAAACCTTGGGCAATAACCCCATAAAAGCCAATCAGCCAACAGCTATCACTAGTATAATTCCCATTTAGGAAACCAGACACACGCAACCTTCAACATGCACGACAAGAAAACATGTATTCAAGTAGACATACTTGAGCGTTTACTTGCGAGTAGCAGCAGCGCGAGTGCGCTTAGGGCTGGTAGCGCCGTTCTGACCGTACACCTCCTGCTCAACGTTCTTAGCAGCCTCCCAGCCAGCCTTCTCGGCACGCTGGACGTCAATGAGCTGAGACTCAGTAGTCTTGGACTTGTCGCCCTTTTGCGCGGCAGAACGGCCACGACGGGTGTAGCTAGCAATGAAGAAGCTGACGAAAAGGTACGTCAGAGGAGCAAGGTAGAAGACGTTGAGCCAGACAGCAAACTGGACACCAGAGCTGTTGACACAGTTCTGCGCAACGTAGACAGTCTCAGTGCGAGTGGCACCGGCAACAGCAGTGGCAGACTCAGCGGCAGCCGAAGAAGAGACGGAAGCGGCGGCATCGGCGGCCTTGGTCATGGCGCCGATGACAATCTGCTTAAGAGTGTCAAGGACGCCAGCGTTGGCCTCGGCGATGGAAGCAGCGGGGGCGGACTCGGTGGTGGCAGTGATGGGGACCTGGGCGGTCATGGGGAGAGCGTAAGCGACGAAAGAGTAGGACATGGCACAGACGACACCAACGAGGAACTGGGTGATCTGCATAGTGGTCAAAGAACGCTTGATCACCATGGGGACACGGATGTTGAAGGCAGTAACGGTGTAGTAGGTGTACTGTAAAACATATCGTGTTAGTATCCAAGTCAAACATTATGCGCGCCGAATCCAGCGAGAGGAAAAATACATACCATGAGCGAGTGGATCAGAGAGTTGTAGACAACGAACAACCAGATAGGAGGAGCCATCCAGCGAATACCAGCCCACATGCACATCATAGCACCAGCGTGATGGTAAGTCTGAAGAGTAGAAGAAGGCTTGCCCTTGGCGAGGATAATGAGGGTATCAAGAACCTCGTAGAACTTGGAAAGATAGAACCACCAGCCATAGAAAGCCAGACCCTCGTTCCAAAGACGACCAGTAGCATAGCGGCTAGGAAGACCAGTCTCGGCGTCAAGACCAGCGTTGTTACCAAGAGTCGCAAACTTGCCAGTGTCCTCGTTGTAAAAGACAGCGCCGTCGAATCCAGGAACACCGTTGATCTGGCAGAAGCTGTCAATGGTAGCGGTGACACCACCGGGGCCGTAGGGGCTGGCAATGGACCGGTGCATAGTACCGACCATGTTGATAAAAGTCCAAGCCGAGTAAACGGCAAGGAAGATGTTATGCAAAACGACAAAGACCTTGAAAGCGCGAGTCTTGCTGATAGCCCAGGGCTGCTTGTTGTGCGAGAGGTTGTAAGCAGTCAAAGCCTTGGCCGTAACGGCGTAGACGGTGGCAATGGTGAGAGGAACCCGGGCATCAAGAACCGGAGCCCACCAAGCCTCGGGAATGTTGAACTTGGGCGCATACTTGAAGCTCCCGGCTGGTGGTGGGGGAATGGCAAAGGGCTCTGAAGCCAAAGGCCACTTGAAGAGCTCCCGAACGGGAGTAATGAAATAGGTAAATGGGGCAGCCTCCATTGTTGCAATCTTTCTCAACGGATAGGTATAGACGATGAAGAAAAAGAAAGAAGACAAGACAAAGTCAAAGAGGAACGAGTAGAAGAAGAATAATAAACAATGAAGAAACGGGATATTTGAAGTACATAAACGTCTACTTATCGAAAAAAAGGATTTATTCCTAGGACGGACCAAGCTCCCGTAGTTCCACCCGGTAATAACAAAAAAGCCATAAACAACCACAACGCTGAACGGACCGGCAATCCCAACTAAGTAAAAAGGAACAACCACCCAGCGCAAAAGTCCAAGCGAACCACGCATCTCAGCGTGGGGCTCGAGGCCCCCAAAAGCAAGCACAAAATGCGGGAAATCGAATCTGGGGGAGGAGAACGAGGCCGGGTCTGTTTAGCGGTTCACTGGTTGTTGGGATTTGTCGGCTCTTTTTTTTTTTCTACGATATTTTGAGTGGGATTTATGCCACTAATAGTAACTAATACATTTTGATTTTGCCTAGAAAGGGAACTTGTTGACTCTGTGGTAACCACCAAAAACTGAATTTAGCCTGACTGGGTCTGGGGGTTGGTCCACTTCTCAGCGGAATCTTCCTAAACTGGTATTTGAGCACTTGGTCCTGTGGTTCAGGTTATGATATCAACAACACTGATGAGTATTTTTAGTTGACTTGAGTCAAAGAATGTCTCACATTCAGACGTGAAGATTTCAGATCATTCTGGTGGGATATGCAGGTATTACATATGACCCCGGACACAACCAAAGTGTAACTTTCAATTACCATGTAATATCAATACTGGTATATCCGATCTATGCAGTTCCAACTATTGATGAGGCTGCACAAGCAATTCAGGGCTGGGGCAAACAATGATACCTAAGCCCTAGTGGATACAAGCTCTACTACCATCCAACGACAACAAAATACTACCTGTACCCACACTTCAGATATCACAACTATGAACGAACCAAGATCAAAGTGATTTGAGCAACTGTGCGTCCAAGACAATGTAATTTGGAATAAATACTCCTATAAAACGCATCTCTATGCCTCGGCTCATTATTTGTTGCATTCAACCCGCATAACTGCAACTTCATTGCCGCCGCCTACATTGCGATATGAAATACACGTTTTGTTGGGACTTACATCGCATAGTTGCCCCTCCCCCGCAAAACTACATGCAGCTATCAAATCTGTATTGATCAGTAACTTCGATCGATCCAGTCTAGAACTCCCAGCCAAGGTACAAACCTTCCATTCCCGACCTCCCTCGATCCAGTGTTATGTATGTACATGTGTACAAAATCTGTTCATTGGTTGTCCCCCTCAACCATACATGAGCTCTCAATCATCATTGTCCTTGGACACACAACCAACAAAGAATTTATCTCAAGTGTCACAGCGGGAAAATCCACCGCTCCGCTCCGCCCTGTTCGAGGATCCCTGTCACATTTGCAGGGCCCGGAGCCGCGCGAGCCCCTTCGAATCCTGGTTGACGCTATATCCTCAGTAGCACTTGGCGCCGCAATAGTCTTAACCCGGTGTTGAATGTTAAGCCGGAATACTAACATCAAAGTAAAGTATTACAGAACTTGTTGATAGTGGTCTAGTTCATAATGATGATACAAGAGAGTCTTCACCTCAACAACTGGGACAGGTATGTACATACATACATACTCAAATACACGTTGCCACACACTAACAGGTGACATGACATGTGTGTCTCAAATAATCCCCAAATCCCACCATGAAATTCAAAATACCTGATGAACTATTTAACCCGTCTTACAATCGAACCAACCAACCCCAGGGAGCTCTATCCTGAAAATCAGTGTTGGGCTTGATAGAACCAAACCAAAACACCAGCCCCATCAAATTCGTATTCAACCCCATCCAGCCAGAACAAATCCTGTTATTCTCGATTGACGAATCTACCTTAGTGTAGCACAAGTCTGGGTTTAGCGGCTTTATTAACCCGGCCGTTGTTGGGCTCTCAGTATGTATCGGGTTAGGCTTAATCCGCTCTAAACAACGCAGTGTCGGATTTGATGTCTATGTTCTTCAAGGATACAGTGAAGTTTTGTAGCACGGACAAAAGCGATAGATCAATAGTCGGCTTTTTATACAAAACGATTCATCTAACAATTGGCAAAGATACATGCACACACAGCTACAAAAAGAAAAACCGTTGCCCGGTTTATATTCAATTCAGATATTGGCCATTGGTAGGGTTAACACACACAACCCCCACCAAACTCGGAGTGACAGGGGTTTAAGTGATCTCAACGTCCAAGGACAATCCAAAAAATTATACACAATGGGGTACCACATCTCGACGGTAACCAACCAAAAAGTAATGATCTGAGGCGGACTTGAACCGCCGACCTTTTGTGTCCAAGAAACTGAGTTACTGTTAGAAAAACGTGATAACCAACTACACCATCAGACCGTTGGAAACCAGACCTCCAAGTTAGGCCTATATACCCCGGAAGCTCCGGCTCCGGCGAAAAAACAGCCCCACGGCGAACAATATCAACGACAACCAAAAAGAACAATACTTGAGAAGTCACAGTAAACACCACATTACCGCCAAAAAGATGCTCCGAGTGAGGGTCGAACTCACGACCTTTGGATGGCATTATCCAGAGGAATTCTTAGAAATCAAGCTCCTCATGAATATGAGACCACTGCGCTACCACTGCGCCATCGAAGCTTGTATGCATTTCTTGTTGCAGTACTACCACATAGTGGGGCTTAAGTAGCTTTCTAGTAAACCGGAAGGGCACAAAAAGGAAACAGAAGGAGTTGTGAGTGCTCACTACCAGGGTCGAACTGGCGACCTTCGCATTACTTGATATTCGAGGTTGAATATTAGTACGACGCTCTAACCAACTGAGCTAAGCGAGCTTGTTGTAAGGAGGTGATGATAAGAGTTTATATAAAGTAGCTGCAGAAGGACGAGCTCGTCACTTCCTCAAGCCGATAGCCGCTGGCCTTCCGCATTCGACATTCTATATCTCTTGTCTTCGTTCCCGCATACCAAAAACACCGGGCCGATCCCGGATCCTGCGAGAATGCCCTCGGGCTTTGCCTTTACTAGACCCTCTTGGTGTTCGTCACCTGGCCCTTTGTCTGGTCATAAGAGTCGCTCTGTTTTATGCAATTTCGCAATTGCTGACCGCCCAGGGGGGGTTTTTGATTGACATCATCCTCAATTCCTTCTGTCCGTAACGCCGTCGTATTGATAGTTCGCGCTGTTCAGGTAGACGTTAAAGAATACAACAACAACAACAACAACAACAACGACGAGCTCGTCACTGGGCCGTCGTATTGATAGTTCGCGCTGTTCAGGTAGACGACAAAAAGAACAACGACAAAAGATTGCCAAAGTACCAGAGATGCCCAGAAGAAAGAGAGAAACGAGAGGCAAGAAGTGTAGAACGGCAAAAATTAGAACTGTCAAGCTAAACATGTTACACAAGGACTGCTTCTCGAAGACGCCAGTATCTGGAACATTGACTTGCTTGTGGAGGTATAGTATTACCAGGTGATGCTAGTTAGAGTCGATAATACATGGCATAGCAAAACCAACACTAATAAGTGTGCTATTGATGTTCCTTCGACCGAGAGAAAAAAGTTAAATAGGCAGCTCGTGACATGTAACGAGTAAATGAGAGTTGAAAGAATGTATGTTTTACAAGTCGACCCCGCTAGCGAAGGTCAAATTAATCAGGATGTTAAAGAATACAACAACCATAAGGCTTAATAAGGATTAGAACGACGTTACACGGGCTAAGAAACAATTGACACGTCTCGACAATGGTTTACTAATCGGCCTTAAGACTGAACATGGCGCGAATGGACCATACGGGTGGCATCTTTCCCCCCTGAACTAGGATGTTGCCTAGTTATTGAGAGAGAAACATTAGACGTGGCCTACTGTATGTATGTACCTATGTACAATGTATGAATGTCAAAGGGGCATCAACTAATAGCATTGACGATAGGCTCTTCACTCCCATGGCTCAATCTTATTTCAAACAGAGTGTGCCGCGAGCCATCAATTATCAATCAAAAGATCCTGATATCTCACCGCGTCCCAAACGAGTGAATCTCTTTGAATAGACAAGCTTTAGACAACGCCGCTACCACAAGCTGACAACCTGTGCCAGTGCAATACATAAATATATATCATCCTATTAAACACATGAATACACATCTGCTCAAAAACTCAAGACAACAGAATGTTGCTTGCCCTTGTATCCGTAAAGCTTCATCTCTTCTCCCCACAAACTGTCGATGCTGGAAGAACAGGCGTCAATATTGTTAGATAACAGTGTGACATTATGACTTTGCTTGAAATAATGATGAACCTATCTGCTTGCTTGTTCTAGGTTTCTCTCTTTTCCCTCTTGGCTTGTTTATTGATACTTATACCCCTCCTCCGTTGGTGCGCACACCACCTGCCTTAGGGAAGTCACCCATTCTTGCCTCTGCGGTTTCCTCATAAAGCGAGTACGTGGGTTCTTCTACCTGCAGAGACAAATACCCCACTGTCTCTAGTTATCTTCCAGAGAGTATTTGTGATGATCGGGTCCCTCCCCGCCCCAATATTGCCTGGTTTTCTGGCTAGACACGGCGACCCAAAGTCATATCAACCGCCAATCTCTCGCCACCCCGCGCTTCATCTGGGTTTCTGGAAATGAGACTTCCACCACCGGACCCGAATTTCACGTTCCACGCGCACAGAATCGATTGGGGTCGTATCGCGTGGTAATGGTCATTAACTTTCACCCTGCTCCGGAGGGCGAAGCGACAGAATCAAGGATAGGACGCGGAAAGATATGGCCCATAGAACAATTTCGGGAAAGTTGATTTTGTTGTGCAGCGAGAGCGGAGTTCAGGGTCAAGGCCCGAAGAACGAGCGACGCATACTCTGGGGGTCGCGCGGAGTTGGGGACTGTGAGTGTGAGTGAAGTGGTGAATTAGAAAGTATGATAATGAACTGGAAAGTACAGAGGTGCTGGCTTGGTTTAAACCTTTTCGGTGGTTGCTTGCTGTGTTGTTTGTTAATTCCTATGGTCTGATGTTTCTAGGGTACTCTGGGTATTACGTTGTCTAGTCAACTTTCGGTCTGATGAGGGTACAGATTACAAAAGGAGGTTCTACAAGTTTGTAGGTATTCAGAATGTGTCAAATCTGGTTGTAAGTTGTTCGATGGTTTCGTCATTCGATGAGTCTAGATACAATATCCACCATCAACTCAACAGGCAATCTTATAGACAGTCTCAGATCTCGTCTATCCCACAAGAATAACTTAAACATGCTGTGGCCAGCAAATGACGTTTGTAGTTGGAAAAGAAAGACATTGAATGCAACACACTGTCTAAGACAGTTAAAAGACTACGCAATGACTATAACGCCAGTTGTTAGTGGTGTTCCACAAAGAATTTAGTAGGGTTACTATGTAGCAAGTATCTGGGTTAGACCTTAAGGTCTGGTGATATGGCCATCCGGGTACCAAGAAAGCTGAGGGACTAACCAGTGGATGGGCTCAAGCCATGCCAAATCTAGGATAAAGATACTCTAAGACAAGATTAGACTGGCTGTCGTAATGCATCTTAGCATGATTCTTGGTTTCTAAGCGTGGATATCCATTATCGTCTGGTTCAATCAGCAACTATGTGATGTGGTTTCCGTACCATCATAATGATGAATCCAGATAATGCCTTGTTCCTCAGACAACCTCTTCACTTTGATCGGCATCTTCCCGAAAGACCAGAAACATAGCACCGGATCACGTGATAGTCGATGCTTTCGGCGAAATTTGTGTGTCATGTAGGTTTAGACAGTCACAGGTATCACGAGTGACAAAGATTATCGGCCGGGCTATCTCCAAATAATCATAAAGTCACGGTACTGTATGCACTTTCACCATCGCCGGGGCTAGACTTTTAAACATGTCTAACGTATCCGATCATCCACCGATGCACCGAAACTCACTCATCCATTAAGGAATGAGGGTTATCCAGGGTAAACTAAAAACAAAACTCGTGACAACTGAAATGAGAGACACTTGCTTCCCTATGAGTCAATATCTCTCACCAAGTCAACATGCTCAGCGCCCATCAACATATTCACCCGTCGTCAATAGTGGATCGGCTCTCAGCGTGGCACCACAGTCACCCCACTACAGACCCCTGTATCGTCCGCTTCAACAGCCCCTCCACAAGCGACACACAGACAATCGACAAACAAACGGCAGTCCACAATGACATCAGGTGCTTCACCTGCATCATCAAAGAGTCAATCTCCCCACATTTTCACTACCAACGCCCAACTGATTGTCCTGGGTTTCTCCAGAATTGCCCGCGTCACCCCACATTTGCATGGCATTGCCGCATCCGGTATACAGGACAGGAAGAAAAAGGGTATGACAGACAGGTGAGCTTTGTGGTCCTGGTTTTTCAGGGGATAAATGGGTTGGAGAAGGTGCGTGCGTGTGTGTGTGGTCACGAGTGGCGAGACGGGAAGGTAAGGAAAGGGAAGGGAAGGCACAGGATGGGATTGTAGCTATTGAGCTTTTGTCAGGGTCAGGAATGTTGTTGGTCTGGTCTTTAACTATGTTTTTCAGCCAATTCTCCAATTCGGCAATTTTCTTGTAGAGAGCAATTTATCTACATCAGGTGACGGGTAAAATCACCCCGCATTAAACCACTTGCCACAAACCAAAGTCGATCAAAAAGTCGATTACGCTGATTAGTGATTCCGGCTGTTGCCCGATTTCCCCAATATTGCTCAACAACTATCCCGGTTACTCGCCACGCCACGCCTGCCTTCCCGCAATCCTTCCATCCATCTCCGGATAAAGTGCCCCCACTAAGCTTCAGTGCAACACAAGCAGGAGCTCTCATCCATGTAAGACGAACCATGCGGGGTGAGCTCTTTGAAGACGTTACATGCGAGGGTTAGTACCCCGTTCAGATTGTCAGTTTGGTTGTATAACAACATGCATACATACGACATGCATATGTACATGCATATGTACAAATCACCCGATGAGACGTGTTTGGGGAAGAAAGCCACAAAGGGTCGGACCACCATCCGGCCACTGACAATGACAAAGACTGAGATGGGATTGTGACTCAACTTGGGGATATACTTCTACTGGTTTTAGTGGGATAGCATGTTTGTCCGGGAGCTATGGTGGCACGGGATCAACATAGCGCAGGGTGCTGTCTTGACTGACTTGGAGAATACAAGTCAATTGGTGAGCATCCCGTAATGATGGTAGGATGACCGGGTCAATGAGCGGGGTGACTTCTCCAAGAGATGAATGATAGATGGGCTGTTGTTGATATGGCCATCCGGGTGAGAGTCTCTGTGTATAAAGAGGGACCTACTTTCCTACTTTCTCGGGCTTCTTTTGTTTGCCTCTGCTTATTACCTACATGGTTGATTTCCAACTTCATATTCAACAATCTTCACGATATTCACTAAACCAATACCACCACCACCTTTACTCACAAACTACTACTCAATTTGCCAAAGATGAGTGCAGACAAGTTTTCCGCTGTGGCCGATGAACCCATTGAGGTGCTCTTTGCCCTTCACCCTGGTTTCGACTTGGCCGACTTTAGCGGAGTATACGAAGTCTTTACTGAAGCTCTTCATGAACAGGACGACGCCGGTATGTCCATTCCTACTTCAATCTACCATATGTTAAGCTACTAACCCGTCTGTCCAATTCTAGAAAGCAAGGCCTTTCACTGCACCATCGCTTCCGAGACCCCCCAGATCGTTTCTAAGCAGGGCGTCTCCATCGCCTCCACCAGCAGCTACAAGGAAGCCTACGAGCGTCTCTCTGACTTCGACGTCCTTGTCGTAGTTGGCGGTGGCAACCTCGACCAGATTCTCCAAGCCAAGAGTGAGCCCATGCCCATGCTCGCCAAGTATGCTGAGCTCCAGAAGCAGGATTCCTCCCGCGAACGGTCTGTCTTGGCTGTCTGCACCGGGGCCATGTTCCTGGCTTCTCAGGGTCTTCTGTCGGGTTTGGCTGCTACTATGCACCCTGATTGGATGACCAAGTTTGAGCATCTTTGCTCCTACTCGGCTGTTTGCACCGGAACAGAGCGTACTGAGGTTATGGATGATGAGAGATACGTCGTCAACAACCTTCGCTTTGACCTTGGTGACGAGGATGAGAACCCGTACATCCGCCGTAGCTCCGACGCCGGTATGGGCCGTCGTAACTCTCACGGTCGGTAAGTTGAATCACTACCATAACTACTTTAGAGAACATACTAACAAATCAACTCCACAACAGCAAGGGCTCGATGTCATTCAAAGGTTCCAATGGCCGTCGTGAGTCTACCGTCCGTCGCGCAGCAATGCGCCTTGGCGGCCTTCGTGTCATTACCACCGGCGGCATGTCTTCTGGCGTCGATGCCGCTCTGTATCTTGTTAGCGCCCTAGTTGACCAGGAATCGGCCAATGCCACTGCGCAGTCTATGGCCTGGAACTGGCAGAAGGGTGTCGTTGTTGACGGCCTTGATGTCTGAATTACACACCATCCGGGTATAGGCGCTTGAGTCTATTACCTGTACATACCAAGCCCGGTGGTGTTGTGCCTTTTTTGTCTTTTCTGGTTCTTTCTTTCCTTTGTCTGTTTTACGATTTGATGACTCCGGGCTTGGCTGACGTGCTGTTGCCGTGTACACTATTGCATTTGGCTGTTAAAAACACCAAAATCCATACATAACTAGTAACGAATAATGAATGACTCTATTTCGAAATATGTTGTGGTTTACAGTGAATCATTGGTGGGTTGAGAAACGTGAATGTAAATTTCTAAGTTCAACCTATGCCAGTCACGAATCTGATCCGCCGTCCCCTAATATACTCCGACTCCGTGTACAGCAACCCGAATCCTTACACCCCGAGCTAGCCTAATCCTAAATTGGAAGACCTGCCACATACCGAACAGTTAGTTTCAGCTTACACCAGGTTACAAAGTTGCAGTTACCAAGTGCAGCCACGGGACATGGAAATAACCAACCTATCAGTTTACTACCTCTACAAAGAATGCAGAGAAATGACACTGTTCATGTTGTTGTATTTTGAACACCTATTCAACCTGACTACTATCGTCTTTCTTGAATATAATCAATATACATACCTTTTCCCTGTGTCAAACACGAGACACCTATTATACTTCAAATATCTGACCTATCAAGATGAGCGCGCCTTTTCGTATCGCCCCTGAACTCTACCCTACCATCGGCATTGATGCATAGAATCCATACGGTGCTGTTGTTCAACAAGCACGATATGAACCCTTTCAATATGCTTCCCAAGTCAACTACGACATGACAACAAGCTCGTTTCCATACTATCAATCTGAACTTGACCATGAGATTGACGAACTCGAGAACATTTGGCGTGAAGGTTCCCATGACGATTTCCATTCAGATGACGAAAACACAAGTCCCGTTGTTGAATTCAAGATTTCCACGGTTATCAGTCAAGAGTGTATCCCAGATGAGCCACGACCATCTCGTGTCCGCCGCCGCAAAGCTGTTATCAAAGCCTATGATGCCTTTAATCAACCTGTCATTGACTCTGCCACCAATGATGGGAAGAAAGAGGTCAATATCGTCCGACGAACCCAGGCACACCGTTGTACACCCTATTCCCTCCAGTGCGGACTAATGTGTGAGCAGCCCACCACAAGTGATAGCCTTTGTGTCGATTTATCTGGGTACAAAAAATGCCACCGTCCCTCTCAAGCAATTCTTGGAAAGAAGAGGGGCAAAGACTCCGGCTCCGGTAGCATAACTGCACGTGACGTACGGAAAGCCGTGAGGGAAACAAAAAGGGATGGGGATATCCGGGGAAGACTTAGACCTTGCCGTGGGTCAGCGGCGAAGAAAAGTAGAGTGGAGAGGGAGTTGGCTCGGCTGGCTTAGCTAATGTTTTGGACAGTGAGGACGGTGGGACTGTTATGGGCGAGTGTTGTGGGGGTTTCGGTTCGTAGGGCATATTGTGGATGGTATTGCTAGTTCATTGTCACGGCAGGGTTCTCACAACTTGTGACAGCGCAAATCTGAAGATGTGCCGTTTGCCTTGTAGTCTATCAGCTTAGCGTATATGTATTCTTTGTCGTTTTTAACAATGTGGATTTAACCGTGTAACATATTTCTGTCACAGTATGTCTTATAACGCAAGGCTATTACACGTACGCTACCGAGCTTGAGCCTGAAACTCAATGATAATCTACACGATTAAACCACCAACACATTTTAAATATCTACAGAATATCACCGTCTAATTCACAAATTCCCTCTTTAGGAAGCCATCTCTAAAACCCTAACCCCAGTCACATTGCACCCCACTCCAACGCCACACCAACTGTGGCGTCAAAAACGTCACGGGCGACAATTTCGCATAGGCCGAAATTTGGACTGCCGGCATTGGCGAGAATATCTGGCCGGGAACGACGACGTCACTTGCCCGTTTTTGGACCAATTCAGCGCCGGACGCAACCCGCTCAAGAAAATCAATCAAAATGGCGTCTGTTGTGCGGAGCGCGCCGGCTTTCAAGCTGGGAAAGAAGCAGCTTTTTATGTGAGTTTGGAGAGGAGATGAAGGGTGGATTGCGCATTGTATTAACCGGGTTTTTTTGTTAGGCCTATGGCGCTTGTAGTGATGATTCATAGACCGAAGCAGGATCCTTACTTCGCTACCTTTAAGGTGCCCTTGAGATTCACCAAGTTCGATCTCCGCGATTACCTTTGGAACCTGTACAAGGTGGAAGTGAGCAAGGTGCGCTCCTTCGTCACGCCTAGCCCGGTAATCAACACGATGACAGAGAACGTGAACCAGCGGGCTCGTATCCGCCGCGGTAACTCGGAGAAGTACATGACGGTGGAGTTACTCTCGCCATTCGCGTGGCCTAAGCCGCCGACGGATCTGGAGCCGTGGAATAAGAAGCTTTGGGATGCGCGGTCGGAGTATTCCAAGGAGTTGGGGAAGCTTCAGGAGACGAGAGCCAAGATGATGACGCCGTGCCCGAGTGAGGAGAAGCCGTCGGCGGATGATAAGGAGTTGGCGAAGAGAGCGAAGAAGCTTTTGGCTGGTGAGGCTGTTTGGAGTAATGGGGAGGTTTTGGATGTTAAGTGGGAGAAGTTTAACCAGATTGAGGAGGAGGCGGAGTTTGAGACGGTCGAGCCGGTTGAGAAGGAGGGAGAGGGGAAAGCGACTGTTGCTCCGTAAGGGGGTAGGGAGTACTGTATTTCTATTTGGGCCTTGTTACGATATTGGACGAGTTTATTGTATAACAGATTTCATGTTTGATTATAACTGGGTTTAAAGGCGGTGATAATTTATAATGGTGCGGCTGTATCGTGGGCCTTCGCTATCTCGGTATTCAACCGCATAATCAGATATACCATCCTCACAGCCTTTGTGATACTGGCACATCTGTCGTCCAGTCTTTAGTGTCACGATATGCACGCAGATCAGCATTCTCTTTCCTTTACACTTTTCTTCACAAGTCAGGGGCCACTTTCCAACGCCAAAAACAACAACAATGCTACCTTTACCACGGGAATAACACAGAAGGCGTATCTGTCTGACATGAAGTGAGCCATCATGAACTCTGCATCCAGCAGTACTCCATGCCCCCTACAACGCCACCTGTGAACAACAGGGTCGGTAGTACAATGGCGTTATGAAGTTGTGTATATCGGCTACCTCGGTGTCTCTCCGTCGATACTCCGACCTCCCCCAAACTTCAACACCGACCGGATCTCTCGTCCCGACATTTTTAATCTCGATTCACGTGACCAGTTTTCCTCCCCCCCATTAAAGCGGCCGTCGCAGGCTTACATCGGTTACAGCCGGTGCTATTTCCATATTCCCTGCTCTATTTACAGGGTGCCCAGCGGGCCCAAGGAACCAACTACCTGCATGGGTTCAGTGACATTTTGCTGTGCTATTAGTGGTTGATTTCTCAACGACGGTCCCCAGTCTTGTATGTGCAAGATGCGGCTCTGAGCTCTTTTTTTTTGCCCTGGTTCTCTCAATATGGTTGGATTCTCCAACTTTGATAATCGAGTTTCCTTTCTTGGGAGTTAGCCACGTCGGAATGGGTACAGCGTGACTATTTGGTATTTCCCTGTCATTCATCAGTATTAAGTGGCCCTCGTGACGGCGTCTCCAAAACGGCGGTTGGCCTTTTAAGCAGACGTTAATTGTAGAGTACACAGGCCCCACTTTTTCCGTGGCAATGACGTTTTTACGCTCTTGCTCTTCCGTGGGGCCTTCTGTGGAGGACCTTCTAGAGGGTTTAGTCTTGGGTTAAGCGAGGGCAGCCTTTGAAAATCCATTAAGAATTTAAATTTATTTCCTTTTTTTTTGTTTCTTGAATTGAATACGTAAAGAAGAATCACCATCGCCTTTTCTTTTACTTTTGCCTCGCATCCAACTGTTGTTACAGGGACTTTCGGCATCAACACCATTGCCTACTTCTCGCTTCTCCTTCTCCTTCTCCTATATAGTTATCTCAATCGTCTCTTATTCTCCTGCATTCAGCGCTGTTTGTTCGGTCTTTGCCATTTGCACCTCCAATTTCCTTTACGCCTCGACTATTATCGTGACTTGAATAATAGTCACCTACGTACATAAATAGCCGTCAACCCGTTATATCCTGTGCCTGCGGCTACATAAACAAAGCTGTCAAGCCGTGCATTCAGGTGCTGCAGTAACACGGAAGGCTCCTTGAGTTCCTAGCCCTTAGTCCTTAGCCCTAAGCTACTCTTCTGTTCATCCGGTCTTCTCCAATTTCGCCGCTAGTCTGGTGATTGCTATCCCAATACTGCAAGACTCCGTTTCTCCGAATTCCCCACGACTACTACCCGCTTCTGACTCGGCAGTTTTATAAAGTACAAAAGCACTCGCCGCACGTTATATATATCGGTTCACGACCTTTTTCCCCTCTTTGATTTTTTTTTTTCGGATTTTACATAAAGCCGCCACATTGAAGCCTCCAAGTCTTTCTACATCACGGCCTTCAGTCAAGATGCCACCAGAAATGCTGAATGAGAACCCGCCTGCGGGTCTCGCTACCTCAAAACCCTCGACGACCGACCTTGGGCCATCTCGAAAAACGCAACAGCCCGTCGAGTCGTTAAAGCCAGCCCTCGACAAGCATAGTTTCGAGTACATCTGGAGAACTGCTGCGGCTGGTGGTCTTGCAGGATGCGCAGTAAGTATTTACTCTCATAATTTTACCCTTATAACGCTGGTTGTTACATCCATCTGTGTACCTGCATACTGACTTTTTGGGTTGAATCACATAGGCAAAAACAACGGTCGCCCCGCTTGATCGGGTCAAGATTTTGTTCCAAGCTAATAGCCCGCAATTCGCCAAGTACTCAGGATCGTGGAGCGGAGTAGCCCATGCAATGCAACAGATCTATCACGTCGAAGGCTATAATGGGCTATTCCGCGGACACTCTGCTACTTTGATCCGGATTTTCCCGTACGCCGCGATCAAATTCCTTGCCTACGAACAGATTCGCCATGTAGTGATTAACACGCCAGAGAAGGAAACGCCTTTCCGTCGGTTAATCAGTGGTTCGCTTGCTGGCGTCTCATCTGTTTTCTTCACATACCCGCTTGAGGTCATCCGAGTTCGTTTGGCTTTTGAGACCAAGCGGGATGGTAGATCGACTTTGCGCACCATCTGCCGGCAAATTTATGGTGAGCCGGCAGGTGGTATGTCATCAGTAGTAGGTGGAGGAATTTCCAACTTTTACCGAGGTTTTGCGCCAACTCTGATTGGCATGTTACCATACGCCGGAGTCTCGTTTTTGACGCATGATACGATGGGTGATGTGCTCCGGGCCCAGCCATTTGCGAAATATACCACGTTGCCTAGAGAGGAGACAGCAGGTTCTGCGGATGGCCGGACCCATCTGAAGGCGTGGGCTGAGCTGTTTTCTGGTGGAATCTCTGGTATGGTTTCGCAGACTTCGGCGTACCCATTAGAAGTTATCCGGCGCCGCATGCAAGTCAGTGGTGCGGTAGGTGATGGTAGCCGGAGCACGATTTCTCAGACTGTTGCCATGATCTGGAAGGAGAAGGGCTTCCGGGGATTCTTCGTCGGACTGACTATTGGTTACGTCAAGGTTGTCCCGATGGTAGCAGTCAGTTTCTATGCGTACGAGCGCGGCAAGTTGTGGCTTGGGATCTGATGAGGGTGGTGTTACTTTCTGGGTGACTGGTGATTTGGGATGAAAATTGCATTGGTTCAGGCGGTTTTTGTTTTTTCTTGTACTGGCATATAGCTATTGACTCCAGTGGTGTCATGGTTTGTTTGGGATTTGGTATAGGGTCTTTGATTGAATAGGCGTCTCGGGTTTTTAGGTTATCAGTCCGGTATCGGTTTGCTTTTTCTTCTGTCATATCTAGATTGGGTGGTTTCTTTGGGGATTTTGCGTAGGAGTCAGCTCCATTACCATTTGTTTATTGTTATATCAATATGTCTTTTTCTATCAGAGAGGTTTACATTCGCTTGTAGATGCTTAATTTGAGGGTATCGTGAAAAGGGATAATGGAAGCGCCAGTGGACCTTTTCGAGTACCCTTGTCACGTGTGGTTAATGGTAGGGTTATCGCGTCGCGATGGACGCGCGGGTGGAATGGTTTTAATGGAATTTAGGGTGATGATGGAAATACCAGGGTAGTGTTATGTCGTATAGTGGTTATTGAAACTAGTTAGAGTGTTTATGTGCACATTGTTTGTTTTGATTTTTAAAGATTGAGTTTCTATAGAGGAAATATTCCGTGATCATAAGATTCAGACGACGATATACGGGCTACGATTACAAAAGACTCGACAGATTCGATACGGAAGCTATATAACCCAAAATGGACCAAACACCCGGCTCAGCAACAACACGCAAACGTATACGGTCCGCCAACTCCACCACCACACCGACATCAACCTCCCGGACTCTCCAGAAACGTCGCCGTTTAGCAGATGAGAATGACTCGCCTACTACAGCGGCCAGTTTGAATGCGGCAACAGCAGCTATTCCAGGTGATGAGTTGGCGCATCGACCGAGGGCGGGGAAGAAGGGTGTTCTAGGGGTAGTTGAGTTGGGAGCGGGAACAGCTACTGCGCCGGGATTGGAGGAGGTTCCTGGACAACTGGATATGTCGCCGAGGAAGATGGGCCAGGTGATTTTGCCACCAAGGAGTCCGGTGAAACAGACGAGTCCGTTGAAGGGGATTTTGACACCGTCTAGACGGGGGAGGGGGGAGAGAGAGAGGAAGAATGTCGTTTTTGATATGGGTAGTGGGGGGAAGAGCACTAAGACTCCGGCGAGGGGGGAGTTGGTGTTTGAGGATTTGCCGCCTTCGACGGGGAAGAAGAGTACCGGGGGGTTGTTTACGCCTGGAAGAGCGGCGGGAGATGAGAAGATGACGCCGCTTTCGGAGAGGTTGATGAGGGCGTCGAGGAAGAGACAGAGTGGAGGGTCGGAAGGGAGTTTTCTGGAGAGTTCGATTGTGGAGGAGCCGGAGGTGGAAACTGTGCAGAAGGTTGAGGAGGTGCCTATTGAGGAGACTTATCTTAATGAGGTTTGTCAGATGTGTCATAAGGGGGACTCGGCACCACCTAATGAGATTCTCATTTGTGACGTTTGTGACTTGGGATATCACCAGGTTTGTCACGGGGTCAAGGAGGTTCCTACGGGGGACTGGATTTGTATCAACTGTGCACAGGAGGATGTCACAAAGACGCCATCTGCGAAGAGATATGCGCATTTCTCTATGGGTGAAGAAGAGGAGATTGTGGACACGGAAGAAGCGGAGTTTGAGGTGCCGGAGATTGAAAACTTTGAGTACCATCTTAAGAGTTTCCAGAGGGTCCTTACGGATAGATGTACGGGGAGAAGAAGGTTACGGCTGATTGGACAGGAGGAACCATATGCCAAGGTTCATCAGGTGATTGAGCAGACGATCACCGCAGGTGAGAGTAACTCGATTCTGATCATTGGAGCTCGTGGATCGGGAAAGACAACGCTGGTTGAGTCTGTGATTTCGGAAATGGCAGCGGACCATCCAGAGGATTTCTTAACGGTTCGGTTGAATGGGTTTATCCACACGGACGATAGACTTGCGTTGAAAGAGATTTGGCGACAGTTGAACGTCACTGTTAACGAGGAAGAAGAGGCTGCTAAACGGACTAGTTTTGCGGATACTTTGGCGATGATCCTGGCTATGTTGTCGCATCCGGAGGAGATTGAAGGGCCAGATGCGCAAGGAACTACTTCGACCAGTGTGGTGTTTCTGATTGAGGAGTTTGACATGTTTGCTTATCATCCGAGACAAACACTTCTTTACAACCTCTTTGACATTGCACAGGCGAAGAAGGCGCCTATTTCCGTGGTGGGATGTACTACGAGATTAGACGTGGTGGACATGTTGGAGAAGAGAGTCAAGTCGAGATTTTCACATCGCTATGTGTACATGGCGCCGCCAAAGAGTATCCCGGGCTTCTGGGAGATTTGTCGACAGGGCTTGGTGGTTGATGGGGTTGATGTTGATGCAGAGGGGTTAGATGGACAAGTTGGTGGGTTTGAAGAGTTTAGAGGGTGGTGGACGGGGATGATTCAGGATATGGCGGCGACGGGTGAGTTCCAGAAGGTGTTGAGACACTTTTATTACTCGGGGAAGAATGTACCTGGGTTCTTGGCAAGTTGTCTGTTACCGTTGGCATTGTTACGCCCAGCGACTCTCCCGTTACGGATTCCCCCGTTGAAGATTGAGGGTCCGGGTCAGACGGGTGTTGTATCGAGTAACTATTCTCTCGAGGAACCTAACGCTGTGGTGGCAACACAGTCCCTTGCAGCACCGCCCTCTAAGATCCATATTCTCTCGTCGTTGTCGGATCTAGACTTGTCACTACTTATTGCGGCGGCTAGACTGGATATCGTGGCGCATACGGATACGGTAAACTTTGCTATGGCATATGATGAGTACTCTTCTCTTGTATCACGACAGAAGATTCAAGCGGGTGTCATGGCGTTATCGGGCGGTGCGAGGGTTTGGGGACGGGGAGTTGCGGGTATTGCGTGGGAGAGACTTGTTAACGCTGGTTTGTTAGTGCCTGCGAGTGTTGGTGGACGTGGCCAAATGGGTGGGTTGGAAGGAAAGATGTGGAGGGTCGATTTGGCATTGGAGGATATACCTGTTGGAGTACAACTTGGTGGTGTCATGGCGAAATGGTGTAGAGAGATTTAGAGTTTTATAATGATGTCATTTTTGTGTTACTTATAGGGTTTGGGTTTGGCAAGGAAGGAAGGGCACTAGGCTTTGGCCATGTCGTATTTATGGATAGAAGGTTTTTATATCTCGGTAGGAAATTATAGTCTGTGCTGTTTAGACATATAAAAAGATTGAATTCGAGGAATACGAAGGTTCTTGCGACGGGAAGTGGAAAATGGAACTTTGGAGGACTTGGTGATGGTATACTCAGCCTGGGGCTGGAAAGACTAAGCCTTTGGGTTACCGGGTAGGGTTTGCACTGCCGGGGGCGGAGGGGGGGAAGAGATATAAGCTAGGATAGGCAGGCAGGTAGTGACCAAAAAAAGAAAGAAGGAGGGGAGAGAAAGAGAGAGGGAAACAAGTTCTTGGGTTGACTTGAAGACGGACGAATTGACCTTGGAGGGAAAGGAAGAATCTTTTGTTTTGGGAGTTGTTTCGGTTGACACGGGGGTGAAGAAGGGATGGGATAAAGAAGGGTTTCTGAAACGGAGATCGTCGGGTTGAGGAGATGGTAGACTTGTCTTGGAGTGCGGATAGTATGTATAGCGCATGTATTGGTCTGTGCTGAATGGATGGGTTATACGGATATGACGGTGTAAGTTCTTGGATCTCTTTTTGGAAGCTTCGAATAAGGAGATGGCTAGACATGTGAATGTTGTGAATTATGAAGAAGGTACTGTCGGTGTAGATTGATTAGGTAATTAGCCTGGGCAAAACCTTACTGGTGATCTGTTTCAACATCAGGAATTCTACCTTGTCTTGTCGCCTCCGCGCCGCCGCACATGTAACCAAGGAGCCTCGTCCAAGCCGCAAAGACCATGTTTGGATGACGGATGGTATTGTGAGGGTGAGTATCTTGGGCTGGGTATATAACCCCTTCTACCATCTGGTCTAGACCCACGATGTGTTGGTTTCTCGTATTCTTTTTTTTGGATTGTTACATACATATATATATTCACATTCTATTCTGACTTTTTCTTTTCTTCAGTATACACAGATAGATAGTCGACAAAATGTCGAAACGAAACACACTTACAACAATCACACCTGCTCCACCAAGTCTCACCCGGAGAACAATCCTCCAGACTCTCCATACAACCTCGTTAATTGCTCGACTCAACCCTCTCGTTTTAACATGTCAACAGATCCCACCACCACCACACTGTCCGCCCTCCGAAGCCAACGCAACATGGTACCAACTCCGTGATAAACTCGTCCCTCTACCATCCGGGGTGTCCCTCGGCCCTGCGAATGTCTCTTATACGGCGGCGTTGGAAACTACGCCGACGGGCGTCAAGGCTCATGTTTATGCGCCTATGGGGGTGGATATTAAGAGTGTTTGGATCCTTGGGGGGCGTGTTGAGGGGGAGTTTACGGGCGGAGAGGGAAGTGCAGTGCCGGGACTGTATTTGAGAGAGGATGTTGAGTTTAGATGTCACTTGGCGCTTGTCCCGCTGGTTAAGAAGTCTTTACTTAAATCGCATGAGGCTATGACTGAGTTATTGGAAAGTCTTGTCCCGAAACAACCACGGAATGCGCCGGATTTATCTTTACGGGAGTACCAACGACAACAGGAAGCTTATAACGACCGGATCTACACACAAAGGCAAGCGGAGGCCGGAAAACCGGTTAGTTTCCAACGGGCGAATCCCCCCGTGAGAACGTCGACACCCGTGGGAATGGGAGGGTATAAATTCGAGGAATATAAAGCGCCTATGATGGCCTTTGAGAAGACTCCAGAGTTACCCAAGATGTCGACTAGACGAACGGGCAAGGGGCCGGGCGGACAGGTGCCGGGGTATTCGCATGGGTATTCACAGTCGGATTCATTCGGTCCCGGGGCGGCGCCGAGTCCGGTTATGGAGCGGATGGATGGGTGGGCTCAGGAGACGAGTAGAGTTCCAGATAACTCGGTTTTCACTAAGGCTCCGGTGCCAAGGGGTAACTCGGAGATGTACACGCAGTATCGCGCCCCGTTACGGACATTCACGGCGGATACAATGGATAGCTATACCTCGGAAATCAGCTCGCCAACAGACAACGAAATCATCATTAGCGCACTTAGTCCACCGAATTCAGGCGACCAGCCGACTTTCAACCTTGATGCGCCCACGCCTATTTCAGTCTCGCCCATGTCAGCGCATTATAGAAGCCACTCGACTCCATCGCCTAGTGAGGCGCAACCAGGGTATCGGATGAGAGCGCCGCAGGGCTTGACTATTGCGGCGGGGGAGGCGGAGAAGGAACAGTTGCAGACGCCGTTGATACATAATAATTTATATCTTCCACCGCCGGTGAAGAACCGCGCGAGGTCGAGATCGACGGGACAGGCTATGTCGCCTGCTTTTCAGACTCTTGGTCCGCCATCCGCCAAGGCTCGTCCGTTAAGTACGCCGTTCATGTCTTCTAATGAGCCCTGGGTGACAGATGACCCGTTCTATTATGAAGAGGATGACGTCTCTGATACAACCCAGACGCCAGGCCGGTCTCCAAAACCCAGTTTATCACCGCTTATCATCCCCAAAGGGAAAGCTTCATCGCCTATCCCGCAGTTAATTTCCAAGGGGAAGGATGTCCCAGAGCCGTATTTCATGGCGGGGTTGAGACTTCAGCAGCAGTTTGCTACGGAACAGGCGACTAAGCGGGTCCCTCGGATGTCAGATCCCCCACCAATGCAGACCCGTCCCGCACCGAGCGGTGCCCCTGTGTTGAAAAGAGCAGCCCCGATTCCCCCTCCACTAGACCTCTTCTCAAACGCCACAATGGTACAAGATCCGCCGG
The DNA here is from genome assembly GCA_025685495.1 of Huntiella abstrusa. Classification (NCBI taxonomy): domain Eukaryota; kingdom Fungi; phylum Ascomycota; class Sordariomycetes; order Microascales; family Ceratocystidaceae; genus Huntiella; species Huntiella abstrusa. Next base: position 258,610 of record JAJNMT010000234.1, on the reverse strand, counting down.
CGCCAATATCTGGAAATATGACCGCGAAACCAGCCCCGCCCACAAGACAATTCTCCTTCGCAGAGACACCTACCGATCTTGTTGCGGGGGTTGATAGATTCACATTCAAAGACTCCCCCACCACCAAAGAAGAACTCGATATCCTCCGCCAACTAGACTCCATGACCACCAATAAACCAAACGACCCCCGCACCCTCGGAAAATCCCTCGGAATCGACTTCCAGCAACAAGGAAAGTCCCCCGAACAAAGCGTCGGCTTCTTCCCACTCGCGGGCCGCTCGGAGATGTCGATGCCCTTTCAGGATAGTTCGCCCTCTTCTGGGGGAAATACTAGCGCGGATGCACTTAGGGGGGAGTCGTTGGTGGTGGCGAGTCAGGTGCTCGAGGAGGCGGGGATTGAGAGGTGGATGGATAGTGTGAGACCGGCTTCGATTGCGTTGGGGCCGGGGTTGCCGGTGCCGGGGCCGCAGAGGGCGAGTATGTTGATGGCGGCGGGGAGTGTTTTTAAGAAGTATCCGAGGGCGCATGAGCAGGATTATACGGATATAGCGGATGTTAACCCGTTTGCAGAGGATAATGGAAGAGCTAGATAGAGTATAGACTAAAACATTCACATTTCATTGTAAGAATAACATAAAACCATGGTATATTCATCACCCAAAACGCCTACAAACAAAAGAATAATTCATAACACACCATCACTGTCACCATCAAAGCTAATTCCTCGTCGACCGACTCTGACTCCGCTCCGGTCCTCTCCCTACACTCCCGCTAACAACGCCTGAATCCAAGTCATAATTCTTCAAAGTCTGCTCATACTTGGCCACCTTGAGGAACTTGGGCACCGAGTCACTAGCCATCAACTTGAACACTGCAATCTGGGCATCCTCGAATAACGCCGTGACATCGGATAAAGTCTCAATCATGGAGACATCCTTTCCGACGGCCTTGGTCATGCGAGTGGCGAGGTTATTGCGTAGTTGGTGATCAATGTTCAATTCACACGGGGAACCAGGTGCCAAAAAGGCATTATAGATTCCATAGGCCTGGGCCATGATTTCCTTGACGGTTTCCATTTGCGCGTTGGTTAAAGGGCCCTTTGCGGCAGAGCGAATGGCCACGCGGCATGATTGGACGAATTCGTCAACGTCCATGTAGAATGAGAGGTTCTCTTCACAGTGTGTTTCACGAAGGTTCTCGCGGAAAAGGAGACGAAGGGCCGCTTCGTTTAGGATGCGATCGAGCCGGGCGGTGTTGGAATCGCGGCCTTGCACGTTATTAATTGAGCCGGCTCCGCGGGCGGAGACAGAGGCGGTGTCGTTTCCGCCGGCTTCAGAGGTGCGGCCGCGGGAGGCGGCGGTGCCGTTCATGAGATCGCGGCCGTGCTGGGTGAGTTGGTAGATTGCGTGTTTGGTGGGTTGGAAGAGTGTCTGAGTAGGGTTTTGCGAGATGTGGGTGCGGTCGGGCATGACGGCTTCGATGAGCCCATGTTCGACGAAGGCGGTGGCGAGTTCAACTACCTCTTTACGTTCGACCATGGTGGCACAGTCCATGAGCCAGTCGCAGCAGGCTTTGCCGGTGAATGTGTCACGGTAGATTTTCCCGTTTACGCGGCGTTCAGAGGCCATTTTGACGCCGGTTAGTCCGTCGCGGTAGTCGCTTAGAGAGTCGGAGTCGGCGGAGGATACGGTGCTTTTGATGTTGGGACCGCGGGTTCCGATGAAGCGGCGGAAGACGACCTCGATGACGGCCTGGTTCATGACGAGCTTGTCGGTGGCTAGTTCACGTTCGAGAATGACGAGCTGCATGGGACCGGATCCCATGAGCTCGGTCAGTTGCTTCTGGGTGATACCATTGCGTTGGCAGAAACGGTCCAAAACGGCAACTCCTTTGGGGGTTAATTGCCATACTTGACCCTTCATGGAGTAGGTTTGTTGATAACGACCATCTGCGGATTCAATGAAACGGGCTTCGACGAATCGTTGACAAATGGAGCGGGCCATGTCTCTTGCCATGGAAAAGGTGGTTGTGGTGGTGGTAGTTACAATACGGGATGGATCCTTTGGATCGGGCATGCGGTTGGATTGAGAGAACTTTAGAGAACTGAGGTTGTTGATGGCATCTTCGGATAAGAATGTGTGATCAATACGGGTCAAGCGCACACGATGCGAGCCGAGTGGGAGCAAGCTAACAATCAACGTAGAGAATAGATCCTTAAAATCCTTGGGGGGTGTTAGTTTTTTGTTTCTAGTGGAAATGAAGTATAGATTGTTTAGGGAGTGGCTTACTCTAGTGAACGGCCTGTCGTCGTCGGTCATGCGCAAAAGGCGCGACGATGTTTGATGCATATTGTCTGGTAAAAACTCAACCTTGATAGGTGGAGGACGAGTAGGGTCTGTTTCGGAATAAGGTTTAGATACAAAGGCAAGCTTTGAAGAAGTCGTCTCTTTTTGGGTGGCCGAAGTAGAAAGTTGAGTAGCCGAGGTAGCTGCCCTACGAAGAGACTCTGAGGCAAGTGATGAGCGAGAAGACTTTGCCGACGGCGATCTACTGATATTTGCGGAAGCGGAGAGAAGAGCGGTAGTTGGGGCGAAAGAGCCGGTAGACGGACGGCGATCTGCGGCGGCGGAGACGGGGAGAGGCGGCGGTGGAGTTGGATCGGTGAAGGAGAATGATGAAGCGAATGAGGTGACTAGGTTTTTTGCTTGGGAAGCTGAGTGGGAGACGCTTCGACTTCTGGTTGAGAGAGCTTGCGAAAGAGATTGTCGACGGGAATAGACTTTGGCGGGGGCGGGAGACTGGATTGGAGAGTCTATAGTGGATAGTGGGGTTTCTGAAGTTCCTACTTGAGTGTTGATTTTGGACGGAGCAGGAGTAGGAGAGTCTTGTAGATTTGGTGTGTGACTATTCAGAGAATCAGAAGTAGTATGAATAGGTACTTGAAGTGATGAAGAGACAGGAAGAGATTCCATCTAATTGAAAGTTTAGAAAGAGGGGATTCCGAGGGTTTTGAGGATTTTCTGACGGTAGTGCAGGAAGTGCAGGTAGCGCGGAGAGGGCGTGGGTTTCTTAGTTGGGGTGTTTGAATTTCTTGGAAGTCTGGGGGGGTGGGGTGTAGCAAACAAGCATAACAAGTTGAAGTTGGTAAATGCGCTAAAGTGAGCCAGGCAGACTAAAGAAGTAAAACCGACGAGTAAGAAGGGAAGAAGAAGAAAAGAAGAAGGAAAAGAAAGAGTTGAACTAAGTAAAAGAAAGAGTAGTAAGAAAATTAAAAAGAGCGGGCGTTTTTAGTGGAAGAAGAAAGTAATAAATGGTACGGAAGAAGAACACGGTAGTTGTTCAAGGTAACTAACGCTTTGAAGTTTAGAACAGAAGCGAAGAAGAAGAAACAAAGTTGACGATATTATGTGCTCTGAAAAAAGAAACGAAGGAATGGCGTCAGTCAAAATGTGGCAGAAGCCTTTTGGAAGGAAAGAAGTTTGCTTTACAGCCCAGCGCGGTGTCTGTAGAAATCCAAAAGGTGGGGGTGTATAGAATCTTCAAGGTGACGGTGTGTACCGAATTTGTGACTTTGTTAGAGTCTTGAACAAGGCAAAGAAGAAACAGAAAAAGGGAATTTTGTTAGCTGTTGAGGGGGTTCGAGAGCTTGGAACATGGAATATAGGGTGTGTAATTAAGGATAGCTAGTTTTTTGAAAAGAGTAACGTATGAAGACAAGTTGAAAGCAAGCAGACAAGCAACATATAGCGCCCTCAAACTTACGGTCAAGCATGTAGCCGTGGAGTCTTTGAAATCTGGGTATATGCATCATACAAGACAAGGCGAATTTAAAGGTTCAGGGAAGATTTCAACAAGGCAAGGAATATGAAGACGAGAAGAAGAAAAGAAGGAAAAAGAACTTACAGAAGAATGGTACTGGTCAAGAGCCGAGATTAGTACAAGTAAAAGAAGTTGAAAAGTGTGTTTAAGCCGAGGTTGAATCCGAGATGATGATATCACGAAAAGAAGAAGAAACAATGTTTATGAGAATCTGTACAATCAAGATGGGCTCTACTCTTACTATATACTCATCTTGTATCGCGGGGGTCTAGGTTGATCAACAAGTAACAACCGGAACCAAGAGTCCGATCTAAGAAATACATCACTCTTTCTTGTTTCTCCTGAGACTAGTTTTCTTTTTTGATTTCGTATGGTTTATGGAGCCGTGGTAACAATCACATATTTGAGGGGCAAAGAGGGGGTAAAAGTACACTACATATTGTATGATTTCACGTTTCTATGAGCTTGACGGATGAATCTATGGCCGTCATTACACGGGCGAGTCTGTCCGTTTGGTGATAGTTTACAGGGTTGAAAAGTATCTTACGGCCGTCAGTAGAAACAGAAACTCAATAGACACTTGATCTCAACTATCCTCAGGATTCCTCTCTTCACTACAAAAAAAAAACCAGACAGGGGCTGGGCTGAAAATGACGGGCTCCTCGGTACGAGCGCTCTTGACCTGATTTTTTCTTCCCTAGTTATTTTTTCACTATTGAAAGGATGCTTGCAGTATACATATGACTCTTTTGCTTGTAACTACATTCGGTAAGTGATGTGGCTGGTAAACTTGATTTCGATGACGATTCCAGATTGAGTTTGATAGTGGGGAAACAGAATCACCATGACAGGCCTATTTCATAGTTGACTTGGTCTAGTTTACCGTGGAAAACTCCACCTTGACGGAATACACACCATCTTTCACCGCATGTACATACCCGTAAGAATCCACTTTCACTCGCCCCATTACAGTAGAATCGCCACGTTTTTTTTGTCAAAGTTACATGGAAAAGAGGAAGAAAAACACCCTGTGCTTTGATACCGTCTCACATTATGAAAGGGGACTTGTCCAAGGAACACGTCTATGCATACAGACAGACATACAGACAACCTAAGCTCGGAGTCCAGCGCTCGTTCATGTGGACGGGCCTTTCCTTTGGTCGTCTAGCTAGCTAGCTTGTGCTTTGTTCAAGAGACGTGCGTTTGAATGAACGGACAGACAGACAGACTGTTATTCATTTGTCTACACTAAACAATATGCCTCTCTTCTTAAATCTGTCCAAGATAATCCTTTTCCAACATTTGTCATTCATCGTGCGGGGTCAATCCTCCTCCAAAACGCCCTCAAACCAACCCAAAATTCCTCAACGCCCTAACACAATTCAAGACCTTCTATAAGTCTTCCATCCAGGGGCCTGACTCCCTGGTCACCACCTGGCATGTGTTTTTTTTCCCCAGCATGTGGCGTAAAGAATCCCCCATACCGACCAAAGAGATATCACGTTGCATTCGACGCACACCTGTGCGCTGCCTATGTACATATGTACATAGACCAGACATCATTCCTACAATTTCATCATCGACCTTGGTTCAGATTCCCCAAAAAGGTCTTTTTGCACTTTCTTTAGAACACTATCCCTAGAAATCGTACGCTTTCGTCTACCGCTTTGGGATTACAGGGTCATTGGCCCATCCCATGCCGTTGTCGTTGTAACAGAAAACACATGGGCGTTTATCGTTTATAAATTGACCTGCCACTATCGACTATCGGTCTATCCCGGAACCCTAGATCTGGGAAATTAACCCTGGGACTACGTCACTTGTGGGGATAACGGAAATAGACCAATCAGGATATCAACGACATCATGATACTTTTGTAGCGATGAATCTGATGTTTTCTTTCTTCATACACAATACCCGTTATATCCCCCGTTCTTAACAACCACGAACGGCAAGTCGACCCGGAAAGTACATCTTCTCGTCCTCCGCCTTGCCTTGTCTTGCCTCATCATAATTCACCCTCTCCACTTCCCCGTCACTCAAAAATCACCGCACTTACCCGTCACCAAGCAAACCACCAACAAAAAGTCCTCTCTCATATGCAAGTACATACATACTTCCCTTTCTTCTCCTTATTCCATCACATATTACCCACGTTTCCATCATTTCGCCCCGCCAAAGTGAAAGAAACCTGCCTTTTCCTTTTCCACAGACCACACCCAACACACCCCGCCAAACGACCCGTTTACACCGCCTCATCGTTTTTTCTGGCCCGTTGCTTGGTCGCCTTGCCTGGCTACTTTTCCCGTTGTTCTTTTTCCCATTCTTCTTCTTCTGTCATGTCACGTGATAGGGAGGGAATAAGGAGAACAAATCGGTTAGTGTGACGTGAGGGGGGATAGTTTAGTCTTCTAGAAGCATCACGTGAGGGGGTGCCTAACTATGTCACTTTTTTGTCTTCTTCCATGGAGATATGGAGACACCTCACGTGTTCGGGTAGCCCGCTTATTTGTTTGGATAGACATTCTTCTATTCTTCTATTCTGAGTGAGCCCGATTGGCCGGTAAACGAACGCCACTGCCGTGGCCGGCCGGTGTACATACATACATACAACACATGTCTCTACAGATTAATCCGCCGATACTCATTATGTCTGTCTTGATATTCAACCACTAGCCAAGCCACTACGCCTCCATGTTTCACCACCACCAAGACCACCACCGCGAGTTTGTATCCATAAACAATAAGTCCGTCACCAAATAAACCACCAATACACACTCGCCAAGAACTCTTTGTCCTCGTAGAAAAAGGCAACAGCACAGACGCTTAATCACTATCCAAAAGAAAGCTCCCTCCCTTCATCGGAGACATAATTGTCCCCAAAACAAAGTCATCTTGAAACCTGTACACTTAATTCTCCAGGCAGTACCTCACACTCAGAACCCTCATTCTTTTCTCCTTTCTTCCTTCCTTTTCTTCCCGTTTTTTTGACACGCCACGTGGTCCAACGAGTCCCTCGTACAACTACACCCATCCAGCCGAATCACAACCTCCAAACGCCCACAGAACCGCCGTGTCCCGTGAGACCATGTGTGTATCTACATATGTACATACATATCTTCACCCCGTGATTACTACCCAGAACGGCCAGAGGCTTGGACGGACCTGTCTAGCACATGGCTGGTGGGACTAGCTTGCTGACATGGATACGCGGGTTGCTACATACCTACACCTGTGTACAATCACCCATAGTAGTGCTAGACTATCGGAGTATACAACAAGGCAAACCCTCTATAACACTGCCTTTTATGTGTCTCGGAGCACATGTTCAAAGTGCTGCTTGCCGACCTGGCGCTACACCTCTCTCACAATCACCACGCCGCTACCCATCCTATCTATACATGTGCATGTAGCCTTGAAACCCCATCTCGTGCAAGCCACGTGGCAATCCATCACCACCATATCCGTTCTTTCCAATCTCACCTCATCCATCTCAAAAGTCTCATACATACGTACATACCTTCTTCTTCTTCTTCTTCCCCTCCCCTCCCCAAAAACCTCAACACCTCCAAAAAAATACCCAACCCCCCAAACCCCTACCCACACCACGTGGCAACTCGCCAACGGAACCTCCTTCCAGAACGGTCAAATCAGGAAAATAGTGGGGCCCGCGTTCGCTGTCGTGGAACCTTGATGGACGGGTTAGGGTTTTAATTGACCGCCTTTCTTGGGGGGAGAGAAGCGCCCGGGCGGATAGAGACCACGCGGCGAGAGAGACATTGGACTACGAGCCATATGACTGTTTTTTGTTTTTGACGGACCGTTTCAAATAGGGAGGATGCGAGAGGGTGTGGATGGATTGATTTTATTGTGTCTTTTGATTCTTTGCATCCTGATGGATCCGGCACAAGACGGGCTCGCCGATACTGGTGGATTTCAGTCGGCTTGATAACTACATACATACATACATACGACTGAACAAGCCTTGCCGCGACGTGTGAAATCCCGGCAAATAAAGTTATTCCTCTCGGTGCATGATATCTCTGGATCCGGCTAGTCTACTACACTACCCAACGAAGAACAAGAAAGGATGAAAATGCCATACACTAACCGTCCTTCTTGTCTCGTGCCTCGGACTCCGAATCCAAATTACCCGAGCCAGTCACGAAGAGACAATGATCCCCTCATCCGCGCCCCGTCTACGCACTTATCTACCCATCCAGCTTCCCATATCACTGAGGCCCTCGCTCGTGAAGACTTTGTTAGCTTGCCTGTAGCCGCTTCCCCACTGACGGGATATCTAACTAACCCTAACATCTCCACATGCATACCCACCTCACCTAGCTAGCTAGCTAGCTAGTTAGCCAACGTGGGCCTCGGAATTACCGCCTAGTGTAGGTGACTAGACCACATCAGACCGATTCGACACCACCCAGTCGGAATCACGACCAGAAAACACCCACCCACACCCGCCCTGCCTGTGCAAATCCGACCATCCCTAGAGCCCTACACTACCAACCCAACCCCGTCAACTCGTGTCGTCAGTCTCCCTTGCAGTCTCCATATGTGCCCAGATCGGGAACAACAGGCAAAGTGCACTTTGTCTAAAGGGCCCTGCAGAAATGAGGTTCCTGAGTTGGGCAATAGTGTGGAATGGGGTGTCTTGGCGGTCTCTTGAGTGGATGGAATGACGGAATGGACGGGTTGTGTGGATTTCAGGGTTAGATTTGTTAGATCGGATGTGTGAGATTGAAAGGGTTATGACGAAACGTGGCAGATCCTGGTGAGATGTGGGATAGATGGGGTTGACGTCACGGGGACCGGAGGTATGGTTTAGATGTGTGATGGTTGGGTTTCTGGGGATGGTGACGGTGATGAGGACTATATAGTTAGTAGGATTCTTTAGAATGTCACCTTATGTGCCGAATCTCTTACCGTGTTCCTAAAATGGGGCTTCACTCTGATCGATACAACTCACTTTACTACCGGATCTTCGGGAATCCGACAAAACCAACGACTGTCCAGACATCGCTAATTAGTCCATATCTGACACGTCCAAATCCCATCCATACGACCTCACAAACATCCACCTATCCAAACACCCAACATGACAAAGCAACAAACAATGTATAACAATCTAACAAATCTACCAAAACCCCCCCTCCTCAAATGCGCGTGGGCGCCGCATCCTTCCTCCACCCCTTGGCAAGCATATTCTCCTCAATAGCCTTCCAAATAAGTTCCGCACACTCCGCATCTCTAACCTTCGCGGTCTCCTTCACCGACGTGCTCTCATCCGCATTCCGCCATCTATCCACCGCCGTAACCAAGAACCGCTGACTCTGCCACGTCCTAACCAACTCCGGCACCACCTCGCCCGTCCAACCCACATAAACACCCTGCACATGCTGAAACAACTCAATCGGATTCGACCATTTATACGGTCTAAACTGCCACGTCTGGCCCGTCGTAAACACCGCGACCAACCGGTTCCAGTACTCGGGTTTAAACTGCTCCGTGGTTTCCGCGAGGATGAAGCGCAGCGGACGCGACGGGTCGATGGACGGCATTTTGCGCGTGATGTGCAGGATGTTGGTGCCGGGGTCGGGCCCGTCGACTTGTTGGAAGCGGCCTTCTTCGAGGAATGTGCGCGCGTTGGCCATGCGGAGGATGGACGACGCGGACGGCGAGAGGAGGATGATGGGGTCGGGGCGCCGCGTGGGTTTGTTGGGGGGTGCTTGGGGGACGGAGGAGGTCGAGGGGTGTTGAGGGCGTTTGGACATCATAGTTGCGACGGTGGCGCGGAGCCCAGAGAAGTCCTGCTATATGGTTAGTTATATGCTTGCCGTAGTTTAAACATTGTAGAAACTCACTGTAGGTTTACTCCCACGAAGCACCGTATTTCTATTCCCAATCCGTCTCTCCCCATCATAAACCTTTGCCAACTTTGGATCCACCGGCTCCTTAGGACCTCCCACCCCCGTATCCGCCGCCACCTTAGATGGCTCCACAGCCTGCGCAACCGCCGCCCCTCCCCCCGGGAACTTAATAAACTCCGACTCCTCACTACTCCCCTCCAACCACGTAACCAAATCCAAGCGTTCCAAAAACGACAAATTCCTCACCGTCGCCGCCCCGCCCAACTGCTCGTTCAACCGCTGAGCAGCCGCATTATATTCGGGGATGGCAACCTCGCGGTTCAGCCACGCAAAGTAGATTGATCGGAGATCCGTCGGCGAGGACGACGAAGGCGCGAAGCGCGTGGGCGTGGTTAATGGGAGGGAGGTGCGCGAGGCGCGGAAGAGGAGGTGCGTTGCCTGCGGCAGAGGAACTTCGGGGGCATTCGCGGCTCCGGAGGCTACCGGGACGGTGCCGTTTGTGGAGAGGTTTTGCCGGAGGAGGATGAGCGGGTCGTCGTGGCTGGTCATTTTGATGGGTTGTGAGGTTCTGGGCGGGATGGAATGCCAAATTGTCGGGCGGAGCGCAAATTGGCACGAGGCTGTGATAGTTTGTAAAAATATCCAAGGCTGATCTTTGTGTTTCCAGGCGCGACGAACAGACCCACTTTACCCATGCTCGATATCCTGATACAGGGGTCAAAAGTTATGATTCTGCCGAAAAGGGCAACTGACATACTACATACAACACAACGATTTCAATATATGAAGAGAATATAACTTCTAGATGTAACAAATTACCAAGCATCCTAAAGCAAAAGCAGAAAAACAACACCCCAAACTCCATTTTTAGCCGTAGACTAACAAAAAGCAACCCATCATGAAAATCATGTGTCGTGACACCAACTTTTATGGAAAATCGCACCAAACAGACTATACCCCGTCTACCCCGTCTACTCCATCATAGTATCATCACCATCCAAAGCAATCTGGTGCTCAGGGGCAACGACACCACGGCCACGACCAGAGAGAAGTTCCCGACGAATCTCAGGGCTGATGGCCGGGTGACCGTGTTGCAGAATCAGGTTGAGCAGTTCCTCGCGAGCGTCCTCGGTGATATCGTTCTTGTAGCGCTCGGCGAAGGCGAGGAAACATTGGTGCCAGATTACAGGGAGACGAGCGGTGGAGGTCTCGTCGATGTCCATGCCGTGCGAGGGCTTGATGGAGGCGGGGTCGACGCTGCGGAAGCGGAGGAAGTCTGCGGTTGTTAGATTATGTCATTGTACTGGGAAGAGAGGGGAACTTACGGAAAACGAGAGAGTCAATGACCGTCCAGGGAAGGGCATACTTCTTCTCCAGAAGAGCCTTGATCAGGATATTAACGGCACCACCACCCTCAATACCGCTAGACGCACCCTGCGCCGAAATCTCACAGAGACCCTGCAGCGCCGCAGCGGAAAGAAGCACTGGGACGGAAACACGGGTCAATACAGCCGCGATGATAGTGGCCTCACGAGAGTTCAGGTTATCAGCGACCATGGGGAACAGGAAACCCTTGAACCAGGCGGAACGACTGTATAGCGCGCGCTTGACGGCCTTGAAGAGATGCACGTTGAGCTTGTGGTGCTCGGCAATGTCGTCGCGTACACGGGGGAGAAGAACGTGTTCGAGGAAGACGCGGGCCGTGTCTTTTTTGCCGGAGGTGAAGATCTTGGTGGCTTCGTAGACGGCGTTGGGGGTCCACCGTTCAGGAACGGTGAGCTGGATGATTTCCTCCCACTGTTTGATTGTTAGGATGGGTGTTTTAACGTTGGGTGGGGGAACTTACTCTTGGGATGGTGGGGAGAACCTTGAAGGGCTTGGGGAGCTTTCCGCTCTTCCAGCGGCCGAGGATCTCGCCGACCTTGGTGTATACCAGGACAACCTTCTCTGGCAACTCACCCTCGTCCACTGGTCCAGTTTCCCGTCTCTCCATCTCCGCCTCGTGTTCCTGGATCTTAGCAAGAATGATATCCGCCAGGTTTTGCGATTCGCCTTCCTCGTCGACCTCGCCATCCGCCGGCTTCTGGTCCCAACCATGAGCCAACAGAGGATCCTGCATATCGTCGGGCAGGAACTTGCGGTACGCAGCCAAATCTTCAGGGTCCACATCGACCGTCTCGACAATCTCCTCGTCGTCTTCACCCCACGCCTCCTCGTCATCCTCAGCGCCAAAAGCCCCATCACCATCCTCATCATGCTCATCCGCATACTCAAAGTCTACGCGCGACGTCGGGTCAAAGGCGTCCCGCGTGGCCGGAACGGCCGGGTTAGCCGCCGCGTGGATGTCATGGTCGTCCTGGGTAAGCGACTGGCCGAGCTTCAGGATAGTGCGGGACTGCTTGGCGTCGACGAAGCCGGGGTTGTTCTCGGTGGTGGGCTTCTTGGACTTCTTGGGGGCTTTGGACTTGGCGATGCCGGCCTGCGTGTAGTCTTGTTCCAGCGGGTTGTGCCGCCGGCGGGAAGTCGGGGTGGTGGCTTTAGGCATGTTTGCTGGCGTGTGTACTGCGCTGTAGGCGACTTTTTCGGGCTTTTTGTTCCGGGGGGGGAGCGGGCGGGTAGCTGAGACTACGGAACTGCGACAGACTACAGACGGGACTATCTCTCGTCGTACAATCCACGGGCAAAATTCATGGAAATTGTAAACCCCAGTGTAAACCCAGAGCCCACAATAAAACTGGCGAGAAAACTGCTCCGCTGATAAGATAAGCCCGGCAAGGGTCTAACGAGGGGATTCCTTTGAAGGGCCGACGGTGGTGTATTGGGTGGGGCCGGAGTATGTGGAAATTTTGGCGGTGGGGAGGGGCAGAATGTAGAGGAGTTTTTCTCTTTTTTGGATTTTTTGGGGGTGTCGAGATAGTTTTGGACGGGTTGGAAAGGGCAGGGTAGGGTGTAAATGGGACCCACTATGACGATGTATTCGACGACGAGGTTTGAGTGGTGAGTGAGGATTGATGTACGGAATCAAAGTGTTAGATAGCACACGCATAACAGCTCAAAATGTCTACTGAACTTATTGAGGTATTTCCCACGATCCTGTCTCATGTTCTAAGCCTAACCGTCCCAGCTCGTCCGCTTCATCAGCAGCAACAACCCGCAGATCCGCCAGGCGGCTGTGGAAAACACGGTAGAGTACTCTCTCTCGCAGCCCGTGGTTTTCAGAATCGACGGCGATAAGCCCATCCGCAGTTTGAAAGTGCTCGTCCAGGACCGTCCGGTATGTCGTCTGTGTGTGGTTTTCCCGGATATGTGACTAACCCTAACAAAGGCTATCTCGGAACATGCGGTTGCTATCTTGGTGAATTTGTCGAGAGATGAGGAGATTATGAAGATGTTGGTTGATGATGAGGCTTTTGTGAATGTTTGTCTTTATCGGGTCACGGTGAGTTTTAAAAGGGTGAGGTGGTCTGGAGGGGAGTGGAGACTGACGTGTGGTAGAATGCTCTTGAGCCGAACGCTGATGCGTTGGCTATGTTGTTGGCCAACTTGACCAAGGATGACCGGTTATCCTCCGTTCTTCACAAGAAGCTCCCGCCGATCGAGAACCTTACCAAGAGCGATGTCATTCTGAACCAGCTCCTGGACGCCTTTGTTAAAGGGTCTAGCAACGGGTTCAATAAGAAGGCTAACTACGATTATCTCGCTTATGTGCTTGCTGATTTATCCAAGCATGAGGAGATTCGTAAGTTCTTCCTCACGAAGCAGGAATATGACGGGGAGTTCCCGTTGAACAAGATTAAGGTGTTTACAGAGCATAAGTCGGAGATCCGGAGGAAGGGTGTCGCGAGCATCATCAAGAATGTCGCTTTTGATCAGGAGGCTCACCCGTCGTTCATTGACGATGGCGAGTTGAACTTGCTTCCGTATGTTCTTCTTCCGTTGACCGGTAACGAAGAATACGATGCGGAGGAGATGCTTGAGATGCTTCCCGATCTGCAACTTCTTTCGCCTGACAAGCAGCGTGAATCGGATAATTCGATTGTCCTTACGCACATTGAGACTCTCACGTTGCTGACGGCGACGCGCCAGGGGAGAGACTATCTCAAACAGATTAATGTGTATGCTACGGTGAGAGAGGTCCACGCCCACGTCGACGACGAGGGCGTCCGTGAGGCTTGTGATCGGTTGGTTCAGGTTCTTAAGCGTGATGAGGCGGAGGAGGGCGCGGAGGACTCCGAGGAGCAGCCTAGAATTGTCGAGGTGGTGGATGATGAGGAGATGACTGAGGTGTAACCAGCTTGACAAACTTGTAGACTATCATGACTAAAATTGTACGAGGTTAGATAAATCATGTAGAAGATACCCATCCCATATCCCCAGATCTTAAACGGAAGGCGCGATCATGTACATCGGTTTGTGTGACATGTCATGAGATTTAAATGGAAGGTACGCATGATGTCGTCTGTATAACGCGATATAGCGACGTAGTGAAGAGAGGAATGGTAGGAAATACATTCGACAGGTGATTTGAATAAGACACAAACGGTGTTTCGGGGTCGCCTACCATGACAAGTAATCACGGACATCTGCAGGGCGCCGTGTATCGCCGATTTATGTATGTACCAAAGTGGCAATGCGGAGAATGACGGCCAATAAGGTCCAGGTAAGATGCAAACCAGTCCTGGTAAGCTCTAGACTAAAAGTGTCTCTATACATATGTATACAGCCCCACCACGGACATGAAAAAGTCACGGCCGTCCGTCCCCAAACAGTCATCTACCCTCTTTTAACCGCTAGTACAACCTCAACTTCCCCATCAGGAACCACCTTTTCCAAACGCAAAGACACCCGTCCCCGTAGCACCATTCCGGATCCCCCACCTCTCGACAAGCACATAACAAACGCGTCCAAGGCACTTCTCGCCGTGTAAATCTGGCCGACAGACGGTGGAATTCGACCGACAGTCCAAGTCAGTCGTCGTGATTTGACTATCCAATCCAGCCATTCCGTGCATGACGACATCGCTCGTCACTACTACTAAACTGCCGCCGCTTTGTGCCTGGTCACTCATTATATCCTGGTCACGCTTTCTTCCCTGGAACAGGATTGGCCCTGTTTTATCCAAGGCGTATTGTATTGTACGTGCGTGCGTGCGCTGACAGGAGGGGACCGACAGACAGACCAACAGCGAATGCATTTGATATTTTTCCCATTTGCCTTTTGCGAACGACGTTCGATTGGTACGTTCATGGCCTGTTTGTGTTTATCTTGCTTTTAGCTTTTTTCTTACCGCTTCTAGTGTCGTTGTCATTGATCCTTCTTTCTTTGTTTTATGCGATTTGACGTCGCAAATCCATTTGTCAACTAAACTAGCCAGTTTAGCTCCCTCCACGACCAAAAATCGTTCACGACGGGAAATAGAAACTATCGCGACTTCTCTTGTTTAGTAGCCCGAAATGGCGGTAAAACCGACCACTCGAAATGACTCAGGGCCGTCCAAGACAGCTCGACGCCCGCCCGATTGGGATGCCCTTGAGAACGAAGCCGCGAAACCAGCTGCGCGGAAAGCCCGCTCACGGAACCCCTCGGCGGAGAAACTTCGACCTATACCCGGCAAACCTACTGAGCGCAGTCGTTCGAAACATCCTACCCCGGCGTCTAGTAGACACTTGACGCCCGAGACGAGCTCCGAAGAGTCAGATTATACAGATACAGAGACTGAGGATATACCCACCGGCAAGCGTCCGGCGCAGAGACGACCAGCCGCTACAGGCAAGACGAGAGGCCCGTCTGTTGCGCCGGCGAGAGGTCGGGCGAAAGGAGATGAGGCGACGGTCGAGGATAAGAAGACGAGGAGATATTCGGATACTACGAGTGAGTTTGACGATGTATCAGGGTTTCTTTCCGATTCGGATGGCGACGGCGTCCTCAGTAACCTAGGCAGTGAAACGACGGGACTGGATTCAATAGATCGGTCAATGCTGAATGCGCGAAGAGAGCGCCGGCGGTCATCGACTAGAGGAGCGGATAGATCACGGAGTAAGAGTGTTCCTGCATCACGGGCGCGAAAGACGGCCGACCAGAGTAGAAGGTGAGTTTGCTTTATATTTTTTTTCTGAGTATGGATGCCACGTTTTTTTTGGTCAGTGTTCATGAAAACACGGACTTGGAATTGGCTTGGTGGGTCTGGCGAGTAGGCGAGCCGTCGGGACACGGTCTTGATGGACGTTTACGCAGATGGGTACCACGGGAATCCGCCATGCGATAGATTACCTGCTTTTGGACATCCTATTCGATGGCGATGCAGACGGTAGGAAGGCTTCTTCTGCAGAGTTGCCGAGAATAGTGAATAGTGGGCGCGGGGTGCATGCATGTGTCTACATATGTATGTATGTATGTATGTACATCCATCAAGCGATGTGATCAGCATGTCGATGATGGCCAACAACTACATACAGACATACATAGACGGCTGCATGTCCTCAATCCAATCCACGTGAAGCCTACTATACCCCACAGGCCATGGGTCAGACTGATTGACCAGGCTCTGAACATCCTTGCCCTGCCGGTAACCCCTCAGGTTCCTTTGGTGGCCATGACGTCTCTGGTGGATTTCTGCCCAATGTGACCGGCCTCGTTTGGGAGCCCAACGATGAATACACTGCCGCAAACAACGGCTTGTTCAAAGTCAAACTAACAAATATTTAGACCGTCCCCAGAAAGGAAGAACAGAACCAAGTCAAACTTGAAATCACTTCCTTTGCGGGGTTCTGTGAAACCGCCACTCCAACTGTAAGTTATTTTTCTTCCCCGATGATGCATATTCCCCAGGGGGGCAAACTGGTTGCCTTTTTCTTCCTGCCTTAGCTTCCTTTCTTATGGTCCTCTTCCCATCTGCGCCTGCGGCTTTTCATTGAAGGAGCCGAGTATTGAGGCCCATCTATGCATGTACAGATGGACGGACGGACATATCCTCGTTTGGCGTTGCACCTGTCCGTGATGTAGGCTGTGTGGCACTCTTGTCTCTCCAGTTGACCAGATTTCTCCCCGTCACCCTCCACAGTCAGCACCGGTCATCAGCACCAATTCAACCAAGCACACTATTCACGTCAGCGTAAACTTGTACTTTGCTGCCCAACATGGTGTCTTAACAGCGGCTGCACGGTCCCCGATACCCCAGTGGGAACAGGGGTAATGGCTGCTGTCATTGGGCAGGTATTACTGTCACCGGTTGTTTGAAGCGTCTGTTGAATAGCCCAAAGGCCGCTTTTTCATGTACACCGCCGCCGTTTTCTAGGGCCACACATCCACTACACTCTTCAGTGTAGACTGTCTTGATGTGCTTGTAAACTCCTACAGTAGCTACAGCCTTCTCAGTCCCTTTTTTTTCCTCGTTCACTCTCCATCTCTCCGTCTATCCCTTCCTTCCCTTTAAACATAGCCCAGCTTAAAGCAAAGGCCCACCGATTTTTGGGCGCTGATAGCAGGCAGCGCCGATACCCAACCTCCTTTTTGATAACTAACCAAGTGCCCCTCCTATACACCCAACCTTCAGACCCGCGTGTATCGACTGTTCGGCTGATTCAAACATTCAACTTGAGTGTGGCGACTACCTCTGCACTCCCTGTCTTAAGCAACGAATCCGCGATTCAACCGACGGTCTCGACAAGTTCCCACCTCAGTGCTGCAACGTGCGCTTCCCTCTTAAGCATATCGAGATATTAGATCCCGCTTCTCGAAAGGCCTTTGACCGACGTTTCGAGCAGTTTAACCGCCGTGCGAAACCTCCCCGGCGAGCCTCTTCAGATCCCGGAGACGACATTGCTCCCGACGGACGACGGAAGAATCTCTCGGCCCCACATTCCAGACACCGAACGCCCAAGTGGAACGACCGTGAGAAATCCGTCGGCTCAAACTCCGCCCGGACTGCCCCGACTCCTCGCCGCGAAGCTATCAGTGTTAGCTGGCAACACTGCTATAACTGTAAACGGACCATTGAACAGCGTGAAGGCGAAGAAACTATTAACTGGTAAGTTTCCTCGGTCGTCCCGAAAGCAAACAACAACTAACCGAGTTCATCTTCCTTGTTTTCTTTCCAGCCGCTGTGGTGTTACCTTTTGTGCTATCTGTGGTACCGAGTGGAAGAATTGCGATTGCTCTGCTCTTGATTACGACCCACTTTTGAGCTCTATTGAACCCGACTACGACGACGTCGCACGGGACTTTTTGCCGCCTAATATGGCGAATCCAAGATTGATGCGTGGCCGCATGGCTGCTGGCCCGGCGGCTCCTGGTATGGCTGGTGCTGACTACTACGGTGGTGGCGCTGGGATGCGTGGAGCTGGACGTGAGGCACCCCGGGTTAACGACTATGAAATGAACGATTATGATGACTACGATGAGGCGGATTATGCTGCTCCTGCTGATCCCCGTGGAGCTCGTGGCTATGGTGGTCCTGCCTCGAGAGAAAGGACGAGAGAACTATCGCACCCCCAAGATAGATATCCCGCTGCTATGGATGCTCGCCAACGGGCCCCTAGCGCCGCTGCTGCTGCCGCCGCCGCTGCTGTAGGTGGTGGTTATGCCGCTGCTGGGTATGACGACTATGGTGACTACGCAGATTACGATGAGTATGATATGCCCGCACCCGGCACAGCGCAGCCGGGCGGCATGACTGCAGCAGCTTACCGCCAGGAACAGTACCGACGTGAAGCCTCTGCCGGGGCGGAGTACCCTGATCGTAGAGCGTACGGGGGAACTCCAGCCGCTGGCGGACGTCGTGTTGGACCACCTGGAACTCGTAGTGCAGCTATTGCCGCGCAAGCTGCGGCTGCGGCTGCGGGGAACCAGTATGACGATATGTATGATGATGAGTACGCGGCGCAGCCGAGATATCCCCACGGAAAGTACCCTGCCTCTGCGGCCCAAGCTGCTGCTGCCGCTGCTGCGAGTGGCGCGTATATGGATGAGTATGACGAGCCGATGGATATGCCGCCAGGTCCCCGTTATCCCCCACAACAAGCTAGACAGGCGGCCAAGTATGCGGTGGACGAATATGATGAGCGCGCTATGCCGGGTGGTTATGGACGTGGTGGTTATGCCGCAGATGATATGTATGATGTCGATGACTACCACAGTGAGCCACCTGCCCGCCCACCTCCTGGTAGAGCAGCCGCCGCTGCTGCTGCTGCTGCGGGTTATGGACGTCGCGGGATGGCTTCTACGGAATACGAGGATCTCCTGGCCGAGGATATGCGCGAGGCTATGGATCAACGGGAACGTGCCATGGCTGACCGTGAGATGATGGATCCTCGTGGCCCGCCTCGTCGGAAACCAGCACGTGCTTCACTTCCACCTCAACGAACCGGGCGGATGGCCCATGCTGAACCTGTAGCATACCCTGAAGATCGCCGGGCGCAGCCACCGCCGGTGGAGAGTAAGGAGTTGGTTTTGAACAGACGTGCAGGGAAGGACGACTTGGATGATGACGATTTGGAGGATGATGAGTTTGACGCTCCACCGCCTCGTCGTGGCCAGAGTGTCCGTGGACCACCCAGACCGAGACATGCGGCCATGGATGAAGATATGTATGAGCCGTTTGAAGGAAGACGGCCCAACATGGATAGACATAGTATGGCGGGTGATTTACCTCCGAAACAGAGACGGCCGATGCGTGGTGGCTCGGCGGGGGTTGGTGACCGCTTTCATCGCAGTAGTATGCCACCTTCACCGAGAACAGCGCCGCCTTTCGGTGGACACATGAGCCCGCATGGACATATGCCCGGAGCACCTCCGATGGGCCCACTAATGGGTCATATGGGTCCTCAAATGGCTGGTATGCCTCCTCCTATGGGCCCTGGCATGGGTCGGCCTATTGGACCTCCTATGAATATGGGTCCCGGTATGGGCCCTGGAATGGGTCCTGGTGGCATGATGGGCCCTGGGCCTGGGATGGGTCCAGGTATGGGTCCCGGTATGGGCCCGGGTATGGGTCCAGGAATGGGTCCGCCAATGGGACTTCCTATGGGTCCGGGAATGGGCGGCCCCGGCATGCCCCCGTATGGACGCGGCGGCCCGCCCGTACCCCACGGTGGTATGCCTCCTCAGATGGGCGGACCAATGATGCACGGTGGTGGATTCCGTGACGACATGTACGGTGGAGCAGGAGGAGCAGGCCCCGGCGGCCCGCCGCGCGGCGAAGGACACGGAGGCGGTCGGCACCCTGGACGGGGAGCTGCCGGCGCCACAGATTACGATGAAGAGGCCGCTGCGGGGGGCCACCGGGGCCCGCGTAGACGGCCGGTCAGGTACGAAAGCGAAGAGGCAATGGTGAAATCTTCGACGATGGCTGGTCTGACAGGTACAGGAAGAGGAATGACTCGCGTTAGCGAGTGGGTTGAACATGTCCCGGCTGGTAGACTTGAGACGGCACCCGATCGGCCGAGATAAGCGCCGCGACTTTTTTTATTCGACTTGTGACGACCTTTTTTTTCACTCACTCGGCGGACAACGTTTTCTGACGACTTACGGCGGATTTTCTTTTTTTAGGCACGAAGGATGAGTGATTTTGTTGGATGATTTTGATGTTTTGAATGTTTGTGGGTTTTGGTTTGTCTAGGTTGGGAGGGGATGGATGAACAAGGCTTATGAATATGGGATTTGGTTGTTTCGTTTGTATCGAGTTTTGATTGCTTTCTTTTAATTTACGGCGTTTGGGATTCCATTTGATATCACGAAGTGTAGGGTTTAACCCCGGACAGAAAGAAAGGTGAATTAAAGTGGGGCAATAGTGGTGAGGATATCTTGTAAGCGGTAGGACGGGATGATTTTGAAGAGATTGTATTTTTGTATATTACACTAATTATGAATTCTCGGGGTAGATTTTTGTTGTCACCATCGCCACCACCACGGGTATCACCGGTTTCTTCGCCGAGTAAGAGAAAGAGGACACCGAGCCCTGCGAGTCGACGGGTTCGTTCTGCGACGTCGCCTAGTGGTAATGCGGCGGGAGATATTCCACATGGGTATATTACGATTCTGAACACGGCGATTCTAGAGGCGCGAATAGGACGGCCTGTGAATAGCAAGAAACCACTTGAGGCGTCTCAGATTGGAGCGACAGTATGGACGGCGCAAGAGAAAGATGCGCTGATGGCGGGGATATCACGGTATGGTCGGGGTGATATTGGAAGACTTGCGATGGAGACGGGGAAAAGTGAGGTGGAAGTTTTGGCGTATGTGGGGTTATTAGAGGAAGCATCTAGACGGATTGGGGAGGTGGGATTTGTGGGAGAGGCGGCGACGGAGGTTAGTAGGGAGTGGGAACGCGTGGAGGGGGTTATTGCGGAGAGAGTGGAAAAGAGAATCGAAGCGGGAGAGGAAAATATGGAGAAGAGACGATGGGGGGGTCAGTGGAGGCTTGATGCAGCTACAGCGGAGGAGATTAATGATGATGAAGAGATGTTTGGGGGTCTATTTAGATGTGACGGGTGGGTTGAGTTGGCTGAAAGGGTGTTCATGAATTCGAGGATTCCGGACTTGAATTGGCAACGATTGGGCATGGGACAACCGGGGGTTCGGTGTACGGCTATGGAGGACTTTAGAGGTCTCTTGGTTTCTAGGGTGCGAAGGATTGTTTGGGCGACGTTGGCGGTTGCTGAGGAGAGAATCGAGACGAAGGGGGGATTGGGGAAGAGGGTTGTTCATCGACGGGATGTTGCGGCTGCTGTGGCGAATCTTGGGTTGGATGGGATTGGGAAAGATGAATTTTGGAGGGGCTGTGCGAGGAGATTGGTTTTGGATGTTGTTGATGATGAGGAAGAAGAAGAGGAAGGAGAGGAAGAAGAGGAAGGACAAGACAAAACCGAAGATGAAGAACGAGAATTGGAAATGCGACCGATGTCGTATGAGGAGGTTGAAAAGGCGTTGATAGGGAAGAAGAAAGAGGTTGAGAATGGAACACCAGAAGTGGAAATTTGGACGTCAGAAGATGAAGAGGAGGAGGAGGATGTTGAATTAGAGGTTCTAGAAGGCGGGGACATGGAAATGGGCGATTTAGAAGAGTTGGTGGAGTTTACGGGTGTGGATCTTGCAGGCGACGTGTTAGAACGGGTTAAAGAGAGGTTATCATGGGAGTTGACAGAGGAGAAAGAAGCTGAAAAGAGGGATTTAGATGCGGATAAGTTTGAGGAAAGGAAACTATGGGAAGCTATCGGGGAGAAGAAAGTGGGCAAAGACCCTGTGGAGGTTGAAGAGCCAGAAGAAAAGAAACCACGGAAGCGTACAATGATAGGTGGGTTATTCGGTGATGATGGCCCTGGATGGCGCAAATTGGATTATGTACCGGATTGGGTATAACTCTATCTACCGCTTTCTCCTCCTCGCACTAGAACTTGACCCCGAACTTCTCCCCGTACCCCCCTTCTTCTTCACCGCCTGCTTCCCATCCGACCTTCTCGACCCGCCATGTTTCCCATCCCCCGACGACCGCACACGACTTCCTCCGGCGCCCGATCGACTCCTCTTACTGGTTGACCGGTTTCGCGAGATACTCTTAGATGGTCGCGGCGTGTCGGATACGTCTTCGCTATCGCCGATTGTGCTGCCGCGCGTTGGACGTTTCCGCTTGGAGGGGGGCGGTTTGGACGGCGAGGGGGATGGTGAGTGCGAGGTGGATATGGAGCGGGAGGGGCTGGTGGAGGTTTTCTTGCCGGGGTTGGCGCGGGTTTTACGGGGGGAGGAGGGCGAGGAGGCCGTGTCGTTGTCTTGGTCATCTTCATCGTCTTCCTCGTCTTCCTCGTCCTCTTCGGACCCTTGTTCCTCGTCGTCGTCGTCTCCCTCGCCGACTTCCTCGTCGGAACCCGACGGTACATCTACCTCTTCGGAGCCGTCTGTATCCCAGTTCTCTGGAGATGGGTTATCTGATAGTACGCGCTCCATCATGTCATCGTAGAAGAGATTTTGTGGGAGGAGAAACTCCCGGTATCGGTCTTCGGGGGCATCTTCCTCGAAGTTCTCGCGCTCATCGATGGCTTCTAGGTTATAGAATGTTTGGAGTTTTTGCCAGATGTAGGGGATCCGGATGTGGGGGTATATGTCTGGGTCGAAGCCGTGGTTCCGGAGGTGTTCGTGGATAGAGAGCATTCGGAAGCGTCTGTGCATGCCTTTGGCATTGTTAGTTAGATATTTCTATGCGCGCTCGTTTTGTAATATACCTACCGGCCGGCTTCCACCGAATCGTAGCTTTAAACAACGACGCCTCCTGATCCGCCGTCCAAAAATTCGTCAAATCGTCAAGACCCTTCATCGTAATGCCCAAATCATCTTCATCCTCCTCTTCCGCCCCATCAACATCCATCACATCAGCATCCTCTTCACTCTCCACCACCTGCGCCGTCTTAACACGTTTCTTCGGCGGCATTTTCGTCTTGTCTGTGGTCGTGATATCCATTTGCTCCGTCACAAGGCTACACACAAGGCTGAGCTAAAGTGACGTAACGCGGTTGACGCGCTAATTGTATACCCCTGTTTGTGTTACTGGGTGGGTTAGGGTTAGCGGGGTATTTTGACGACGGAGACGGGATGGAGGAGTGGTGGATGGTGTGGAGGGGGGTATAGACTTGAAATGGAATCTAGTGGACCTAGTTTTGCGCCGCCTGCGAAGAGAAGGAAGGGGGAACGGGATCCGGCGGATGTCTTTGGGGTTGGGGAGTTGATGAGGGAGAGTGGTTGGTTGGATGATGGCGAACGAGAGAAAGAGGGTTTCTTTGGCGGGGACGTTGGAGGTTAGTTCTTCGAGGTGGTTATGGGGCTGTACTAACGTTGATAGGTCTCTCAATACAAAATCCCATTATCGACACATCTCTCCAGCCAAGTCCGTTCTTTCAAATCCCGGATGGCGTCTCACCACCAGGAAGCCCCCCGGTCTCAGCTACCCCACCCAATCACTCAGCACCGTCTTCTCCCGTAGCAGTCCCGTCCTCTCCATCCGATTTATGGATTTCGGCCGAGAAGTCTCCTTTGAAACCGCCCGTGTACCAGTCATGGGTAGGGTTTCTCGGCGGAAAAGACCCGATTGAGCCGCTGTTAATGAGCGAAGCGCCTAGCGCGGCGTATGATGGAACTCTAGGGGATGGGCCGGTGGCCGCGAGGGAAAGTTATCTTGCTAGTGTTCTGTCGGCGTTACTTGGGAGAGAGTCGGTCTTTTTTAGGTGGGAAGGGGAAGTTTTGAAAAGTACGGTGGATGGGTTGAGAATCCAGGGGTATTCTAGAGAAGCGCTGGAGTTGTTGGAGGGGAGAGCGTTGAAGGCTGGGATGCTATTTCGACAACTTGCGCGGTTCACGGATAGGACGTATGAACATCCCCTTACTACGCCATCACCAGCGAGAATCGCCTTGTCTTCTTCTATTGAGACTGTCTTGTCGGTACTCGAGTCGACTATTGCGTTGGCTCCACCACCACCGACACTCCTCTGTTTAAACCGCCTTATTACTCGAGTCTCGGTCGTCCTTACAGAATTCCATACTTTAACGAGCTCTCTTCGTCCGGAAGACCCAGACCATAAAGTCCTCCAAGCGGTCTTCGACCATGCGCAAACCTCAGAGTTCAACGTCGCCCCACTCCACCTTGCCATGCGAATTCTCCTTAGCCGGGTTGCTCAGCCGTGGCTTGATTTTGTTACCGCCTGGGTAGGACTGACTCCCGAAACGGGTATTCCACTGGGTAAAAAAACCCTCGGGGCTCGGAAACATTTTGTTATTGTTGAGGCGGAGACGTATGTTGACGAATATGGGGAGTCTGTTCAGACGGTGGATTATAGGCTTGACTCGGCGTCCATGCCGGGGTTCATCCCATCGGATATGGCGATGGGGATTTTCCAGGCTGGGAGGAATTTGAGGTTTATAAGGGATAATCATCCGGGACATCCGTTGATGAATCACCACTTAGTCACGGCATGTAGACCGCCCGAGGCGAAGTGGTTATTCGATTGGGAGGGCATTCTGGAGTTGGATAGAGAGGCAGAGAGGTATGAGAAGAGATTGGACATGGCGGTAAGAACGGCACATAAGAAAGTTTTGTCCATACGACCGAAGACACCCACGACAACAAATTCCCAGGGAACAGGGAAGTTGGGGGTTTATGGGGCGACGGAGGATGAGATTGGAGCGACGCTTTTGGATTCTCTTGCTTCCTTGTCAGAAGCGTTGCCTACGGTTATTCAGAAGTCATCACTTGCCGATGCTATTCGTGCTTGTTTAACGGAGAGCCCAATAGAGGTATTAAAGGCTACGCCTCATTGGTCTTTACTACCTCTCTTATCATTCTCCCCATTGACAACTGCCCACGCAGCAATTGTCAATCGAGAGGCTCTTTCCCTTTTATTCACCCATCACGAACTTCCTCGACATCTTAACCTCCAGCATAGTTTCCACCTATTCGGGAATCCTTCTTTCTCAAGTCATCTTACTCATGCGTTATTCTCGCGGTCAACATCCGAGGACCCCGGCGGTTTGAATATGGCTGGACGACAAAAATGGCCGCCTGCTAGCTCGGAATTGAGATTAGCGTTGATGGGGATTCTAGCGGATTGTTATGCTTCTGAGGGACATACGGTTGAGTTACCCGGAGAGTTATCATTTGCCGTGCGAGCGTTGTCGGATGAGGATATTGAGAAGTGTCTTGACCCAGATGGGTTATTTGCGCTGGATTTCTTAAGGTTGTCGTATACAGTGCCGGCAGCGTTGGAGGCTATTTTCACACCCATCATTATGATGCAGCATGACCGGATTTTCAAACAGCTTTTGCGAACGGCACGGTTGGTTTGGACGGTAGATCGTCTTTCTTCCGTTTCTATCATGCGGAATTCCCCCGATATGTCCCCTGTTACAAGACGCTTCATCTTCGAGGCTCATCATGTTATATATACACTTGCAACACACTTCACCACCGCCGGAGTAACAACCCACTGGACAACCTTCCAATCATGGCTATCCACCCTCCAAAAGTCACTTAGCAAAGGTTCGAAAACACGACACTCGCCCGAACGCGTCGCAATAGCCTACTCACTCACCCTCTCCCGTATCCACGCCACCCTCTTCCTTCGAAAGAGACAAGCAGCAGCCGCTGGCCTTCTAGACGGCCTCTTTGAGCTAGTCCTGCGTCTTGATAGGGCAGTTAGGGTGTCGGGGCATTTTGATAATGAAGAGGTTATTAGGGGGCTGTATGGACGGTGGAGAGAGGAGATGGCGGTGTTTTTGGCGGTTTGTAGGGGATTGGCGGAGAAGGGAGATGCTGGAGGGGCGAGGTGGGTGGGGAGGGATGATGTGGATCAGGTAAGGGCGGAGTTGGGGGAGGCGGGGGAGGGGAGGGGGTTTGCTGCTTTGGTGGGGAGATTGGATGGGGCGGGGTGGTATGGAAAGAGGTAAAGAGCGGTTTAATGATGATATGTTTTTTCCGTAGATTATCTTATCAATCTACAATCAATTAACCCTGCTCTGTGTCACGTCCCAAATAGGAAATCGCAACGCCACAACCACAACAGTCGCACGTATGTTGACCATGATTATGGAGTCATCACCACTCAGTATTCGTAAGGCATTGACTTACAACAGTCTCATGCCGCACCCACTTACACCGGCCACGACGGAACATGATCACGTGGTTCACAGTCCAGATGCAGAACGAAATGTTTCGACTTTTTTGGGTGCCAATACCCCGCCTCTAAGCCCAATCCTTGCGAGCTAGTACGCAGACATGTATCATCCTATGGATTCGCAAATTCCGCCACCTTCTCCACATTTCCACTGGCCGGCTCTCCGCAGTTTCTCCAACAAATGAGACCATTTCGAGGTAATCGATAATTGTTCACAACTCACATATTGTCATGAGGAGGGGAATTGAGACACCAGAAGACCCACTTTTTTCTAATATAAATAGGCCCGCGTCCGCAACATTCTGGCAGATTCATTTCTTCTTCTCATCATTTTCATCTCCCATTTTTGTTGCCTCCGCCGTTTCTTCTCTCGTCTTTTGCTTTTTATTTCCTATGTTTGTTTTGCTCTTCGTTTCCCTTTGTCATGTTGTTCTGCTTTTCTTTCTGCCTTTTCTCTTTCATACTCTGGTAGCTGGTCTACTTCACAACCTCGATATCTTTGGATTTCTTTTTTTTTTGCTTGTTGTTGATTTCATCTCCCACTTTTGTTAACTCCGCCGTTTCTTCTCTCATCTCTTGCTTTTTATTTCCTGTGTCTGTTTTGCTCTTCGTTTTCTTTTGTCTTTTTTTCTTCTTCTCTATCTCCGTCTTCCGTCCCAGTTTCTTGTTGTGCTTTTCGTTTTTCTTCATCTTTTTCTCGTTTTTGTGTATCTATATCTTCTGTTTCAGTTTCCTGTTTTGTTCTTCGTGTTCTTTTGTCTTTTTTTCCTTCCCTATCTCTATCTGCAGTTTCAGTTTCTTGTTTTGCTCTTCCATCTTTCAACCTTATTCTCCTCTTGCTTTTGTTTTTGTTTTTTGCTTTGCGTACTTTCTCTTTTTTTCTGCTTCAGTTTCATGTTTTGCTCTTGGTGCTTTTTCGTTCTGGACAATCAACTCTTGCAGTTCCGCTACCTTTCGGGAACTGCAAGCCCTCAAAGATGACTTGACTTTCCGCTTTTTTTAGGAATGTCATGTCATCCGACAATTTTTTTTTCGTCATTTCGAGAGTAACCCTAAAGGAATAACCCGCGTACCGTGAACGAGATGACGGTGACTTATGCCAGAACGGAGTTGGGAAATATTGGTAGTTCACTGCGAGGCACTCTGTCTATAGACAGCCAGTGATTTTGAATTCAGCGGTTCAATGCCAACGCGAGTTTATTCGGGGACCAGAAGTCATTGTCTTGTAGAGGTCATGCCATCGGCTCGACAGTGCAGCATCCTTTGTAACATTCCTCAACAAGCAATCCACCACATACAGCAAAAGCATACATCGTACTCTAACGTGTACTGTACAATATCTGTAATGATCAATCCGCTTTGTAGAAAGTGATAGCCAGCCTGAGTTAAAGGCAGTCCCTCCTGGGATGTCTTTGCAACTTTTCCCACATGTGAAGCAACATTTAGTCAAGGCCCCGAGTGTGTGCTGTACTGCGGGTACTATCTTGGTATTGTCAAGGATTTAGAAGTCCTATTCTTCAGTTATTGTTGTATATAGGTGCACGTGAATGCATTGGATAGCAATACGGATTTAGTTTCTGTGCTATTGATGCAACGAACACTCGATTACCGAAACCAAATTTTGGGCTACAGTGACCTTTCGAGGATAGAAAGACCCTGCGCTAGAAGAGACACGGCACAGGATATTCCCATACAATGGCCACAGAGAAACGAGTGAGTAGCCATCAGAAGAACCATAAGTTGATATTAAAGCAAACATAGACGAAATGCCCCTCGAACCAAGTTCTCTACGGCCAAATTGACGGACTAGGAGGAGGCATTCGCACGTCACTGCTCCGAAACGTAGTGGAACCTCGGACTTCGTTACTAGTGCATGCTCTATCGGGGCCTATCCAGGACGGGATTCCTATACAGTGAGAACCGAACACTTAGCGGGCAACCATCGGATAGGGCAGACACTGACACCTGGTCTCCTACCTTGAGTTAGGATACTGGACAAAGTTGACGGGGTCAAAACCACGGGCTGTATGGAAAGAATTATATAGAATTGATCTTGCAAAGCAAAGCACATAGCTAGGTGTGGACGAACTCTCCCCTGACATTTGTGACACCATTCATTGTGATTTAGTGTTTATCCGCGCTGCAATTGAACAGGAACGTCGCATTGGCTCTCCATGTCTAATGGTAATGACTGTATTTTCATGGGTAACCCTAGTCGCGAGGAGTTATTCAGTGATATAACCCTACCATTACGGACGTACATACATATTTTCGGTTAACACACTGAGGCTCCCCACAATCGGGCTAATTAGGCAGCAAAGGGGACAGAACCATCCAATACCACACAGGGGTAGCTGCTTTGGCGTGTGTATTAGAACGACACACCGCAACATAATGACGTCATTTTCACATGCAAATAAACATGAAATTACACACAAAGTGTGGCTGGTTGAGCTTTAGTATGGTGGCTCCTATTCATGAGTCGGAGTTTGAAAAAAGTTCCGTTGGACTTGGTATTAGTCTTTGTTCTATGAGGGGGTATATGCCATGTACGTCATGACTATAGAGCTTGGAGGAGTGTAAACGAGAGCGAAAGCGTGAGTCCTCATCAGACATGGCAAAACCGGACAGTGAGTCTTGGTAAATCATCGATCAGAACCAAGCATCGTCGAAATGCTCTACAGCATTGTCTAGTGGGTTCAGTGGGTGTAGACTCGCGCCGAGGTCATAAAATTGTGTTTTTCAGTTGTACTCTAGGCATTGGACCATGCCATGTTTCGTTACGATGCGATCGTTTCCGCGTTGATGCTCCCGAGTGGGGTATGTAAAACAACTATGTACAGATACAGTAGTATCCAAGTACATATGTACATACATGCGTATGTATGTATATACGTGCGGATGCACATGCCGCCACTTCTGTTCCTGCAAAAAATTGTGGGTCCCAACCCGCACAACGGGAACCGCTGCTCCCAAATGGTTCCGAATTATCGGGTCACGTGAACTCTCCATCTGCGCTAGTACGCGGGAATCGATAGTGGCGAATGGACTCGTACAATTGTGCGTACCGTGGTATTCCCATTTCACAAATTATGGTCTGGGCAGAAAAGTATAAATAGAGACGACCCCCCCACGCTAAATCGGCACCAATTCTCTTGATTCATTTTTTTTTCTTTTTCTCTTCACCAATTTCATTAGGACAGAGTTTCGTCAATGTCCGTTTTTTCTTTATTAATAACATTTAACATGATATATCTTAACAGCTCTGTGTTAGTCTCCATTAATCTCAAACTACACAAGTTCTTATTTATTTGTTTCTTTGCTCGACGATGACTCCATTACAACTCCTCAGCCGCCCAACGACCCGACGATGGTACGCCACTACGATCCGACGACATTTACCCGCTACGACTCGACGACACGACGCCACCATGATCCGACGACACTACGACCTGACAACCCGACGACACTCCGACAACAATTCAACACTACAACCCATTAAATCGTGCTTGATGACCCACTGTCCGGCTGGTCACTGGTGAGACACGATATATCCCCATGGATTCGATGACACCCTTATGCGCCAGTCGCAAGCCGAAGCCCTCACCTTCTAGACCACCAGTTAGTTGAGCCGCACCCTCCTTCTGGATCGGATTGTGATGGTTGGTCGGGTCTGCGATCAACTGGGCATGTGGCGTTGAGAATAATGGGGATGGATTGGACGGGAATATCATGGTTCCTTCGGGGGCTCGCTAAGCTCAACATCCTATTCTACTTTGTGCTTGTGTATCAGGTACAGTGGGCGGTCTGTACCGCCAGACCCCATGGGCCCGTGGAAGTCTGGCAGGGTTCTGTGTATGTAGCGGCGGCCAGACAGTCGTTACTCACAGAGTCCCGGTACATGAAATCAAAGTAGGGGATGTTGAGGTGATATTCCGCTGAAAGCATTGTCGGCACTACGCCCACAATATACATATCTAGCAGCTAAGTTGACATCCCAGGTTATTCAGAACTAACATCTTTTTAGGTATCGAACTGGAATTCACTATGTAACTCGACAACCGCCGCGATAGTCCTTCCGTTCGTAAATTGACGAACTTCTTCTTGGCCTTTTCTACCTAGTTTCCGTTTCCCATTTATCCACGCGCTTTCGTTTCGCTTTCTTTCCCTTCCGATGCAAAGACACGCTGCCATTCAGGATCACGGGTGGGGTCTTTGACCGTTGGGGTTAATTTCATGTTCTGGTTCTGGCCAAACATGACTTTAATAGAGGTGCCAGCAAAGATAACCGCCGATGGTGTCTTTGTGGGGGCCCGTTGATCTTGAATGCACCTGGCTTTTGTATCATGGCTAGCTTTTTGGCGTTGAATGTTGGAGTTTGTGTGGTGCGGGAACGTTGTGGCAAGCCTCGGTAAAAAGGCCAAGGCCTTTGCTACCTAGCTTTCATTGCGACGTGATCTGACTATTCGTACGGGGCGTTTGCGGGGTATCGTGATACACCGCAGGGCCCCATGTTATGGCCCAATCTGGGCTTCGGTCAGCATCATACGCCCTCTCACTATGATTTGGGAGCTTTGCGGGGTATTTGTACACGAGGAATGCTAATCAACGCGCCTAACGACCGCGATAGTTGCATGATCATCTCTTCTCAGAAGCCCATCTTGTCATTTCTGCGTATGGCTGCTTGACTGTTGACGAAGATATGTATAGTTGGTGAGCGGCCTGGGATTTGACGGTAGTCAGAGATGGCGGACAGTACTGCAAAGGAGCCCACTCGGCACCATAAAAAAGCATTGGCTCGACAGTCTTTTCCTTTGCATCTTCCAAGGCTTCCAGATCCGTCTCGAGTTGTTCGGCAAACAAACAGGCCACTCTGGTATCAAAAGCCCGATAAACAGGGTCGTTCTCAAACATATAAATTGCCCTCTGGTGTCGCGAGCGCCTCATCAGTTGCTTCGATAATCGTGGCTAACCCTGAGTTTCCGACCCATAGTCTGATTCTTCGCGGTCTGCATGGTTGAACGGAATTACGCCACCATGAAACGCAAAACTAATCCTCATTAGATTCAATGCCCCGTCGTTCTCAGCCAAGTTCGTCATGGTAATACATACTTCTTGTAGGGCGCGCCTGTCAAATGGTTCCAGGTCTCTTTGTGGGTCGACATACTTCCAGTGGGGTCCCGGTTTTGCACGTATTTCCGGAACAAGAACCTTGCCGCCCGGCCCCGTTCTGTCTAGATGGGTACGCAGAGCCCCCCGGCCCCATGAGCCGGAGTCTTCCGCAGGGTTCCCATGTGTCACCAATCCTCTACATGGTCTTCATTTCCCCATTATATAACGGAAATAGGGCTCCGCCCAAAGGGTACGCCGATGACGGAGTCTGGCTTGTCACAGGGCCGACGGCCAGTGCCTGTAATTGCCAACTAAGAAAACCTCTGAGAACAACCATGTACTGGTGGCAACGAAACGGTCTAAAGTTGAATCTGGAAATGACCGGCCTGCTCCACATGACAAGGAAAAGTCAGGAGGGTAATTACGAGCTCGTTACGATGGGGCTTCGCACTACCAAGATCACACCGCTTGGTGGCTCCCTAAAGTGGTTGGGGCTAAATTCGACAGAAGACAAGCTTCCCACAAACACGCCAGAGGTGATGGCAAACGCATCAAGAATGGCAAACTCAATGTGAATCCGGCGCGCATGCAAACATGGTGCATACAGAGTGCTCCAACATGGTTTCTCGTCAATGTTATCCAGAGCGCTATCATCCCCGCAATGTCATACACCGCTACCAACTGGTGGTCCCGCGGCTCCTACGGAAAGAAAAAGAGACCCGCCTCCCTGCGTCAAGTCCCAAGAATCGTCCTTCCGGCATCTAAGATCACTCCCATTGCACACCTACATATGGAAGCTCTCGTCCCCGGCATCTTGTTACAGGAGGAGGCAGTCACGGGTGACGCTATCAGATCCAACGCCCTCTACGACGCCCACTCCATCACTTTGACCAGTCATATGCCCAAAACCACATTCATCCGCAAGCTTCTTCCACTGCCCGTCTTTGATTACGGCCCAGTGGTTACGGCCCAGTGGTTACGGCCCAGTATACGACTCCTTGTCCACCGCCGATTCTGTATCCCCAGCACTTGTCTACACAGCCTCAGCCACGTCCAAAGAAGAGCAAGCACAAGCTTTCGCCCACCGGGCACTGACAACACACCACCAAAATGAATCCGACATATGGATCTATACGCACGGCTCAACGCTTGCCACCAGTTGGACCGGAGCGGGATGGTACGCAGAGAAAAAAAAGTAACAAGATCATGGCGGATACTTGTCGTACATGCAGGTGGCATGGAGTGGCTGATTCTGAACTTATGGCCGTCAGAATGAGCCTTCAGGCAATCCCTCAGGCCAATCTCCACAACTGCGGGCGAATGTGGGTCTGCTGTGACAACATGGCCGTTGTCAACAGACTCAACACAGCTGCGAAAAGAACCGGATCCTCACAGCACGGTGCTGACAAAGCCAGAGAACTGATGCAACAGTACAGAAACACTTTTTACCTCCAGGTTCACTGCATCTGTGTGCCAAGCTACTTCGATGTACACGGCAACGAGGAAGCATACCGGCTCGCCAAGTGGGCTGCGGTCCTGCAAGAGACAGCATGGATATCCCAGGCTAAGGCAACCCACTGGCTCAAAGACGAGACTCTCAGAAAGTTCAAGTCTTACTACCAACAACAGCCGACGATCAAGAACAACCAATAGCGCGCCCTCTACGCCTTTCCCAGGCGCCGCCAAAAGCCCGCCCCAGAAGGTACTCGCCACCTGATAACAGTGATTCTCCCTGCCATGTCTGGTCATGGTGACTTCAAGACATACCACTGAAGATTCAAATACGACAACGCTGTTTTGTCCTGTCCGAGATACGGCGACGGTACAGAACCAACACACTTCTGGGCCTGCAAAAGTTTGCCCCGTTCCTGGCCCCAGGCACATGTGCTGAAGCTGTTGAAGGGCCCTAAAGACAGGACGCAACTTCGTACAGGCCCGGAGAAGCGCTTTGAAGCCGCTTAATTATCTCCTTGACGCGCCGTACGTTAAGCCTTCTTTCCTTTTTTTCCTTTTTTCTTTATGTCACGTTTCATGAACCTTTTCTTTTCTTGGGTTTTAACGAGAGCAGTTAGTTCGAGTGAGAGTTCCTTTTTACTTTATGTACCTATGACGCCGGTGGAACAGGAGTAGGCCCTTGCCCATTATGGCACCCTTTTGTGAGGCAGCAGGACGGGGAAGAAACTGTGAGGAGTTCATCCTTGACTTGATAAATAGTCCCGACATTTCAGCGGACAAGTTTGGCTACAAGAGGCTCTGATAAACAAGCATCAATCGATCCATCAACCAAGCGTCATGGGTAGATCTGTTCTAGCATTGATTGAGGACCTGTCTATGACGCCTGAACCGCTCATAGATCAATCGATCTGTATCTTCCATAGTGCTTAGTTCATCCAGCAGGCTACACCGACCGATATCAAGTATTTAGGCATCGATCACCCCAGTTTCCCGAAAATTGATACTACAGTCGTCCCGATCATTCTTGGCGGAGACGTCATAGGTTCTAGAGAGGTTCATACTGTGAACCCGGAATGGCCGGTACTACGGAACAACAAGGAGTTAAACAACAAACTTCCCATTTCCCCTCCCATTCGAACGCACACATGTCCGATGGGCCTATTTCTTACACAACTACTATAAGCAACCACAACACATCAACATGAAGCGACACTTAGAACACAGTGGCAAGCGCGTGCGTATTCTTCAATGGATCTGTCGAGACGTCCTTGTCGGGTCACTACTCCCTTGTGACTGGTGGCCTAAATTAATGTCGTTTCGCGCTGTTATGCTTTCTACCAAGCTCGGGGTTTACAGGAGAGTTGATGGGCAGGGTAGCCCGTGTCATGTGCAAGACCATCTGTGTGTCCCATTTGACACACCTTATAGAATGCAACAGCCGTTGTATTGAACTCATCCACTACGTAACCCGAAGACATCTATTTGCCAAGTCTCCATATGCGTTGATGGCATTCGTACTGAATGTTGAACAAACACTCCACAAAGTTCATATTGGGCTGATCTCTTTGGAAGCAATGCTAGATTGACAAATTTAGCTTCACTAGTCTTCTTCTCATTGACCTAGAAGTCTGCCATAGGCCAGAGACAAAAAAGTATTCCCGGGTGCCTGATCATTACAGAGAGTGGTGGAGATGTGGACTCACGAAGATTCAAGGTACTAAATACGCACATCTAATAAATAACAATCAAACGCCATGGATCACAAGTACACTTGATAAAGATGCAATGCTTCAAATTAGGGCTAGTTCTAATTGTAAAGTTACCACGACACAGAAAAGCCTGGTACGAACATTGAACATTTTACTGTGTTCATGCTTCGCCACTGACACATATCGGTAACATTATAACAAGAAGCGAATGGCTACAACAATTCGCTGTAGAATAATCCAATAAGCCCCTCCATAAACACTACTCCAACACCCACAAACCCAAACTATTGATATATCGAGAGATCGACGCACGAGAGGGGTTACATAGAATCAGGATTGCTGTTGTCCGGCTCACGTGAGTCCGCCCGGAATACAACAGGGCCTGGAAGACTGAGGCGATATTGAAAGCGATACCTGATGTAAAGGCCTGAGATAGCGTTTTCAGCTCGCTGGATGAACATCTGGATGGCACGCGCAGAACGAATAAAAACAAAGTTGCAAGTTGCCATACGAGATTCATCGATGTCCGGATGGACTACGGCAGAGAGATCTAACAGATTTTGGTCGGCTTCTTCAATGTCGTCGGAAACAATCTGCTCGGGTGTCTCACCAGGAGATCGTTCAAACCCCGCAAGTTGGGACAGTCTCTCCTCTGCTTCAATCATCTCCATCAGAGCAGCAATAGGGTATGCTCTATATGTATCAGGCTTGGTCTGTCGGTAGAGCTCAGTCGTTTGAGCTACAACTTCGGGGATCAAGCTCTCTTCAACTGGTGGAACAACAGATTCGGCACTATTCTCGGGCGCCAAGGTTACGCAGGGAAGAACGAAACTCGTCGAGCACGGGGATTCCGGAGCGGGTTGATCATATGTAACCACAGTTTGGTGCATAGTCCCAGGAGTTGGAAAGTGCATAGAAGCCGCAGTGGACCAGGTTAACGTGGCGTTGAGAACCTCCTGGAGGGCCACCAGCTGTGTCGATATGGTACTCATTTTGGCTCAACTGTAGGCTTCGTTGTAAGCGGGGTAACAGGGTCATATCTGCAGACCTTCTCCAACTAGCGTCTAAATTTGCTTTGGTGACAGAGATCAACTAACGGAGCGAGATGTGTCGGGCGATTGAATTTGGCGTAGGTAGTAGTCACTTGATAATGAGAGTGTTTGATAGGAGTAAGAGTCTCGCTTGTGGTCTATATAGGAGTAAGATGTTTGGCTATGCAGGATAATCGGATTTTTTGCAGGCAATGTTGACGAAGCGAGGACCGAGGATGTTGATGACGACCACAAAAACACGCCACGTTGTAGCATGCGCGGCATTTTTATACGAGATAACGTGGTAAGCACCATTCAGGGCACTGAAGGTAGGAACGATC
Organism: Huntiella abstrusa; assembly: GCA_025685495.1. Classification (NCBI taxonomy): domain Eukaryota; kingdom Fungi; phylum Ascomycota; class Sordariomycetes; order Microascales; family Ceratocystidaceae; genus Huntiella; species Huntiella abstrusa. Next base: position 222,615 of record JAJNMT010000234.1, on the reverse strand, counting down.
ATTTTGGAAGGTATCGTGTTAGCAAAGACAGATCTGATTATGTAAGGATCAAGCCTGCCAGCGTAGTTTAGGCGCCGGCACGCCATCAGAGTTAATGAAGCTCAAATAAAAGGTTGCCTCCGAATAAGAACGGGCTTTTACATCAGTGCGCAGTGCGACCCTTCACATGCTCAGATTTGAAGTTAGTCTTGTGCAAGTTTCTTCACAGTCGGTGCCGAGGATGCGACGGTGTCAGGCTCAAGCCACAGGAGCAAAGGCTGGACTACCGCAAATAGGGGATCATTATGGAAGTCCAATGAACCAAGAAAAGCTTACGTTCACTTCAAAGTCTTGCTGAGTTTATCACAGGACTCGGGGGGCATCTTCACTTATAATGGTACTCATTATGATACGTGGAGCTTTGCCCAGATCCCGATATTGGGCCGTGTTTATAACCAGTGAGGGTACAAAATCTCGTCAATGACAACACAAGGGCCACAGAGGAACTGGCAACATTCAGAATCGGAGACGTTGCAATACCTCGAGGCCCAGTGCTTCATCCAGCCAACTAAAGCGAATCCCGTTTGAACGGTTACAGGCGTACATTGACTTTTCATACACGAAAATGTCTACGTGTTTCCCTTCCCTGAGAAACTCTAAAACTACAGCTAAGTAGACACATGATCAAAGACAGCTTACAATTCGGACCAGTCGTTAAATACATTCATGTATGTACCCGCATATGTTACCTAGCATGGTGAGCGTAATAGCATCCTCAAAGGGAAATTTTAAGCTCTGTGACAAAATGCGAGTAATCTTCAGCGTGTAGGTCGTACAGAGGTAATAAAACGCCGAGAAAAAAAATGACAAGGCTTTATATCCTTCGCTGCCTAGGCGACAATCGGTTAATGATTCTCTGAACTTTGTCATGTCGAGAAAAAAAAATGCTTCCACGCGGAGTCGAACCGCGGATCTTCGCATGACGTATCCGTTGGAATACAAGTGCGACGCGTTACCCCTGCGCCATAGAAGCCAGGTCTTGTTGTTTGCGTTTCACAAATTGATTTATATAGACTACCAAATGAGGGTTAAGCCTTTGGGGTTAATGATGTAGGAGTGCACAGCGGGTTTGCAGACATTTAACTGCCTTGGTAAAAGCACCTAGAATCAAGTCCTTCATTCCCCTTGATAATCCTTGAAACGTAACACAGCTGTGAGCATCTGTTCCAATGAAAAAGCAATGCAACAAAACAGGCGACAAAAAATAAGCCACACAAGATATGGAGGGGAAGAGAAAGAATAGGGCCAGAAAACTAAAAGAACAACCAGAATTAAAGAGAGAGAGATGAACTTAGATATAGCAAAGATGGGATGCCATATCAGTGAGAAGAGCGAGAGGAACATGATGAATGGTCCAAGAAGCATAGGTCCACGAATCTTCAATCACCCTTCGGTACTTTATTTTTCCACTAACAGCCTGAACATTCGGTTGGTCTACGTAAGGGTTGGGGTATATAATCATGGCCCCTGTCATTTAAAAGGTCCCTATCCCCGCTTGTCACGAGAGATACAGCGCCTGTTGGAGATATCTTTGAACACAAATCTTCAACGATACAACATGGGCGGCTCACCGACGGCGGATATTTCACGGTCTTTGCAAGAGGCCCTGACGTTTGTGCGTGAATACTCTGTTTTGTGTATCCGATGTTGATCTCAAACTACTTGAGCAGATAGTGAAGGCGATAGAGAGTGGAGGCGGCGGACGTACCACGCAAATTCCCGTTGTGAAACAAAATACATTTACGCAAACATGTAGAAGTTCATGCACGGTAGAACGCTTATTTGTACTAGTTATACAGGCTAGTTGAGATAAAGTTGTCGTGCCAGCAATACATAGCAGGTCCTCCGGGCTGTGCTGACTAGTCCAGCCGTGTTGAGGTCATCCTGGAAATGTGTTGGGGGAAACATTACCTCGGCAATGTTATAAACAATGAAGGTTGACTTGTCGTAAGCCCGGTCTTGTCACGCAGTGTGAGATTGTACATACCCTGTCTGGAGGTCCCGGGTAGGGTTGAGGTTTCTGCACAACAGGTGTTATCACCTTAGAGTCACTGATATCACTCTAACCAATATCAAAGACCAAAATATCCGTCTTCTGGCGTAGTGGTACTGGCATACCCCCAAATGCTGGCAGTTGACTACACCAACGGTAACGATGGAGTGACTGCATACATAGATCATAGTCAGGGTAGGCTTCGTTGGCGTTGAATGACTTTGCTAGTTGTGTTCAGGGATGTATTAGTAATTTACACAGTGTTCACTATTGTAGCTACCGAGCGAGAGAACCCAGCGAGAACGGAAGCTGGAGCATGAGCTACTCCCGCAGTCATCTTTTCCCAGTGTTGCCGAAAATGCCCCCAATCAGTCATTCACTAACCCCCGCTGACTAGCTATGTCGCAGACCCAGAAATTGGCTTAAACCAGCACTCTGATTGGCCCATTGATTCGCTGGCACCACCGAACTACCGCATTTGGACAGCAACACCACCACCACCGCCTATTCTTAGCGTGAAATAAGTAATGCGGTAGCACAACCGGTATGTGTAATCTACTTGCCGGTAGTTGAACAGGGATGTTTAGTGGACTCTGCAGAATACTTCGGCTTCAATATGTGTACGTGACAACTATGATCTGTGTTCAACTGATGGTTTATGCCACAGCCTCCTGGTTTAGACAGGGAAGAATGACTGTGAAGCGAGGAACAATACCCAGCTACCTCACGGCAAAAAGCAACAGAGAGAGGCTTGGCCTCTTTAAGCTATGTGAAAGCTTTTGGTGTTGGATCCGGCAATCAAGTCTTGAGACGCCCTACCTGGTAAAAACTGGAAAGAAGATGTCACTACAAACGACTCTACGGCAGTTTAGACCCTGCCGAAGTTGAGCACCAAGGGAAACTTGAAAAACAAACCCAAAGCACTCAGTTCAACACAGTTTCGGTTGAGTCTGGACCAAGGCTATTGTCGAACCGTCTTGAGGACTTCGATAAGGTGGGACGATACGGTCTGTAGAGCATGTGCAAGAGAAGGAGGGGGGGTGCCCAATGTACTGCTTGAGTGTTCCAGGCTTACGTGAGCGAGGAAAAGGGCCCTAGAGTTGATGAGAATCCAAGTCTCTCGGCCTGGGGTCTCAGTCCAAAACATCAAGGCCAAGTAGGCTCTGACTATCTTCATTGCAAACGCGTAATTCGGTACGAATAGATAGATTGAGCCGGTTTCGAGGGCCAGATGAAGAAATGGAGGGGATGCGGGTGCGCCGCCCGAAGAAAGGTTGGACAAAGGTGGTCCCCTCAGGGCGAGGCAAGAGGTGCGCGAGATACCGAAGAGACTTCCTTTGGCGGGCTAACATAAACTAGAGAACGGGAGACCGGAAGGGTGATGATGAGCCACAACTTTCCCATGGGCATCTTTTTTGTCGAGCCTTCGTTATCCAGCTTGTGAATCTCTCCATAGGCCTTGACTGGCCCGAGGGTAATAACCAAAGATACTATACAAAAATGTCACCAGCTGGCTGTCGAGTGGGGGTGCAGCTGCAGTTAATATTTGGTTATAGAGGGTTCTTCTGCGAGAAGGCAATTCGTCTATGTATGTTGTTATGTAGGCGTCTGGGCTTTCACATGTCCAGTAACGAACTTTTCTGCTCCCCTATGTATGGGAATATCCGCTCCTGCGTCCTACTTAATCCCTAGTAGAAAATGCAGCAATGACCAACTGCAACTGTTTGGCTGGCTTTGAATATATTAGTGTGACGGTAGCTTCTCGTCTATCGCGCATTCGGTGACATATATTCACCATTTCATGGTGACCTGGCACACGTCTATACCCTCGGATATTATGGTCTTTCTGTCCTCTGAAGTCATTGTCTCCCAATGCTCGTTCTGGTATATGACCGTTTCATTGCTCCAATAACACAGAAGCTGAAGACGCAGTACCTTTCAGTCAATCTGCCGGCATCAGTGTGAAACGTGAACCGACGAGGAGTGTGTACAGATATTTGCCAACAACGAAATAATGCCAGCACTATGATACTCTTCCAGCGCTTTCACCAAGGGCCGCTTCACATGTCAGAACTGCTGCAAAGGCATCACCAGGGGAACAGTCTTCGACTTGATCTCGCTATGGTCTGTGATGTAGCAGATTCATTGTGAGAGACTTCAGAGAACAGGCATGACTCTAAGACGTGCGTGTTAAACACATTGAGCTGTACATTGAGCATGTTACAAGAGATGCAATGTATAACAGGGACGAGGGTACAATATCCGGATAGCTTTTAACGCTGGTCACCCAGTCATCTTGTGTTTGAGTGGGACAGCCAAACTCAAACAGCTCGTCGTCCGTGAAAACGAAGCGGCTTAGCGCATTTCCAACAATCGCCAACTCCTTTCCCTCACAGAACACCACAATGACATCCATTGTGCGCGGGTTATTCCTTTAGGGTTAATCTCAAAATGACGAAAAAAAATTGTTGCATGACTTGACATTCCTAAAAAAAAGCGGAAAGTCAAGTCATGTTTGAGGGCTTGTAGTTCCCGAAAGGTAGCGGAACTGCAAGATGTGATTGTCCAGAACGAAAAAGCACCAAGAGCAAAACATGAAACTGAAGTAGAAAAAAAAGAGAAAGTAAGGAAAGCAAAACAAAAAGAGAATGAGGTCGAAAAGTGGAAGAGCAAAACAAGAAACTGAAATAGAATAGGGAGATGAAGAGAAAAAAACAAGACAAAGGAAACCGAAGAGCAAAACAAGAAACTGAGAATGAAGACGGAGATAGAGAAGAAGAACAAAAGACAGAACAAAACAAACAGCAAAACAAACACAGGAAATGAAAGGCAAGAGATGAGAGAGGAAACGGCGGAGGTGAGAACGGTGGGACAAGAACATGAGGTTGAGAAGTAGACCAGCTACAACAGAGAAGTAGACCGGCTACAACAGAGAAGTAGACCAGCTACAACAGAGAAGTAGACCGGCTACAACAGAGAAGTAGACCGGCTACAACAGAGAAGTAGACCGGCTACAACAGAGAAGTAGACCGGCTACAACAGAGAAGTAGACCGGCTACAACAGAGAAGTAGACCAGCTACAACAGAGAAGTAGACCGGCTACAACAGAGAAGTAGACCGGCTACAACAGAGAAGTAGACCGGCTACAACAGAGAAGTAGACCAGCTACAACAGAGAAGTAGACCAGCTACAACAGAGAAGTAGACCAGCTACAACAGAGAAGTAGACCAGCTACAACAGTGTGAAAGAGAAAAGACAAAAGCGAAACGGAACAAGACAAAGGAAAGCGAAGAGCAAAACAAACACAGGAACTAAAAAGCAAAAGACGAGAGAAGAAACGGCGGAGGAAACAAAAATGGGAGATGAAACTGATGAGAAGAAGAAACAAATCTACCAAAATATTGCGGACGCGGGCCTATTTATTTTAGAAAAAAGTGGGTCTTCTGGTGTCTCAATTCCCCTCCTCGTAAGAATTTGTGAGTTGTGAACAATTATCGATTACCTCGGAATGGTCTCATTTGTTGGAGAAACTGCGGAGAGCCGACCAGCGGAAATCTAGAGAAAGTGGTAGAATCTGAGAATCCATGGGATGATACATATCTGCGTACTAGCTCGCAAGGATTCGGCTTAGAGGCGGGGTATTGGCACTGAAAAAAAGCCCAAACATTCCGTTCTGCATCTGAACTGTACACCAAGTGATCATGTTCCGTCGTGGCCGGTGTGAATCGGTGAGATATGGGGTTATTGTGAGCCAAGGCTCTAGGGATACTGAGTGGCCATGACTTCGTAATTATGGTCAACATACTTGCTAGTGTTGTTGTGGCGTTGCGATGTCCTATTTTGGACGTGACACTAAACAGGGTTAATTGATCAGAGATTGATAAGACAATCTACTTAGCCTGGCCTCATTTTTGTATAAGCTGTAGTATCGAATAGCTAACACTGGTGCGGTTCACTTTGATCGCTCATCGTCGTTAAGTTCGAAACAGATTGTGCTGTGATGTAACATATCACCGTTTTGTTTCGACATTATGGCGGCAGCCAGAAGTTTGCCCTTCACAGTTTCCTGAAGGGGAACGTCCGAGTGGAAGTTAGACAGTCCCAAACGACCAAGTTGAAAACCCGAAAAGCTGTCCGGGGACGTGATGCACTTTATCTGGGGGCCGGGGCATGCAGACGTCAACAGCAATTCTACATCTAACTGTTTGCCAGGGCCGTGATGTTCGCAGCTGACGGCGACTGCGGCAGCTATACTAGATAGTATTGGAGTTGAAAAATGCGCATTTGTCCCATGATGAAGACCTATCTATATGAGGGGACCAAGACTGTCCTCATGGTTCATCTCGATTTTGGGCAATGCGTAGACGTGAAACTCGCGGGAAAACACCAGAGACTGTGCGACCGGAAGGACCCAGCTTACCAGATGATGCCTTTTACGAGATACAAACTCTCTTTGTGGTGTAGACAAGTCCCAGACTTATGGGGTTGTAGGAGCAGTGTGAGATGACGGCGGATGGAAACAGCTAAACATCAAGTGTCATCAAGACCATAGAACTATCCCGATGATTTGAGGGCCGGGGCGGTGTTCTTTGTTCTATCGAAGGCAGAATCTCCAAATTCGAGCCTGCAATAATTCAACTTGCGTCGCATGGCTAGACCCCGGCACGGATATCGAGTGCTGATCACTCAATCATGAAAACCAGACAATATTCAACTCGCCACACGGAACAGAGTGTCCTTGCTCTAGTAACAGCATTGCGGGGTTTTGGCTCATCGCTATACATACCATTACAGACTCGACACTAGATGGGTTAATAAAAACAACTATACGCGCAGACACGTGTGCCTGGGATCGTGGGCCCACTGCTTGCTGTGTCCCGTTAGCCCGATTTTATCCCCCGCGGCCAGGCGGGATTCACAGTGAAAGTACCAGTGGTCGCTTTCTGGACATTAGTGTGCGATTTGAGAGTCAACTGGTCGTGTGGCGTATATAGACTAAGACCTAGAAGTATGTTCAGGCCCTAGAAGATCCCTTGGCTTCCAAGTGTTCCTTTTCAACCCAACAGTTCGTCATCTCATACGTCCTATCCGACATCGTTGGCAAGACACGCTATGACGGCATTACCAGACCGGACAGCCCGGTGTTGCGTCTCGGGGTTTACTCTCTTTGGTTCTAGGATGCTAATGGTGCTTTTTGACCGCCTTGGCTGTGTTACGTCTACAACGTTCGTTATATATGATGACCTGGAAATATTTGTAGCTGTCATACCAGTTTTTACGTTCGGTTCCCAGGGCCACCGCGGAGTGGATCCCATGTTTGCAAATACAAAGTCCGCTATTTGTCATGCCATGAACGGTCCACTCACAATGAACTATCACACGCCGACTCTCTCCCAGTTGCATACGGTTATCGCAGGCAAAGGCACGATGAATTGGGAAGCTACAATAGAAGGCTTCGAAATGATACCATACTACGTCCCAGATTATTGGATCGCACCTGAGGCAGACGATGAAGACAAGACATTGCGGAAACCTTCATAGAATGCTAACCCATAGACAGCATTCTGTGTTATCAACACCAAGAAAATGGCCAAATTGAGGAACAGCTTGACGATATCCGGAATAGCGTTCGTCGCGGCATGGACATGAGCAAGCGGAGGATCTTTAGCCTATAGCCTGGATTACGCGACCACATCATTCGGACCCAGAACTTGTTTCACCGTCGCTTCGTAACTACCATCTACGACTCCAATTTGATCTATAGGACAAATCTGGCAACCATACTCGAGACACTCCAAGATTGTATCCGTACCCATCGGTCCGTCTACGAGGCGGGATTTCTCTATCGCAGTATCCAGCCAAATACCATCTGTATCAAATGCATGGGACCAAGTGCCACGCCAAAAGGGCATTGGCGTGATTCCAGCGAGGCGGTGCCTGTTGGCGAAGCTGATAATTGTAGACCACTTTGAAATTGCCCCAACGAATGGATCTCGCCAGCCGGGCTTCACTTCCGTCCCGCTCCATACACGTTTGGATATGACCTTGAGTCTTTTTGGTGGACGCTTGTCTTCGGCACATGTGAATCTTCTCGCTCAAATTCATCCGACCCGTTGGAGGAAAATTTCCTCGACTCGTGGTTTCAATCAAGCTACCTGGAGATAGACATCAAAAGGCTGTACATGATTGATGAATTTGGAGAGGAAGGATGCCGCATTGACAACCCGAGACACGCTGTACTAAGCAACTGTCCCGTCAAGCTCCAAGACCTTTTTCCCGCACAAACCGGCCTTCTGCTCTGTATCGACAGAACCCCGATGACCCAAGTTCTCCATTTTAAGAGGAGCATCACAAAGAGCTGGGTGCAGGGTTCCTTGACAGCTTGGAAGCAGAGAGGAAATTCCTTTGGACCTTGCAATGATTTTATGTTGCGAAATGGTCGTTTCATCTCCAAAGTGCGAATAAATGGGCCCGTAAAGGGACGAATTAGCGTTGGAAATGAGATTCCAAGTCTCATCTATCACGCCCGGCAGCCTACCATGGCATATCCTCAAACCCCATTATACATGGTCCCCTCTCACAAGTGGAAAGTGCGACGTATCCATGAACAGGAGGAGCAAAAAGCATGGTATGAAAATGACACAGGACTGTGGCTGGCCGAGAAGGCAGAGCTAGACGGCTAGCCATACAATTCTCATGTGAGTTTGCTTTGTGGACATAAGCATCCGAGCTTTTCGTGATCGCTTAATCGTTACCTTCAGCATGGGAGGAGCATGCAGGGAAGGCCTTGGCTGTACTAATATATTGCCGTTCACGCCATTTGGGGACCACGATAGGCAAGACTTCCAGTGAGTTTGTTCGTGGCTGTATCGGAAGCACCCAAGACGTTTTTGGAGCTTGTTACATCTGTTGGCGAGTCACTGGTTGAGCTACTGGCGACAGGCAATATAGCAGGGGGTCTAATCCCGGAGAACGGAAGGATGGCCGGCTTCCTATCATTGATGGGATGCCATGTGGGTAGTGGGATGATGCGTTGGCCTTGTTACTATTGGCAGTTAATAGTACGCTCTTTTCCTACGAATTTATGCATTGCCGCAAAGATATTGCCCCGAACTTTCGTGCAAAGACGGGACCCTGTGTGGAGTATGTCGGAACCTGGTAGGATTTGACAACCGCGTCTTACAAGGAATCTATATTTCCATGACGGACTGGGCCGAGGATGACGAGGAATCGTTATGCTTTTAATGGTGGCGTAATTCCGTTCAACCATGTCCGCCACCAAGACTCGGACTATGGGTCGGGAACGCAGGATGACCGGCGATTACGAAAGCCAAACATGAAGCACTTTTGACACCAGAGGGCAATTCATAGGTTTGGGGGCGACCCTTCTTATCGCACTTTCCATATCAGAGTTGCCTGTATATTTGCCGGACAACTCAAAAGGGATCTGGGGATTTTGGAAGATGCGAAGAGAAAAGGCGTGGAGCCGGTACTTTCTTACAGTGCCGAGTGTGCCCTTCGGACTACCGTCCGCCATCTCTGACCACCTTCAACTCCCGGGCCGTACACCAACTATACATATCTTCAGGGACAGCCAAGCAGCCATACGCAGAAATAGAAAGCTGGGCCACTGGGAAGAGATGGTCATGTAACTGCCGCCCTCGTTTGGCGCGTTGATTGGCATTCCTCGTGTAGAAATGCCCCGCAAGGCGCCCATATCATGGTGAGAGGGCGTATGATGCAGACTGGCGCCGAAGTTGGGCCATAATATGGGCTTTTATGCTTATCACGATGGCCCGCAAACCCTCTGTACAAATAGTCAGGCCACGTCGGATTGAAAAGCAGCTAGCATAGGCCTTGGCATTTTGTACTGGGACTTCCCACAACTTTCCCCTGGCGGACTGGAAGGCATCAGCATACCGCTGCGCCAAAAGGAAGCGCAACCTTTGGACTTTGTTACCAATGCTGTTCTATCAGGGACTATATAGAAGGCAATTCCTATACAGTGAGAAGCGAGCAGTTAGCGAGCAGCCATAAGACAGAGCAGAGGTTGACATCCCCCACCATAAAGATCCCGATATTTAACGCCAAAAAGCTAGCCATGATACAAAAGCCAGGTGCATTCAAGATCAACGAGCCCCCACAAAGATGACCATCCGCGGTTATCTTTGCTGGCACCTCTATTAAAGTCATGTTTGGCCAGAACCAGAACATGAAATTAACCCCAACGGTCAAAGACCCCACCCGTGATCCTGAATGGCAGCGTGTCTTTGCATCGGAAGGAAAAGAAAGCGAAACGAAAGCGCGTGGATAAATGGGAAACGGAAACTAGGTAGAAAAGGCCAAGAAGAAGTTCGTGAATTTACGAACGGAAGGACTATGGCGGCGGTTGTCGAGTTTCATAGTGAATTCCAGTTCGGTACCTAAAAGAATGTTAGTTCTGAATAACCTGGGGGTCAACTTAGCTGTTAGATATGTATATTGTGGGCGTAGTGCCGACAATGCTTTCAGCGGAATATCACCTCAACATCCCCTACTTTGATTTCATGTACCGGGACTCTGTGAGTAACGACTGTCTGGCCGCCGCTACATACACAGAACCCTGCCAGACTTCCACGGGCCCATGGGGTCTGGCGGTACAGACCGCCCACTGTACCTGATACACAAGCACAAAGTAGAATAGGATGTTGAGCTTAGCGAGCCCCCGAAGGAACCATGATATTCCCGTCCAATCCATCCCCATTATTCTCAACGCTACATGCCCAGTTGATCGCAGACCCGACCAACCATCACAATCCGATCCAGAAGGAGGGTGCGGCTCAACTAACTGGTGGTCTAGAAGGTGAGGGCTTCGGCTTGCGACTGGCGCATAAGGGTGTCATCGAATCCATGAGGATATATCGTGTCTCACCAGTGACCAGCCGGACAGTGGGTCATCAAGCACGATGTAATGGGTTGTAGTGTTGAATTGTTGTCGGAGTGTCGTCGGGTTGTCAGGTCGTAGTGTCGTCGGATCATGGTGGCGTCGTGTCGTCGAGTCGTAGCGGGGTAGTGGCGGAATGGCGTGATGGTGTGATGGCGTAGCGGGTTAGTGTCATCGAGTCGAGGTGGCGTCGAGTCGTGGGAGCGTAGCGGGTAAATGTCGTCGGATCGTAGTGGCGTACCATCGTCGGGTCGTTGGGCGGCTGAGGAGTTGTAATGGAGTCATCGTCGAGCAAAGAAACAAATAAATAAGAACTTGTGTAGTTTGAGATTAATGGAGACTAACACAGAGCTGTTAAGATATATCATGTTAAATGTTATTAATAAAGAAAAAACGGACATTGACGAAACTGTCCTAATGAAATTGGTGAAGAGAAAAAGAAAAAAAAATGAATCAAGAGAATTGGTGCCGATTTAGCGTGGGGGGGTTGTCTCTATTTATACTTTTCTGCAAAGACCATAATTCGTGAAATAGGAATACCACGGTACGCACACTTGTACGAGCCCATTCGCCACTATCGATTCCCGCGTACTAGCGCAGATGGAGAGTTCACGTGACCCGATAATTCGGAACTTTTGGGAGCAGCGGTTCCCGTTGTGCCGTTTGGGACCCACAATTATTTGCAGGAACAGAAGTGGCGGCATGTGCATACGCACGTATGTACATATTTGGATACTACTGTACCTGTGCATAGTTGTTTCACATACCCCACTCGGGAGCACCAACTTGGAAACGATCGCATCGTAACGAAACATGGTACGGTCCAATGGCTAGAGCACAACTGAAAAACACAATTTTATAACCTCGGCGCGAGTCTACACCCACTGAACCCACTAGACAATGCTGTAGGACATTTCTACGACGCTTGATTCTGATCGATGATTCAACAAGACTCACTGTCCGGTTTTGTCATGTCTGGTGAAGACTCACGCTCTCGCTCTCGTTTACACTCCTCTAACCTCTATAGTCATGACGTACATGGCATATACCCCCTCATAGAACAAAGACTAATACCAAGTCCAACGGAACTTTTTTCAAACTACGACTTATGAACAGGCGCCACCATACTAAAACTAAACCAGCCAAACTTCGTGTGTAATTTCACGTTCATTTGCATGTGACAATGACGTCATTATGCTGTGGTGTGTTGTTCTCATGCGTACGCCAAAGCAGCTACCCCTGTGTGGTATCGGATGGTTCTGTCCCCTTTGCTACCTAATTAGCCCGATTGTGGGGAGCCCCAGTGTGTTAACCGAAAATGTGTACTTCCGTCATGGTAGGGTTGTGTCACCGAATAACTTATTGTAACTAGGGTTGCCCATAAGAATAAAGTCACCACCATTGGACGGGAGAGCCAATGCGACGTTCCTGTTCAATTGCAGCGCAGATAAACACTAAATCACAATGAATGGTGTCACAAATGTCAGGGGGGAGTTCGTCCACACCTAGCTATGTAATTTGCTTTGCGAGATCAATTCTATACTATTCTTCCCATACAACCCGTGGTTGTGACCCCGTCAACTTTGTCCAGTATCCTGACTCAAGGTATGAGACCAGGTGTTAGCTCCTGCCCTATCCGATGGCTGCTCACTAAGTGTTCAGTTCTCACTGCATAGAAATCCCCTCCTATATAGACCCTGATAGAACATGCACTAGTAATGAAGTCTAAAGGTTTCACTTCGTTTTGAAGCAGTGGTATGCGGATGCCTCCGAGTCCGTCGATTTGGCGGTAGAGAACTTTCTACGAGGAGACATTTCGTCTATGTCTGTTTTAATGGCAACTTTTAGTCTCTCTGTTGGCTACTAACTCGTTGTTCTATTTCCCATTGTATGGGAATGTCCTGTGTCGTGTCTCTTCTAGCGTAGGGCCCTTGTTTCCTCGAAAGATCACTGTAGCCCAACATTTGTTTTCGGTAATCGGGTGTTCGTTGGATCAACAACACAGAAACTAAATCCGCGCTGTTATCCAGTACATGTTCGTGCACCTATCTACAACAGTAACTAAACACTAGGACTTCTAAATCCTTGACAATACCAGGGTAGTGCCGGCAGTGGACCACACACTCGGGGTCTTGACTAAATGTGGCTTCACATGTGGGAACAGTTGCAAAGACATCCCAGGACGGACTGCCTTTAACTCGGGCTGGCTATCACTTTCTACAAAGCGGATTGATCATTACAGATATTGTACAGTACACGTTAGAGTACGATGTATGCTTTCGCTGTATGTGGTGGACTGCTTGTTGAGGAATGTTACAAAGGATGCTGCACTGTCGGGCCAATGGCATGACCTCTACAAGACAATGACTTGTCATCCCTAAATAAAATCGTTTGATATTCAACCGTTAAATTCCATATTACTGGCCCCATATTACTGGCCGTCTATAGACAGATTGCCTAACAGCGAATCACCAACATTCCCCAACTCCGTTCTGGCATAAGTCACCGCCTTCTCATTCACGGTACGCGGGTTATTCCTTTAGGGTTAATCTCGAAATGACGAAAAAAAATTGTTGCATGACCTGACATTCCTAAAAAAAAGCGGAAAGTCAAGTCATGTTTGAGGGCTTGTAGTTCCCGAAAGGTAGCGGAACTGCAAGATGTGATTGTCCAGAACGAAAAAGCATCAAGAGCAAAACATGAAACTGAAGTAAAAAGAACAAAAACAAAAGCAAGAGGAGAATAAGGTCGAAAGATGGAAGAGCAAAACAAGAGACTGAAACGGCACGTGAGATAGAGACGAAAAAAAGACAAAAGAAAACGAAGAGCAGAACAAGAAACTGACACGGAAGACGGAGATAGAGAAAAAGAAAAAAAGACAGAACAAGACGAAGAGCAAAACAAGAAACTGAAACGACAGATGGAGATAGAGAAAAACGAGAAAAACGAGAAAAGACAAAAGAAAGCGAAGAGGAAAACAAGAAACTGAGACGGAAGCCGGAGATAGAGAAGAAGAAAAAAAGGCAGAACAAAACAAAGAGCAAAACAAGAAACTGGGACGGAAGACGGAGATAGAGAAGAAGGAAAAAAGACAAAAGAAAACGAAGAGCAAAACAAACACAGGAAATGAAAGGCAAGAGACGAGAGAGGAAACGGCGGAGGTGAGAAAGGTGAAATAAAGAAATGAGGTAGAGAAGTAGACCAGCTACAACAGTGTGAAACAGAAAAGACAGAAGAGAAACAGAGCAAGAAGACAAAGGAAAGCGAAGAGCAAAACAAACATAGGAAATAAAAAGCAAAAGACGAGAGAAGAAACGGCGGATACAACAAAATGGGAGATGAAAATGATGAGAAGAAGAAACAAATCTATCAAAATATTGCGGACGCGGGCCTATTTATATTAGAAAAAAGCGGGTCTCCTGGTGTCTCAATTAGCCTCCCCGTGACAATTTGTGAGTTGTGAACAATTATCGATTACCTCGGAATGCTCTCATTTGTTGGAGAAACTGCGGAGAGCCGGCCAACGGAAATCTAGAGAAGGTGGTGGAATTTGTGAATCCATAGGATGATACATATCTGCGTACTAGCTCGCAAGGATTGGGCTTAGAGGCGGGGTATCTGGCACTGAAAAAAGTCGAAACATTTCGTTCTGCATTTGAACTGCAAAGCACGTGCTCGTGTTCCGTCGTGGTCGGTGTAAGTTGGTGAGATATGGGGTTATTGTAAGTCAATGCCTTAGGAATACTGAGTGGCCATAACTTCGTAATTATGGACAACATACTTGCTAGTGTTGTGGTTTTGATGTTGCGATTTCCTATTTTGGACGTGACACTAAACAGGGTTAATTGATCAGAGATTGATAAGACAATCTACTTAGCCTGGTCCCATTTTTCTATACCCTTTGATTGCCCTGTGCTAACCCTCGAGGAGTTTACTTTTATGGATTAATTGCGTTAAAGTGCCACTCGATTGTTGATCCGGAAAACCAGACGACAATTCCAATGAACACAACAAACAAATCGTACACAACAGAAGTCAATCTTCCGCAACCAATTCTTCAATGCTGAGGCTTGACGCAAAGATGGTTCACATGTGTACATGTAGTAACTGTAAAAGTGCCTCGTTCGAATAGGCGCTCTATGGGCCTATTAGAGAGATTGTGAGTTGGTAAGTCGTTATGATAGAATGGTTTAGTACACATTTTACGTGCAGGGCCTCTTCCCTATTAGCCGTAGAGCACGGGTGAGAAATGTATGCATCGTTTCACATTAGTATATCTCAATAATAATTTTGGTGATTTTGTCGGGGTATGGACTGACGGCTTGGAAAACTTGATTAATTAAGAAGATGAAAACATAACAAAGGGTCTCCAATTCTGCCAACTATAATCGACAACAGACATGACCTGATATACCCTAATGCAACAACACCAACAATGTATGCCGCTGCCATACCATAGCCGTTCGACATGATCTCAATTTGAACATGCGAGGATGGATGTGAGGTCGGTGGCTGTGAGGAAGAGGAAAACAACTATCTACTGATTAGAGGGCGGGAGCTTGAAAGTAGTGATTGTTTCGCAGGTCCGTAAATCAATACTACATCGAGTTATTGCTTCAATATACATTTGAGCTGGATGATCATACGTTCTTGCCAATTGGGGTTGGCGCATGTTTTTTTCAGACACTGCGACTAGACTCTCCTGTTGTGAAAACAATAGAATACTTAGCCTATACTGCCGGACTCTCGTAACAACAACTAATAGAACTTATCCATCATAGATTCAGTGCATGCTGTACTAGAAGGCCCCGAGTTTATATACATACATTTCTTAGCATCAGCACGCCAATTCTCATCACAAATGGCCGAGCCATGGTATCTCAAGTCTAGCTATCCTGTGGAGTTCCCTCCCGATCCGCTTTTGTTTTGCGATGACGACTCTTTCCGTGAGGCCATAGTTCAAAATCCCGACATTACGCCCGACTTTCCTCCTTGCACAATTCACGAACACGAAGACCCATCGTCGCTGCTTACGCGATAGAAACGAAGAACATTGAAAGCTCGCGATGCTCTCAACTCAAGAGAACACGCCCTTGAGCAAGCCAGAGTGGGCCGAGCGCCGCCCGGTCCGAATTCTCACGAAACAAACCTGAGTAAGCTTTTCGGGCACCAGCATCAAACAGAAGAATGGTGGCAGGAATTGTTACCAGCTGCTTGGGAGGAAGATGCAGAAAGGACACTGGCGGTGTTGATGTATTCTAGATCAAGGTATTTTGGTAGCGGAAACCGGGATGCCTTTTACCATGCTTGTGGATGGATGTACCGCAAGCACCCCAAGACATTTTTGAACTTCGTCAGATGGATTAGGTTGCCCGTCGTTCGTCGTGTGCCGTTTGGACAGCCAATGGGCATGGACGTTGACCCAACCGGCAGAGCAGACGGTGCATTACCAATTGTTGAAGGTATGCCGTTTGGAACTTAGAAAGACGTTCTAGAGCTTTTACTGCTTGCTGTGAACGGCGCTTTTTACTTTGGGGGGTTCAAATGTCGCCAGGTAGTCGGTGGCAAACAACCGTCCGCCCCACAGCCATACTTAGAAATCGTTTCGCCGTCTGACGTCGTTGCGGATTCCTCTTTGCCGGATGAGGTTGCTGGGGCGTCGTTTCCGGAAGGGGTATACTTTACAACACCCCCCAATATTATAACTGCTGAAGATTCAGACTACTATTCCGATGACGAACATACACCGCCACTTTCGCGTGATCAGGCCCGAAGTTTTCGACATCAATTGGCTATCGATCGATTTCAGAATGACCCGGTATACCGGGCGTTTCACTTGACCGTTGCGCGAATGTTTGCACGGCAATTAATGAAAGATCTTGAAACTTTGAAGCAAGCCAAGCCAACTGAACAAACCCCTGCGATTTCAAAATGTGCCAAATGGGCTCCTTCACACGGACGGTCACACGACAAATACACCTTCATCGTGTCAAGCATCGCCGAAGCAATGTTCCCTGAAGTCCTTTTTGAGGGTGAGCTTGAAGAAGCCGGCTTCTCGGAAAAAAGTGATGCCAGAAGAAAACGATATCTTTGGTTAGCACGGATGAGATATGGCAAGGTTTTGTCTTGCCTCCGGAAACTACAGTCCGGCATTCGGGCACTTGATCTGCAAAATGAAATCCGGAACGTAAATTACAACACTGTCTCTCAGACCGACTTAATGATCTGGGCAGAACAATTTGGACAGATTGACCATGACAGGTTTTGGGCTTACATTGTGGGGCTCCACAGCGGCCAATTTACACGAGAAGTAGACTCGTTACCTACACCAGGGCAGATTGCGAAAGCTACTACCGAGGGCGGACTTCGTCACAATATTATGGCTACTGTGATGTGGCGAAGGCTTGAGAGGGATGCAAGGACTTCTGGGAGATTTGAGCCAACAATTTGTGTGTGCGATGCCCGAGGAATCCGCCCGGCACCTAAGTCCAAGGCGGTCTGGGCAGGTTATCACATCATGGCATTAACTCTCTTGATGGCAGATATTACCAGGGATGTATGGACCGGCGAGTTCATAGATTTCGGTATGCCTCCAAAGTGGCAAGATGTTCCCTTTGATAAAAGTCTTGGTGCCCGGCTTCATTCGCTCCCTTGGTACATCAATATCGGCCCTTTAGATCTAGTCTATATCTACGAAGAGCTCCTTCTGCCGAGAGCTATTTTGTGGAAAGCCCAGAACAAGGCATTTCCCAAAAGATTCATCGTCCTGAGCCCCCTGGACTTCAACGATGTTGCGGAGCCTCTCGGGCCGATCACCCTAGAGGACGTAAATCGGCCTCGCTGGAATGAGTCCTATGAACGGTTGGAGACCCTATTCCGACAGCATGACGTGGTGATGCCAATACTGGTACATTGGTGTTTCAATAGAGAAAAGCGGCACCAAAGACAACAATGGAAGTTGGAAAAGAGGCCGAAGGGATGTACCCTATTATGGGGCTGTTCCCGCTCTCTCATAAGAGCTTTTCTGTCAGGCAAGGATCTTGATGAGTTGTCGCATATGGAAACGTTAGATGAAGGTACGTGGATTGATCATAATCAGCAGAAAACGACATCGCGGGAGACAATGGAAAAGGGCTTGGCCAATGAGGCTTTTAGTCTATTCGAGGTGATCGATTAGCGATAGTATTGATATATTACAGCGAAGTTATGTTTGGCTAAAGACCACTGACCTGTGGCCTGAAGTTGAAGTGAATTCATGTTCAAATTTCAGTTTCTACATCTTAAAAATGAGTCTTTACCGAGTCTATACTGACTATACGTGCATGTTCTTTCTTTCAATGCTACACTTTGTCGCCTGCTCACGCATGCATAACTACGCGACTTATCATACCGTCAACTGGATAGTGTGTTGAAATCGTAGTATGGGGTATGGTTGAAGTAGAGCGTCACACAGTTTCTGATACTTCATCTACTCCCTCTCTACAGTGCCAATCTAGAACTAACCGAAACTTCGTCATGTTTCATGAGCCGCAAGAACATCAAGTGAGAAGGATTGAACGAAATCAGTCCTTGTTCATCTAAATATTCCAGGTGGTCAACGGTAGGGTTATCGGACACAACCCTAGTAGGTTACAGTACATAGCAAGTTTGTGATGAATTCAAACAGATAGCAGGCATTATAACCTACCTACATACATATGTACATGGCACATACATAAAACATTTCATATGATAAGAAAAGTATGTGCCATCGGAAACAGCAACTTGTGATTCACTCACGTTTCGAAAAAGAAATCGACAGTGGTTAGACAGGCGGAAAATATGTCTTCAGTTGGACGAGGGCCAGACGGAGAATAGTCTAAATGATATCGGTTTTGGTTGCCATCTTCTGCTGTCACCAAATTGAAGGCTCATGTGTATTTTGTGCATAACGCCCTTAATCTGTAAGCCAATGGCTGTTGTTCTTCTAGGCAGTAGCCATAATCGTCAGACAAGCCAACCGAAGCAGTCATTGGATAGGCTACACACCATAAAGAAATTTTGGAGGCCCGTAGAAATATGATCATATGGGGTCCCAAATCACCATGCTGCTGACAGCATTGGACGTTACGAACTAGATTAGGCTCAATCATGTACACAAAATCGTCCCATTGCCTTGTGGTAGATGAGGTGTAGTAAATTACCCACACATTGACACAAGACCTTTTCTTAAAATACTCTACACACCAGGTTTTGCGGTGTATCTTGCGAGCCTCAGTTCAAAATTCATCACTTGAAAGCTATTGTTAGTAGGTGTTTTATTCATTCCAAAGATGCTCATCACAACGCCATGTACTAACCGTAGCCAGAGATCCCTTATAGGATAGAGACAATATGCCCGATCCGTGGTTTTTGAAGTCTACCTTCAAGGTAGACTTTCCCAGCCATCCGTTGTTGTTTGTCAGTGATGCAGAATTCGAAACCGCAATCCGCCAAGACCCCGCCATCGTCGCAGATCACCCTCCTTGTTCCATTGATGAGAATGACGACACGTCGACGCTTCTACACGAATGGAAAACAAGAATACTTCGAGGCTTTGAACAGCAGAAGTCAGAGGACAAGAAATGGGAGCACACCATAATGACCCGGTACCAAGATGAAGACACCCTTTGCGGGGAAATCCAGGATGGAGCTTTGCTACCGTTCACCGAGTGGGACGGAGTCAGTAAGCTGTTTTGCGCGGTAACAACAGATCCGTCTTGGTTGTTGGAATATCTTCCAGAGGCATGGGAACAGGACCCGGAAACCACAATGGCTATCTTGATGTATGAACGCTGGCACCTTGCTCGCTCTGGTAACATTTGTGTCTTCTACAATGCTTGTGGGTGGATATACCGAAAGCATCCAAAGAGCTTCATCAATCTGGTCAAGTGGGCTGCTGTGCAATCTGTCCAGACAGCACAGCCGTGCCAGTTCCTTTGGGAACGACCCGTGGATCAGATTGACCAGTATCGCTTGTTGCCCAACGAGATAGTGCCGCTGGCACACTGGAAGGACTCCCTTGAGCTTCTTCTACTCGCTGTCCAGGGGGGTTTCTACACCGGAGTGAAGGAACTCAAGCATTGGAACAATGGCCGCAAGCCTCGCTTTGATCCATTCGGAAACTTCCCTTGGATGGCTGGCCCGCGGGTCAGAGGTGAGATTCTGGGCTACAGAGTGAATTCACTGTTTCTGGATTTTTGGCAGGTTAAATGCTTGAGACACCTGCATCCGGATGAAATCGATCATAGCATCACGAAGGAGGCATTGGCTGCATTTCGTCACTCTCGTGCCGTATACCGGTTTGAAAACGACCCGGTGTATCGTGCTGTCCATTTGACAGTTGCCCGAATGTTTGCAGGCCAACTACTCAAAGACCTTGCTATTCTGGAAGATGCCGAAAAGCGTAAAGAGATGGCTGTCATCTCTCAATGTGCCATTTGGGCCCCGTCACACGACAGAACCTACGATAAGTTCACCAGAATTGTCTCCAGCATTGCAGAAGCCATGTTCCCCGAGGCTGTCTTCTCTGCCGAATTGGACAAAGCCGGCTTGACAGATCCCGGAGCCCGGAGAACACGGTATCTATGGTTGGCTCGGCTACGCTACTCGGCTGCGTTGACCAACCTGCGGCGAGCAGCCCGCACAGCCCATAACAGTGCCGTAGCTACTTTGATCAGCAAAGTTGATCATAATGCCGTGGACCGAGATATTCTCACGAAGTTTGTTTCAGCGTTTGAAAATCAGGACCGTGAAAAATTCGAGGTGTATGTCAGTCGTTGCGGTGTAGGTGCAGGATGGAGTGCAAAGTCTACCATCACCCCTGGGAATCTAGTTTATGAGTCATGGCACAATCCAGAACCGTCTTCATTGCGGCATCGTCGTAAGGGTTGGGAACGAGAAACTCCACAGGAAAAGTGGGCGTCAATGGTCGACGAGGTACAGAGCTTTGGGGTCATGGAATCAGCCGTTTGTATAACAGATTGGCGTAGTATAGCAAAGCCAAAGATTGCTAAGAAGTACCTATATGAGGCGTTAGGCTTGACGCTGATGATGCAAGACACCTCTGGAGGTAAGGGTCTCGGTCTAACCGTAAAGCCAGGCCTACGACATCAATGGGACACGGTTCCTCTTTTGGGGACAGCTGGGGAACGAGCAAGAGAGATGTATAATAAGAAAAGCGAGGCACCGCTGAATCTCTTCGTGGTGTACAAGTATCTTATTCTCCCTCTAGCTATAAAGGCCAAGGCTCAAAACCGGCCTTTCCCCACTCGCATCTTCGTTTTCAGCGCCGCGTATTTTGAAGACTTTGAAGCCCAACTCGATAATCGCCGGAAAAAACGGAAGATACTTCCAAAGTGGAATCAGTATTACGAGAAGCTACGCCGAGCTTTCAGTCAGCATGGGTTGGAGATGCCGTGGCTTGTCTTCTGGTGCTTTGCGGTCCAGCACGTCGATGATGATGAAAACGAAGCAGAGTCCGCTGAAGCAGCTCTCACACCAGGAATGTCCATTTTCTGCGGCTCTGCACCTGACTTTGTTCGGACGTACCTGAAGGAGCGTTCTCTTGCGAAGATGCGTGATTCGAATCGTATGTACAACCGGGGTTGGCTTGATATCAATGATAGGATTGATTTGACGTTTTCTCATGATGCGTTTTCGTCGCTTTTGTCGGCGGATTAGACGTCGTGGGGTACGATAGATACATCAAAATAGTAATAATCAGTGATTACATTGTATTGTGTGTTCCCTCTAGTGAATGTTTTCGTTAATTGAACTACTACATCAGCGAATACATACCATTGCAACAGCACAATAGATGGGTGAACTTCTTTGTTTTATAGCTAGAACTTTACTAACTAGAGAGCCGAACCAAAGCATCGAAAGGTCGGTATGTGGGAGATGCCATGCTAAATCACCCTAGAATCAAATGGAGTGCATAACTCCGTCACTCTGGTCAATGTAACACAATTCTTCGGAGGATTGTATAATCCTTCACCGCATTGCGCCCGAAAAAACATCTTCTGACCGGGCGTTGTCGTCTTCGTCTCCGGCTAATCATGTCTTCTCTGCCTCGTTTAATCACACGAAAGCTTGGTCTATGCTCTAGCTTGCGCTTTTTAGTCGGTGGACCACATGCGTCGTCATCAAGAGACTCTCTGCCTCTCTTCACTGCACGAGGAAATGAGTGGGCTTGAGGTGGTTGTTGCGTAGTAGTGATCTTCGCTGTGGATCTCTTATGAGTCCTTGCAACAGCTTGTGTCTTTCGGATGCGGCTATAGTTACGATGACGGCTTTGGTTCAACCGACGCCCCGTAGCATGCCTGTGAAGCGTCAAAGAAGTTCGCCTCAACCGGAAGAACTGGTGCAGTTGTCGAGATGACTTTAGTGTAGTCAAACTTTCCAATGCTAGCGGTCTAATAGCAGCCAACTTCCGCAACCGTCTACTTTGATCACGCAAATTCTTGTCTCTCTTACTTCCCCTAGGTGTTGCGTCCAGTAAGAGTGCTCCAATCCGCCGAGCATGAATATCACGTCCACCTGACAGATCATACTCAGGCTTGAAAGGCATTACTACCAATGAGAAGCGGACCGGGCGGTAGTCTTGCTCATCTGCTGCAGACCCTAACTCGATTAGCAGAGCACCGGGTATATTCTGTCTTTCTTGATCATCATCGAGCGTAAAGCTTTCTTCATGTCTAATTCTCCTAGTTCTGCAGAGGAGAATGATCTGTTTATCTGTGAGATCTTTTAACAAAGTTGTCGGCACACCTATGCGCTTTGCCAAGGACATCTGCTCAACTGCTGGGGTTTTGGCGTGTAAAGCCAAGGCCCTAACCATGAATCGGTAGTCTTCCCGAAAGGGCCTTAGCATCGTCGCTTGATGTAGATGAGCCCAGGACCATGTGGGAAATTGGTCACAACGTCCACGACCATTTCTCTCTGCTGCAGACATCCAGCACAGATTAGAAATTAACTTGTCTATGCCAATACCATATAGATGATCAACTCCATGGGCCTCCAACAGACCGGAGACAGCGTTGATTCGGTCACCCGAGCTAGTTAGATCCCGGCCAACGTACTCAATGAGAATTTCACGCAGGGCGGTGACAACATTAGCACAGCAGTTATCTCTAGCGCCTGGGGCAACGGAAACCGATGGATCATGATACGTAACGGTTGGACAATTAATGTGCCACATTACCGTCAGATCTGTCATATAGAGCCGATGAGGAGACAAGTACTCTTCCTGCATGGTCCAACCACGAGTTACCCATTCCGGCTTCATGTACTTTCTCCAACACGTCCAGCCACTACTAGTCCCCAAGATCTCGTTGTGTCGGAGTTCGTAGGGAAGAAAGAAGTCACGTGAACAACCCGGGAGACCAGAATGAAGATCTATGGACTGTGCACAGATGATGGTCAAACATGACTTCGTGTAGATGTAACCCATCGCATGGATTTGAGCTGCTTTTTCAACCGCGTCTCCTTGAGTAATGCAATAGCGATCAATCCAGATGTAGGGGATATCTAAATCTCGCGCCAGCGTCATACAGTCGAAGAGGCTTTGCGACATTGTCTCAAGAGACATTGACCCAGGCTGTGAAAACTTGAAATCTGTCTCTTGGGTGAGCATGTTTGGATCCGATGAATCCCATCTGTAACTTATGGCGGCATATAGAAGATGTCTGTTGCCGACTTTGACTACACATTGTTTGTGCACATCTATCAGCCTGAACGCGTTAGGAAACGCTGTGCATCTGGGTTAGTATGAACCACTCATTCCTTTTGCAGACTACTCACCGGAATGACTTTGGTCAAGGAAGTTGGCCAACACGCTAGAACTCTCCAAGAATCTTTCATTCAACCACTTCTTCATGAATCGTGTATTGATTCGATTAGTCTCGTAATAGCTCAACCCGGGGCATTCCCCTGAGCCGTCCACTACAAGATTGAACGGGAGTTTACTGGTTCGCCACTGACAGGTTCCGTCAGCCTGCAAGATGTTCCACGAAAAGAACAGTCTCGGACTAATGCTGGTCATTTCGCCAACCTTTGATCGTGACTTTATTGAGCGGATATCCCATCGAAGTTTTCTGATCGCGAACTTGGTGCTTGATTTACTGGTTGTACCCATCCCCTCCAACACTGTTCTTGCTAACCCAAAACACATGGGACAGTCAGGAGTAAATCCAAGTCTTCGAATTGCTGTACCATCAGTGTCATTGATAGGAATGGGCCATTGGCTACAACCATCTTGGCCAAATACCCCTGGTTTTGGGGCACTGAGGTACCGAATATCGGTGTCTTCAAAGGAGCACCATTGTGCTGAACCCGGAGATAGTGTTTCGGAAGACACAATTCCACCAGGATCTTCGTGACAAAAGTCTTCCCGGCTCCAACTATCAACTGCCTCGGCCAACTCAGATCTACAGCCTTCGCAGTCTTTTGATGTCATGAGGGTAAGTAGCATGGCAGTGCAACTTGAACACCAGTTATTCTGCTGCCCGACTTCGTCGATGATTCGGCGCTTATACTCAGGGCATGATTCTCGAGAACCATCTTCAAGTTTCTCGTGAAATAAATTACCACTAGGCTGCACATTGCAGGTTTCCATTATCAGCTAAGGATATCACTAATTCTTTTGTCTCGCTGAAAGTCTCACCTCGCTATTTCCGCCATTAAAGTATAATCCAGATAACACCCAGTATTCTGTGTGTTCAAATGCGATGACTCCGAACATTCTCCCGGGCCAACTTTGCAAGTTTTGCTTAAGAAATATCGTGTTGATGAATATCGCCTTTTAAACTACATTGTGACTTCGTGAACTGAAAATGGTAGACTTTGACATGTGTACATGCAGTGCGAACGATAAATACAATTACATTTGTATGCGTGTGGTGGGTGCATACGCCCCATTTGTTAGTTCATGGGGTGTGATACCATGTCAGATCCCTGTATATTTTCTGTTACGGCCGAGAAATCGAATCTTCGATGCTTCTTTAAGACCAATTGCCTGTTCTCAGCATCGTGACACACTGGACCCACAAAATCTATATAAAAATGATGAAAAACGCTAAATATGTATGTATGGATATTACACGTCGTTGATTTTTGTGGTTATACCTTCTTTCAAGACCAGCCAGCCGTTGCTAGCATCACGTACAATCTGTCGCATGTTCTTAACTCACCGAAACTAGGTTCTTCGGTGAACCGATTCTACCGTCGGTGTCATTGGATATACCGCACGCACTCAAAGAGATTTTCAAAGTTTGTGGAGTCACTTCTTGTACATACCTCATGCACTCTCAACCAACGCTGAAGACTAGGGCACTGATGAGCCGGGATGGATAGATGGGGCTCGGCCTACTGATCCAGGGGTGACATTCGACAACTGGAAACATGCTCTTGAGATCTTCTTGCTTGCAGTCACTAGCTCCTCTCATGAACCAGTCCGTAAGTACCGGTCAACTGTTGTTAAGAAATAAGCATAGAGGCGTGGCTTGCAAAATAAATCCTGTGAGCTATGGTCTCTGGGTTTGTTTGTTCCAGATGCCGACACAAGACTATCCGCAGGTGAGTCTAGATAGCCACCAAGGCAATCGAACGGCAGACGGACCAAACACTTCAATTATAGCTCGCAAGACGATGTAATGAACCTTCACGAATGATGATACAAGCGTTAGAGTGCTTGGAGTAGTAATAGTAGACTTGTGTATTTGGTTGTTCAGCTATCTGTTGGAATCTCAAGAGGAGAAACAACAAGAAGAGAGGAAATCAAGATACAGACGAATCTATATACTCACAATATCTAACGCAAACGCTTCACATTATCCAGCTCTTTCCCCGTCATAATGCAAACATTAGTATATTGAGTTACCCAGTTGTTGAAAGACCAACCAGCACAGAAAAACAACTAGCTTCAACTACTCCTCTGTTGGTGGGGAATCACTCCCGTGCCCTAATGATATCATTTTTTCCCGTTCCGACCGTATAATCTCTATGATTCTGTCGTACACTTCAACGTGGAAATCATCTTGAGAGCCACTAGGGACGTTTTGCTCAGTGTACCTGATTTTGTTATATTTCTTGTCGCATATGACGTCCCGGAACTGCATGAGACACGGGTTCAAAGGCTCATACTTGGCAGCCTTCGCGCGTAGCTCGGGTGATCCAAAATCGTGCATGAAACTCAATTTTCTGTGACCTATCAACGAAAAGTCGACGCCAAAGAATGGTTCCAATAGATTCTCCCCTGACCAGAATCCTTCTACGTCCATGGCAGGTTGGCAGGTAATGAGCACCAGAACCCACCAGAATGACTCAAGATCGTGGAGGAAGGTATTGGGACTAGGACGAATCAGAAGATCGGCTGCCCTAAAAAGGCGGCTAGGCAGTTGTGGTTCTTGGACATCATCATGTACCTGGTCAACAGGTATAGCGCAACGCAGATTCGCGAGCACACCACTAACTGGCCGATCACGATTTTCATTTTCCCTGTGGAGAAGCAAACCCTGGTCTGTTACCTCACGGTGGAGATACCCCGCTTCGTATAAGGATTGATGTGCTTTGATACAGTCTTCAACCACTTGAAGGACATCGACGATACCGGTATTGTGGTCTATCGGGGCACCGGCATATTCAAGAAATAGACGTTGATGAACTCGGTTGCTCTGGAATATTCGTGTTTCATCTAGACCTTCAATTAGCTTGATTATCCTGCCCTCGCTGATGTCAATGCCTTTTCGAATGTTGTTTTTGACGTCATCAAGCTGGCCACAATCATCGACATCTTCGTGATCGACGTATCGAACTAGGTGTTTGATGGGATTTTCTAACTTTGATAACTTTGCTAGAATTTCGCCCTCGCTGTGGGCACCGTAGATATCTGTATCACAGTCTATCCACATGTTCTTCATCAGGCAGACCTGGGAACTGGCGAATATCTGAGCACGCCAACAAACGGTGCCTCTACAAGCTAAACCCAGGGACAAGTGAGTATCTTCCAACAAGCGCACATGCGCCTTTTCATGCCGAAAGGCCACGCCAGTTGAGTCAGGATGGTGCAATACGATACTCCAATCTCTACCGATCTCGTTCCTCGATTTGAGCATGCATCCAAGCATGACAGCAATGAAACGCTGGGGATCCTCATTGATGTCAAACTCCGTAGAGGCCAAGGCTCCGAGCCGATCAAACATCATTGTCCGCATTTTACTCCCGTACAGAGCAAATCCCAACACGAATCTTCGATTGTATTGAGTGTGGAAAACATCCCGTGCATACCTCGCAAGATCGCACATGGCCCTGTTTCCAGATAATGAATTGTTCCGGATGGTTGTGACAACGCGCACATAGTTCCAATACGTATCTGGATCTGGATCTAATTCGCTAGTAAATGCGTAGTCCATGAAGGCGAAATCCATGTGATCTATCTCTTCATCCTCTGGACATGATGCCATTGAACTCAATATAGGATAACCTCCTGCACACTGATCAACATAAAGTTCCTCTAATAGAAGGGCCAGTTCATCGCTGACCGTGGCCAGTAGCTCGCCCCGTCCTAGGCGATGCTTAATGCTGTCTTCACTGCATTTTGGCCACCCTACCCAGCCATTGTCCAAAATTGGAGGCTCTCGTGCCCGAAGTAGTTTACAGATCTCTTCGGCCAAGGCATCATATTCCCCGAAAAACACTTGATGAAATGACGGCAGATCTGCTGCGATATATTCGAGCTGTCCTCGAATACATGAATAGTCGTATGCCAGTTCTTGGTCGGAAACATCATCCGATTCATAGTCCGGTGCGCTACGCACGGGTGCATACTCGTCTACCCGATAGAAGGCACGTACACTTTGAGCGGCTCGGTGCCAGAATTGCAGTTCGTTACTGGTGCCAGCAAGCGCAAATTGGAGCAGATCAAAGAAATGGTGCCAGGTGTGTTGATTTATGACCCGGAACAGATGGCGTAGACAACGGATTTCAGCAATGTGATAATTATCTGCAACTCCTAGACAACGGTCATGAAGGACCTCAAGAAACTTGGCATATAGTTCATAGAGTTCTACCGATAACGTCAGTTCGGTTCCTTAAGTATACTTGTACATTGCCTGGAGCATACCTGGTCTTGAAATGGCCGAGAGCGTTTCCTGAGTCAATTCCGTTGGAGGCACATTGCAAATGCTAGAAAAGTATTCACGTACGGGGTTCAGAGCCTCTTCCAAGGACTGTGAAGTATTTTCCGTTATCGAGTCGTCCATTTTTGCGTTTGGGAGACATACATATGTAACTTGAGAGACATGCGAAACGGGTATTTTCATACGACATAATCCTGTGAAGCGGGGGAAATGACCTTGTGAATAACCGGGGTGATGAAAGGAAGACCCTAACCCTTGCATTTTCGATCCAGTTTCTCGTTATTTAGGGCTGCTTTTTGTGTCATATTTAGTGTTATCAATCCTTCGGTAGTGGATCTCCGAAACCAAACAGGTGCATACATACATATCTAATAACCGATTTCCTCCTTTCGTTGAATTCTGCAAACTCCATCGGTGGAATTCTTTTCACACACGTTGATCACTTTTCTTTGTGACTCTTGTAGAAGTACTCGGCTCGAATTACACTGTGCACGGCAACTCATCTGAATCCAGGTCACCTCCTACATGATTCATAGCTTGCTTTGAATCCAAGGCGACAATATTTGCTGACTTGGCCTGGAACGGTATTATATCACTGAGGTCCACGACCAGCTGATTTACCTAATCGGGTGACCAGGTAGTTTTCTTAACCTATGGATGACAACTCACATGGGTCTTGTGTGGCTTGATTTCCATGGGTTCAGAAATACGCCCTCGCCGTGACCTCGCTGGAAACGTAGTTTAGGTAAGGATATACACTTTGACATTACACTCGAATTCAAGTCAGCTGTCATTCCGCGATCTTCATGTTGCAATATTCTTCAGGAAATTAAACTCAAATTTATCAAAGTGTTCTTGCTATGGGTCTACATCAATCTTGATTGGAGAATGTGGAGCAAACAACAGGCCCAGTATTAAACGATATAAGAAGTGATCTATCACATTTCATAACCTGTATATTAGTTGAACAACTCCATAGTATCTGGCAAATAAGAACTGGCCTGGGAAAAAACAAACTCTATTATAGTTCACGTGTCTCATAGACGACCCCGACGATAACTTAATTGCTTTGCCTTTAAGCTTTGATCTACTGCGGCCGCTGGAATATTTTCGTTGTCCCTGTGCTCGTGTTACATTGGTTCCCAAGTCGTCACTACTCTACTATGTCTTGTTGTGTTTACAATGCACTCGTTATTGGTATCCACAGACAAACCATGAATCTTGAGTATTACAAATTGGAATGTTTCTCTGTTAAGAAAAACCTCGCGGGCTGTGTGAGCTTAATTTAGTATCAGTAAGGGTCGGTATCTTGAATACTGTTAAGACATGATACTACAGCCAGCCAGTAAGTATGGGTCACAATTCGTGCTGAACATGACTACCAATCAAGGTGTTGAAGGGCGAAATATAGCGTGACTGACAGCCCATTGCCCCATTAACCGACGACCTCGATTTACATCTCTATAAAGCCTGTGATATCTGCTGCCCATCAAACACGAATGAATATGAATCCATTTGGCACATGAAATTGTGACTGCTGAATCTTTTCCTCTATACTTTTTACCATATAATTTCACTTCGCAGCAAACGTAATAGTTATGTTGACGGATCAAACAGAACCTCCTCACACCTTGTCGTGGTTTTCCTCTAAAGTTATGAGGCGAGCCTGGAAACCCAACCAGAAAGGCCGACCCCCAAGCAACCATGACTCTGATGAAGTCTTCCTCTTACAACCGATTAATCCTTCACCAAGTCAATCATCTGAACCAACCAATAACCAACATAGTCGGGAACACAGCCAACAAGTATCCTTCAATGCAGATTCTCATAGTCCAATTTGGCATTTATCAACAGAAAGTGCCCCACAGTCAAATCCCATTGGAAATGTACCCCGAAGCACAAACAAAACGGATGCAATCGGCGAAAGCTCCATCTCCCCAACAAATATCACCGAACAGGATGTTATCATCTCACCTTCCGAGGTGCTCGACACTCGACTGTTGAGGAGTTCTCTCATGCCATTAGATGACGACTATGATCATAGATTACCCCCTTTACTCGGCGTATCGCCTGTCAACGGAGCTTTTGCATTGGTTACAGATATAGGCCAAAATTCTCTTGCTAATGCCAAGTCCCCATCAGAGAAGGATCTTGCGCAAATAATACGCCAGATAGACATTCGGATTTGCTTTCCGTTGGCCCTCGGTTCTATGTGAGTATCGACTTCCATTATCCTTTGGGAACATGAATTTCTCATTATCTGAACAGTGCTGTGTTAGGTTCGTCGACAACACTCGCAGCCGTATATTTTATAGACCTTCGAAACGTTTTAAAACTCACACCACTGCAGCTGATGGTGAGTGTGGTCCCGTACATTACCCAAGGAATACTAACAGTCTAGCGTAGTGGGATGCCATCAGCCTCAAGTTGTCTGAATTCTGTTCTATATTCTTCATAGCAATATTCCCATCACTGGAATTCCCGTCAATTTGGATCAACGGACAAATTGCCATAGTGGCATTGATGTACTGCTTTACGGGCATCGTGAATACACCCACACAACTTCTACTCGCAAGTGTACCAGTTGGTTTTAGTCGCGGATGTTTTGCCAGTATGGCGTCAATATAGTAAGTTTGGTGACTGTCGCGATAGTCCATGTGTGTATGGACATATAATTAATAATCACAGCATAACAGCATGGTATCCAAAGAACCGTTACTTGATGCGAATAATGTGGATTACTGCTTTTCAACTTTTTGGGATGAAATATCTTCCCTTCCTCTGCGCTGTCATGAACACGTGGATAACCAGCTGGAAAATCGGGAATACATGGCCATGGATCTTCATTACCTTAGGCTTATGCGGCATAACTGCGACAACCATTGGTCTTGTACTTATGCCGGACTGGATCACCCGACCGAACATTGATTTCCTCTCCGATCATACCCGTTTCAGTTTAATCCGTCATTTAGAGGAGGAGTGGACGGAGGGTTTGGTCCCGATGACTGAACGTCACTTTTGGGATGCAGTTAAACACCCAACCACCGGGCCACTATTGATGCAAGCCGTACATGCGCATATAGTCAATGGTGCTACCGCCTATGGTCCGGTTCATGATATGCGAGCATCTGACGCACTACCGTTACTTTCTATTATGCTCGCTTTTGCGTTGGCCATTTTCACTGGCCGGTTCCGGACACGGGCGTGGCTATTCCTCGTTGCTATAGTTCTGGAGTACGTTCATGTTTACTCTCATGGCTTATAATGATATTGAAACTAACATTTTCTTGTAATAGACTAGTAGGATCAATAATTGCATCAGTGGTTCAGCCCAGCTCTGCCCTATTCATGGCCATGAGTTATGTAACTGAAACTACCTTGACCCTCCTCACGCCAGTCATCGCTTTCTGGGCACTAGAAAACATGACCTCTAAAACGACCTTCGCTATGCAGTGTCTCATCTGTCAAGGGACAGCGGCACTTTCGAATATCATGGGGAAACTCGTGCCCAGGTATGAACACCCACATTGGAATGCCAAGTGGACCTTGTCAGCTGTGATTTCCTTTCTCGAGATTGCGGTTCTCGGAATATCTGTATCACGAATGCTCAGGTTAAATAAGATGCGGGCTAAATTGCGAGAAGAGAACTATGTAGACGATTATGAAGACCAGTCGGGCGACAAATCGATATATTGGGTTTTTACTTGGTAACCAAATTCTCTTACTTCTCTAGGCTATCAGAGCATCTAGCTGTGACCAATTTCATCGTGTGATACTCTTACATTTATGTGTTCAGTACATGTTTCTGTTCACCTCAGTGCACGCCGTCACGGGTCTCGATGACTGACTTGGGACCAACATAGCCTATCGAGATGGTAAGGTTACTTCGCTAAATTATGACGCCGAGGTTCGACAATTGTACCTCAAACAAGCTAGCGGCCACTTTATCAGCAGGCTATAGCAAACTCCATACGTCATCGGTGTTACAATGTTAGGGTTAGATACGAATCAGGCGCAAAGTGTATCTCGATAGTCGCACTCTGCATGAAGTCACCAATCATCGAATGTTTCTCGAACACGAGTATATTCTTTACCCCATCTAAATTTAACACCAAGTAAAAACCGGATTCCGACTCTTCACCGCCTCTAACCGTTCCACAATAACTCTTCTCATCTGACCCTCCATCCCCTGCGCTGCTGCATATCCTAAGTCTCCCTCAATATCATCGCTTTCCAAATCCCCGTATAACGCATGCGCAATACTGTTGGACTGTTTGCGCGTTGCCGGAGTGGCATATGAATAGCGACGTTGCTGCTCGTCGTCAGCCCTAGCTGCTCCGCCACGCTCCGGCGAGTACATGTTTAGCCGTTCTCTAGGCGGCGACGTAGAAGTGAGCTCAAAGCGGCCCACTGAAGGCATTTTTCCAGCCCCTGGGAGCCCCGCGAGATCACCAGTGCCATCCATCCGGGCGGCGCCGATGTCAAAGGTATCGTTCTGTCGTGTCCTGTGAATCTCCGAGCTAGTCGCTCTCATAGGAACCGCAACAGGCACATCCACCAAATCATCCCAAACACAAACTCTGGCTCGTCTGGTAAGCTCCAGCGGTCCGTGGTTTATATCTTTCAATGTTTCCACCACGTTCCACGCCTGGCCTTTCATGACTGCCATCTGCTTTTCAAACATGCGCTCTTGGAAGTCGCTGTCCATCTCAAAAACCCTCCGCAGTGCATAATGCGTTTGGCTCCACCAATGGGGCGATGTCAGTAGTGGTAGGAAATGGTCGCGAGTTTTCTGAGAGAAGGGCCGGCCGATAAGATCTACAGGTAGGAAAAGCCAACCGAAGGGGAAACTGCGCCAAGCGTCGGGATGTTTCCAAGGCCATGAAAGAGAGTTGTCGATTGCGCCAATGGATATTTGAGGCCCTGTAGTGGGTACTGATGGCTTCATAGGCGTTTGTTTTCTGTATGGCTTAGCTGATCTAGTAGTTGATCTTGCCTCATGAACACGTGAAGCAGCGGCGGGTCGTGCTGATGGTGACCCGACCAGATCTTCTTCCTCCTCTTCCTCCTCCTCGTCACTTCCCAAGCTAAACTGAAGTGGTTCAGACTGGATACTGACTTGTTGCGTCGACCAATCGACCTTCACCATCCAATTATCCAAGCCACGATCTGTATTACGCATTATGTAATCCAAAATCACAAGCTTCTCTAATTCTTCTCTGAAACTTTGCTTCAACTGGTCCGTCCATTGGAAGTTGTCCGGACCCAATGGTCTCGCTGCCTCGGGGTCATAATCCGGCTCTGGTACTGCCTCTGCTGCAGCTCTCGCCGCTGTTGGTCTACACGCGTCGGTCCACCCTTCAGAGCGTGTTCGCGAAAGGCCATCACGGCCAGTGCGGAATCCAGAGCGGTATTGGTCGGGCCATGGGTTTTCGCGGAGGAAGATATTCGCATCTTTGAATCCCTTGAGGAAAACTTGAAAACTGCCGGGCTTTTCGGGTAGCTCTTTGGTTTTGCGAGTAAAGCGGTTACGGTCCCAGAAGGGGTAGTGGAATGATTTCGACGAAAGGTAGACGACGTCGGTATATGGGACCATGTGGGTTCTTAATTGGCAGTCGAGGGTGTATGCAGCCGCTTCGGAAACGTACGAGAGGTTAGGGATCAAACTGTAGTAAACAAATGATTAGCACACCGTCGCTCTTATGCACTTCTTCATAGCAAACTTACCAAGCTCTGCCAAAGAAACAAGGGAATAGATTACGGTGAATCCACTTATTCCACTTTGGATTACCTGCCGCATATGGTTCCTCATCCTTGGGTTTGAACACCCCCACTACCTTACCATCCGGATTTCTAGCAAAATAACTACCCGAGCTACCCTGCGAAATCATCGTCGGATGCGTCCCCCGGTCGATAGCCTTTCTGACACTTTCCACAATCTCTTCAAATTCATCCTTTGTCATTCCGGGCTGCGCCTGCGCCAACCCCTCCGGTCCAATGGGAATAACTCCTTCCGGGGCCTGGAACACCGAGTGGTGAATCTCGAGTCTAGTCTCCTCACCAGGTCGGGTTCGTGTCCGCTTCTTAAATTTGGCCGCAATGTCTTCTGCCCAGCGCTCCAGGCGCGCGTTGATAGCTCCGATATCGACACCGGCAGCCGAAGAGGCACGGCGCCGTCGCCCGGACCGGCGGGACTGAGATGAAGCGCGGGGATTTCCCGAGGGGCGTTGGCCGGGGGCAGGGAGACTGGCGAATGAGTGGGTAAGGGGGGCCGTGTCTGGGTCCGAGTCGCTGTCGCTGTGGAGTTCGGCCTGCGCGAGGCGAGCATAGCCGGTAGGTGCCATGGCTGTTATATGTCGTTGGGGTATCTGTCGAGAAAAGTGTGGTGTAAGAAATACAAAAAAAAAAGAGAAAGAAATAATTGGGTGAACTATTAGAACAGGAAACTCAAGACAAAAGCCATCACTAAGCAAGGCTATTAGAAATTTCGTAACTATGAACAAGCTAGGAAGCTACTCAAATGGGAAGCTTTAGATCACAAATCTATGGATGATAACAAATCCACGTTTAGACCACGGATCCAGGAACCAGAAACGAAACGACAAATGCACAGCCGACTGCTCGGGTCGCTTGGGATCGTCGCAAGCTTGCGCCATCAGTGATTGACCTGGAGTTTGACGGAATCAGAGACAGGGGGTTCTGTTTAGGGTTGCCATTAGGGTACGTTCATCAGGTTAACCTCCTGTTCGAAACTTGGCTTGGGAGTAAGCGCAAGAATTATAGATCACTTTTGTAGCAATTTTAGAGGTTTGATTTAGATGGAGCTTTGGGTATCAACATCGTATTAACTTTTATAAACAATCAACAGACTCTAAGTCCGTGGGCTGCGCAAGAACCCAACTACACCACTGCAGTAACCAACAAGCGCATCCAAACGGTTACTTTCCAACTCCTGGTACTTCTTCCACTCGTCCAGAGCCTCCATCAAATCGGCACTTTCCAGAATAGTGTCAGAGTGCAATCTCAAAAAGACAGCCATCCATGCTTGCGTCAACTCGTAGTCTTTGCGAGCGCGCAATCTCTGCGTCAAGGCACGAACAAAGTGAAGGAGCTCGTTGGCCGCGGGGCCGGCGGAACCTGGAGACAGAGAGCGGAGCTCAAAATCGGCCGTGGAAGGCGAAAGACTCTTCAGATGCTCGATGAATGTGGTGTAATCACCGGAACGGCCACCGGCAAGCAGCATTTCCGTGAAAGCCTCCTGAGAGCGCATCGTCTCCAACCTGGTAATCCGCGACTCATGATCGGCCGAAGTGTCTGTGCCAGCAAGCTTAGCGGTACCGACGGCGGGAAGGAAGAAAGGCGCAGCTTCGGGAACCTTGGGGGCCTCCTTAGGCTTGTTGCGTTGCTTGATCAAGTCAAGGTGCAGGAGAGTTTGCCAACGGGCTTTGGGAACCAGTGACAGAGTCGTCATGTCACGATCCAGTTGTTCCATGATCGGTGCCACGGAGCCCTCCTCTTCAACAATCTCCTCATCCATGGCAGCGTCAAGCAGAGCAGCGTTACCCTCTCCGGAGGCAGTAGGCGCTTCGGTAATAGCGAGCTCTGCCTCAGAAATCTGGCGAGTTGGAACGTGACGGAAGAGAGATTTGTTCGTCCAGATGTTAACGCCCATGGCGCCACCAATGGCAGTGGCAAGGTACTCGCCAGTAGCCGACATAGCGAGGGCAGAGCAAGGAGCAGAGAGACGAATACCATCAATGAGATGACCAGTGGCCAGATCGTGAATACGGATAACACAGTCGGCAGAAGAAGAAATCACCCAGCGACCGTCGTTGGAGAAGCACAGGTCAAGGATATCGCCCGCGGGACCACGGAACTCACGAATCACCCGGCGAGTCTCAATGTCAACAATGCGAACAGTCTTGTCGCTACAGGCAACAGCCAGCAAATCATTGGCGGGGTGGTAACGCATGGCAGTGATTTGAACACCGGTCCATTCAATCTGATGCAACAAGTTACCAGTCATGAAGTCCCAGAACTTGAGCTTTCCGTCCCGACCAGCCGAAATCACCAACTTGTTCAGATTGTCCACAACGATGCCAGTAACAGCTGCCGTATGCTTACCAGTACCGGCAGGGAACTCCACTGAAGCAGTCTTGTCCTGGAGTTGGGCGACACTATCAGCTTGGCGCAATTGTTGCATCTTGAGAAGTCTCGCCTGGGCGGGGGTGAGTCTAGAGGGGAAGCGCTGGCGCGAATTACCACTCTGCAAGTTGAACATCTCCAAAGAACCACCCTCTGAACCAACAAGAGCAAAGTGACCACAGGAGCTCATGGCTACCGTTGACACATTAGTGCCATCGCCAGTCTGGAACATCCATCTACCAGCTCTCTTACGACCCCAAAACCAAGTGCGCGCATATGGGTCGTTCTTGTGACCGGTGACCACACTCTCCCAACCAGTCATGGAGCTGATTTCAGCCTCGTTAATAATCTTGTGGTTTTTGTTGTTACCCGCCCGCTGCCAGATGGCCTGCTTTCCAGGAATGGCGCCCATACCACCGTCGCGGTTGAGTGACGACGCAATGCTTGTGATTTCTGGAGCTTTGAGATCCTCCAATGTGGTTGTTGGGCCATGTGACAGCGCGCCAAGAGATAGAATACCCGCCTTCTTGGCCTTCTTCCGGATCGCACCCTGTGAGAGCTCGGTGCTCTGGCCGTCACGACGCAAACTCCATCCCCAAAGACTGCGGTCCAAACCACCAGACAAAAGCCACTTGTTACCACCCTCAGAACCGTCAAAGTCGGAGGGGAGGAAGTGCAAGCACGAAACAGGCCCAGCATGGCCGGAGCGCGAGTGCAGGATGCGAGGAACAGGGCTGAAGGGAGTCTCGTCGAAAATCCACGACTTGAGAGAATTATCGCGACCACTTGTGATGATCAAAGGCTGACCGCCGAGGAAGTCAACCTTAGAAATACCGCCTCGGACGAGCTTGCCGTCCGCAGCGGGAGGGTTGTGCGCGCTACGAAGAACACCCATGACGCGGCCACCCTTGTTCAGGTCCCAGAAAGTAACATCACCACTAGAGGTGCTGGATGTAGCCATAACACCATCCTTCGCGCCATCCTGGCCAGCGCCGGCACCGTCAGTCCGAAAAGAGATCGAAGAAACGGGAGTGTTGGAGGTTCCGGCCATAAGTTGGACAACGGGGCGGTCGTACAAGACGTCCTGAATGATGAGAGGACCGGCCTCGTAGGCAATGGCCAGCAAAGACAGAGCTGGAGTTGGCTTCATGCAAACAACGGCGCCGAAGTCAGGAGACTGG
This sequence comes from Huntiella abstrusa, assembly GCA_025685495.1. NCBI lineage: Eukaryota > Fungi > Ascomycota > Sordariomycetes > Microascales > Ceratocystidaceae > Huntiella > Huntiella abstrusa. Next base: position 185,178 of record JAJNMT010000234.1, on the reverse strand, counting down.
GGAACCATGGTGTAAATGAGCTTTCCGGTGCTGACGTTCCAAATCTCCACCCAGCCGTTCTTGCGGCCAACAAAGACCTTGTTCAGGTAAGTCGGCATGTGGGTAATCCCACCGGTGATCTCATTATCGCCGTTTTGGGTTCCGGTAATCTGGATCGTGGTATAGTGGTCGAGAGTCTCTGCCTTCCATACTTCAATTCTGGTGGTGGCAGCAGCAACAATCCACTGTCCGAAGACCAAAATCTGCTTTATCGGCTCCTTCAGGTCATCTGGGATCGACAATTCTTCGACCTTGCGGCCGCGTTGGTAAATCCAGAAGCCCTGTGGCTCGCCCTTGCTGCGGTCACCCCATGCGGCGAGAACCTTGGTCTTGTAAGCAAAAGTGGCGGTGATGTCGGCGTCGGTCTGGGGGCGCGAAATGAAGACGAGGTTGAGACCGCGCTTTAGGTCGTAGGTCTGGAGGGAGCGGCCAATCGAGGTTGTGATTTGAAAGGTAGTCTTGCCCATGGGAACCGAGACAAAGGGAACATTAGTTGGGGCGACGAGACCGACGGTCTAAGAAACAAATAACATTAGCTCATATTGTATAATACAGTTCCGCACAACTTACTCTGAACGGCGCAAAGATGGTGGAAGACCTGGCAGCACCGGTGGCGGGCTTTGCAACCTCACCACGCTTCTGGCGCTTCACCAGCGGGCCGTCAATCTTAGTAGCCGGCATTTGGGGTAGTTGACTAATTAATGATACTTAAAAAGATCAACTGAGACAACTCACGATGCTTAGACGTCGCTCTGCAAGTATCTATAATTTTTTCTGGGTCCAGGTACCATATCGGGAAGGTGGGGCGCCTTATCGCTGTGGCGCGCTTGTGGCGGGTAACCCTCTGTGTTCATTTAACCCTATTCATCGACATGGCACTCCAACTTTGGTAAAGGTAATTCCGGAAACTTATTGCGATAGTCGAAGTGACTTTAGTATAGAGGTTCTGCGTTGCTCATAAAATCCCGAGCCTAATCTATACAGCTGAGCGGCGACTGTCCGACGCTTGGCAACGTCGGTTGCCTGCACTCTGCCCGTTCCCGTCATGTTGTGTGTCGCCGTGACAGAAACGTAACCCATCCTCATGCTAATAGATAGCTATAAAATCCAGAAACTCACCGCTTCCAATGAACCTGGATGTCGGTTGTCGCTGCAGAAGGAAGCGGGCCCGGTTTTCAGGCCGCCTGCTTTGCGCCCAGGGATGTTTTTTGAGAATGGAGCTTTTAGCGGCTACTTGGGGGGCCTTTAAGCCCTCCCTTTGGGCACGGGTGTGCTAGCCATGGCCGGTTTGACTAGGCCCGGAAGAGTTGGAAATGAGATACATATATGGACAACTTTGCTTATCGCGGTATATAGAGCTCAACAGTGGCAAATTGTCGTTTTTCATTTCGAATTATTCTGCGTGAACGTCTTCATTCCTGCGTCTGCCGGAATTTCGTTGATATTGTCGCTTCTGACGAAGTTATACGGAAATCACATCGTCGAGATAAATAAATACCGTCTGCCAATCGCATCGCCGCATTTGGCAGCAACACACGCACACATAAGCGGTAATTTACTGTTGATACATAACCTCACTGGTTTCCATCGCTCATCCCGCTTTCAGTAACCAACTCACTGTCTACTTGTCAGTTTCGGTCATCTCCACCCCCGAAACCTGCATAAAAGACCTGCGACAGATAGAAGTTACCCCAAACACATATTTGGCCGAGTCTCTGTCCATATATTCCAGATACAACGTCCAGAAAGGCCAATTTTCACTTCATTATGACTGAACCCGCGGCACACGATATACCCGCGGCGGCGTCAGATCTCAACGTCGCAGATGCTGCAGACGCCGAGGGTAGACTGCCAGGATCTGGGTCTGCCCTAAATCCTGCCAACCCCACGTCGATTGTCGATTTTGCTGCAACAGAGCCACCCCAGTCCCAAAACCACTCTACTGAAGGAACAGCTCTTGATAACGTCATTACCACCTCACCCGACTCTGCACTTGTTGCATCTGCTGCTTTTTTTGAGCCTCCGATTGTGGAAGGAAGTGAAACTTCCGTACCTGGTTCTGTTGAAAATCCACCAGCCTCGTCTTCTACAGTCGGCGAAATGGACACTTCGCTACCATCTATTGGAACTTCTGCTCCAGCATCAGATATTCTAACCAATATTGATAACACCACTGCTTCACCTATTTCTATCAATCCCTCAGCTTCTGCCGCCGAGGTAATGCCTAGTTCTAATAATGCCCAAACGGCCCAAACACCTTCGGCTACTCTTCAGCCCCCAACCCCCGGCGTCGGCCCCGTAGCCGCTTCCCCGGAACAACCCGCCCAAGATGGTCCTCTCTCTACTCGGGCCCCACCCACTGAGTTTGCTACTAAGAGAACTTCTGTGTCTTCGATCTACTCGCTGGCCTCTGCTAGAGGCATTCCCAGCTCAGCGGCTTCGGCTAACGGGTCTGATGCCGGCGCTCGCCCTCTGATCCCTTCTCATGAAGCCGTAAAGCGCACTCCAGCTGCAGCACGGGACGCTGCCAGCTCCCGCACTTCGACCGTCGGTAGAGAACGTAGTAGAGCCAACCGTAGGTTCAGTCATAGCACCCATGCTAGTAGCCATAGCCCTAGTGGTGACAGACCTCATCATCACCACAAAGAAGAAGGTAGGCAGTTCATTGTGGTTGTCTAATTGATATCAGGCAGTCTGACAAGAATCCTAGTGAAACCTGCGCTTTATGGCACTATTGGTGTTTGCGCATTGGATGTCAAGGCTCGCAGCAAGCCTAGTCGCAGCATCCTCAACAGACTAATTTCGAATCGTAACTTTGACGTTGTTGTCTTTGGTGACAAGACGATTCTCGACGAAGGTCAGTAATCCAATTATAACCGGGTTTAATATTATGTAAACTGACATCCTTTGAAGACGTTGAGAACTGGCCCCTTTGGTAAGATCAGCAAATCAGGTGAAATCCGAAAACGGCAACTCACTAACACAGACCAATCCATTTAAAGCGATTATCTCATTTGCTTCTACTCAGACGGATTTCCTCTTGACAAAGCAATTGCGTACGTCAAGCTTCGTCGGCCATTTTGCGTGAACGACGTTCCTATGCAAAAGCTGCTCTGGGACCGTCGCATCTGCTTACACTTGTTGAACAAGATTGGCGTTCCTACCCCGGACCGCGTGGAAGTCAGCCGCGACGGCGGTGGCTCCATTTTGACCCCGGAGTTACGGAAGCATTTCAAGGACGCGACTGGCCTCGCTATTGAACCCGCAGACATTGCAAGCACAAACTCTACACCAGTGGTTGAACTTATTGAAGACGGTGATGCTATCTCCGTTGACGGTAAGGTTCTGCGTAAGCCATTTGTTGAGAAGCCCACGAGCGGAGAGGATCATAACATTATCATCTACTACCCTCAGTCGGCCGGTGGTGGCGCCCGCAAGCTGTTCCGGAAAATTGGTAACAAGAGCTCAGAGTACATTCCCGAGATGAACACCCCCCGTGCCATTATCGAACCTGGAAGCTCCTACATATACGAGCAGTTCACCAAGGTCGACAACGCCGAAGATGTCAAGGCGTACACAGTTGGGCCAACTTACTGCCACGCAGAGACGCGCAAGTCACCAGTTGTTGACGGCATTGTTCGCCGCAATACACACGGCAAAGAAATCCGATATGTCACGGCATTATCTGAGGCCGAAAAGGAGATGGCCAGTAAGATCTCACGTGTGTTTGGCCAGCGTGTGTGTGGCTTTGATCTCTTACGTGCCAATGGTAAGAGTTTTGTGATTGACGTCAACGGGTGGAGTTTCGTCAAGGACAATGATGACTACTATGACCACTGTGCATCCATCATGAAGGATCTGTTTGTCAAAGATCGCGAACGTAAGCGCATGGCACCCCCGCCGTCGCCGGGTATCAGTGAGAATGGCTCGCGCATGGGCGGATCGGTGGTGGCTGATTCGTCGCATATCGATACCAATACCCTCGATCGCAAGGTATCCCGAACCGAATCGATTGCCCAAGGAACGGCAGTTCCTCCATCAAACGCGTCGGTAAGATCCCTGGCCGCCGAGGCGGGTAAGTCGCCATCGCTCTGCACTTCAGTTCATTCGGTGCATGATGCTGAGTATTTGACTGCGGAGGAAGAGCCCGTGACAGTCGAGACACCGCCAGTTGCCGCTCCACCGCCAAAGACCCCCTGGAAGCTGAAGGGCATGGTATCGGTGATCCGGCATGCCGATCGTACACCCAAGCAAAAGTACAAGTTTACGTTCCACACGAAGCCCTTCATAGCACTGCTCAAAGGACATCAGGAAGAGGTACTTTTGATTGGCGAGGCAGCGCTGGCTAGTGTCCGGCATGCCGTCGATCAGGCCATTGCCGAGGGAGTTGAGGATGCGGCTAAGCTCAAGTTGCTGCAATCTGTATTAATCAAGAAGGGCCCATGGCCTGGAACCAAGGTACAGATCAAGCCCATGTTTCGCAAAAAGAAGAGCGAGGTACCATCGGCACCTGCGAGTCCCATCGCTGAAGCTGCGGTTCCGGTCCCAGTGATCACCGAGGGCGTGATTCCAGACAATGTTACTAGGGGAGTGCAAGAAAACGCTACTCCTGAAATGTCCAAGTTGGCGTCCTCTGGTAGACCCATGCCACCTGTTGACCGGAGGCCCAAGAGACAGGATTCGCTCAGCGGTGTGACCATGTCTCGCATTACGGCGGCTGAGGACGGGCTGGTTCTCGATAAACTACAGCTGATTGTCAAGTGGGGCGGAGAACCAACGCACTCGGCCCGCTACCAAGCGCAAGAGCTTGGAACTAGCATGAAGAATGACATTGCGTTGCTGAATCGTGACGTGTTGGATGAAGTGCACATATATTCCAGTTCGGAGAGACGTGTGACTACAAGTGCGCATATCTGGGCTAGTGCGTTCTTGGGCCATAAGTTGGCCGAAGATGGCATTACTATTCGGAAGGACCTGCTTGACGATTCCAATGCTGCCAAGGATGAGATGGACAAGGTCAAGAAGAAGTTGAAGGGTCTTTTGCGCGAGGGAAACGAGCGGCCGCAGCAGTTCGCATGGCCTCCCAAGTTCCCCGAGCCATCCGAGGTACAGAAGCGGGTGATGGCTCTGATGAAGTTCCATCGCAAGGTCATGCATGCCAACTATGCCCGCCTTGCTGCTGCAGCAAACCCTACTAGCACACCGACCACTGCCCCCGCTGAGAACCCCGTCGATTGTGGGTCCTCTGTTAAGGATGCTGATGTGGCCAGTTTGTCTAGCACGCCCACGTCTACCAATGGCGGTATCCCTTCGGCTGCTTCCCAGACTTTGCCTGGGTCTAGTAAGAACGGTGACTCCAAGGCAATCCACTTCCGTTGGTGCTGCGGCGAAGATACTGACCTTTTCCGCGAACGGTGGGAGAAGTTGTTTATCGAGTTCTGTGACAATGAAAAGGTCGATCCAAGCAAGATCTCTGAGCTGTACGATACCATGAAGTTTGATGCGCTGCATAACCGCACATTCCTGGAGTGGGTCTTCAAGCCTACCCAGGCTCAGCTTGAGGAGGAATTTGGCATCGTATTGGCAGATAAGAACAAGGAGAAGGAGCAGGAGGAAGAACGCGTGCGCCTTGAGAAAGAGCGAGAGGAGCAAGAGAAGCGTGATAAGGCGGCGGCCCAAGGTGGAGTTAGACGTCTGTTCCGTCGTAGGTCATTCCTAAGTCAGTTTAGACACTACACTGAGGCTTCTGCCAGTCGCACTCCGCCTGAGCAATATTTCCATATCGAAGAGGGCAACACCCAGAATAAGGCCAAGGTTGGTGCCGAGTTCGGCCCTCTGCGTGAGCTCTACCATCTTGCGAAGGTTTTGTTTGACTTCATCTGCCCTCAGGAGTATGGTATCTCAGACTCTGAAAAGCTTGAGATCGGCCTGTTGACTTCATTGCCCTTACTCAAGGAGATTGTTCATGCTTTGGAGGATATGCAAGCATCAGATGACTGCAAGTCATTCTTCTACTTCACTAAGGAGTCGCATATCTATACTCTTTTGAACTGCATCTTGGAGGGTGGCATTGAGACAAAGATTAGTCGTAGTTCCATTCCCGAGTTGGATTATCTCTCGCAGATCAACTTCGAGTTGTATGAGTCGGAGGTCACACGTAAGGCTCCTCCACCTGTTGCCACACCTGTTCCATCTAAGGGTGATGTTGTCGAGACCTCTCCCGCGGAGTTAGCTGATGTCAACATCTCCGAGAACGACACGGAGCTGCCAGTCGAGTCCCAAAAGCCAGTGCACGAGCCTGAATCACAAACGGAATTTGAATACAGCATCCGCATCACCATCAGCCCCGGATGTCACGTGCTAGATCCCCTGGACGTGCAGCTGGACAGTAAGCATTGCATCAGCTGTGCGCCTCGTCGTAGTTTGACGCCACACGCAGACTGGCAAGAGGTTATCAAGACCCTACGCGCCAAGTTCAACCAGTAAGTACTTTGTAGAATGGTGGACAAACAAAGAAGGGCGACACAGAACTAACACGACTTGTACTACAGGGTCAAACTGCCAAAGTCCTTCATTGCTATCAACCTATCCGAGGCCTTTTCTCTTGGCCAGTCGTGTGGCACAGAGAATAATGATAAGCCGACCAAAAGTGGCAGTTCGTCGGCGACTCAAGATTCCATAGACTCCATTGGAACTGCCAAAAAATCTGACGCCACGTGCGGATCTCTCGATGCAGTGCTAGCGGGGTCCGATGGGGCTCCTGTCACTGGATCTGACCCCATTCCCATCCCCAAAGCTACCAAATCCCGGGCTGAGCGTGAGAAGGCACTGGTGGAAGCTGCCACGGCGGTTCTTGAGGCCTCCGGTGAAGAGCCGGGGGCGGGTGACGTCATTGCCGGTGAAGTGGACGCCCAGGGCCATGTGTCCCCATAAGGGCTTTTCGTGATCACTAATCAGGCGCATTGACTGGGAGCGGGTATCATCCCCCACCTCCTTTGGCTACGTTTTGTGTCTGACCTACTCGGACAAGCCAGCCACGACGCCCAGCTTCGGCTGCCTCAATATATGGACCGCACCTTTGACGGGCAAAAGTCCCCGCTTCCCTGTCTCCCTTTCTCTTAGCCGCAGTCCATGGTTCACGACTCACCGCTCACCTCTACCCCCCTCTATAGTCTATTGTCTTTTGTCTTGTACTTTTGCTGCCTTCTGTATCCCTTTTATCTTGCCTCCGAAGGCACACCTGGTAGGGTTGGCATGATTTATTGCAGACTGGCGGGGAAGCTGGAACATTGTTGGATCTCGTGTAACAGAGTTTTGTCGACGATTGATATGCGCCCTAGTGTTATGGTGGGGTCGATGAGGATTGGGACGTATCACATTACCACAAACTGACTTGGGACATTGGACGGAACGTCACGCTCCCGGAACCTCACTCTTCCGGGGGATCGCCAGAAACAAGCAGGGTTCGGTAGCCCTTACATTCTCGGTGTATCTATCAGACGGTCGCTCAATTGGCATATTGATTCGCTAGAACAGTCCTTTCATCCCTCGGTTCATTCCTTCATCCCATCCGTCGTCCCAACCTATCCTGGCTGTTTGCTTCCTGGATCCCGGTCTAACCGCCACGCACGAGACGCCCGTTAGCTGGAATGGGCCCCCCCTGTGGTGGAGGGTGGGCTGGGTGTGACGATTGCTTATGGGGGGCGGTATATTGGTGTGCGGCGAGACGATGGTGAGGAGGCGTTTCGGCGTTTTTCATTCGTCGAGGGGGTGTGAATGAGTGACCGGTGGGGGCTCTTGACGTGCGCCACATGGATCTAAATTGAGCTGGCGTAGTTTAGAGATAGACGAACGACATGTGATGCGGATGAGTTATTTGGGAGTAGTCAAGGGAATTACATATAAAGGAGGGAGTTGCGAACTTCGTTGTTGTTGGTTTTTGTGTTCAAGCGGTTCATTAGCTATCTCAATTCATCATCAGGTACCCAATCTTCTTTTGCCTCATACTTGCTGTATCTAACTTTGACAGAATGTGCAATACAAGCCAAAAGCGCAACCTCCCGCTTTACGCCAAGGGACTTCCTTCGAACTCAAGCGGTTACTCGTCAACCACCGGCCCCCACGGATGTGGTCATAAATTCGAAGTTGTCAAGAGTCCCACAAACCTGGTCACGTGGACATGCGGTCTTTGCCATTCTGGCCCGCATTGGTGTATTATGCAGTGTCGGTTTTGCGGGTTCCATACGTGTGAGGCGTGTAGTGCGTATTAGATTCATGCCTTTTAGTTTATATACACGAGTGCGATATAATCACCAATCAACTTCTACCTCTGGAAAGCCCAACATGTCCAAGACTCCCGTTTGCTTGACTGACCCGCTTGCCGTGACGACCAAGAGAATCACACATGTCCCCATGATACTTACCGCCATTCCCCCAATAACAACCTGTGTCCGCCATCCCGATTGGACAAGAGCTGTCTTCATGCCAAACTTGTTACAGGTATCAATGTAGTTTCCTAATCCCACCCCCAAAACCGCAACACTTAGAAGCCAAAAGATGCATCCCAAGGGTGTCGCTAGACGTAGCTCAAGGGGCGTCGGCGTACTTTTCAGGTGGAAGGAGAGGACAATGGCCACAGCCACAATAGTCGTGTACAGCGATAACTTAAGGTATGAGAGGAAGGCTACGAGGCGATTAGCGGTCTGGGAGAATGGACGCCGATGTAAGGAGGTAACTTACTTCGCTCATTGGCGCAATGGTCGCGAGCATCTGATGCCTCATTTGTAATTAATAAGTCCCCAATCAAAGGCCGCGCAAAAAAAGGTTTTGTTGTGGATCCACTGGGTTCGGTTAATACATGTCTATCGAACCTCGGTAATCGGAAACATCAATCGCCTTACCTTGAGATTAACGCGTCGACATCCACCAGCCCCACTAATCCCGGCTTGCACGAGTCCGGAACATCACCATTCCGAAAATCTTCATCTTCCGACGACATTTCGTCCGCTAGATCAAAGGGGTTTCGCCTGGCCATTCTATGTGAAAAGGTTTATTCTTGTTGGTTCAATTGCTAAAATTTATAACTAAAACGAAAAGGAGACTCTCCCAATTGTCGCCGATTACACCCAAAGACGTCCAAAGTGGAGACCTCGCCGTCCAACCCCAGTCAGCCCGTGACATAACAACAACCTAACCCTAGCATCGCTCAAAGACCCTATACAACCCCTTGAGGTCGGCGACCTCCCAAATGCCGTTGACCATGTCTTTGGTGACCACCATTCGTGACTTGAAACCTGGCAACCAGACATGTTCAATTGCGTCGCGGACTAATTTTCTCCGTTTAACAATAGCCGGACCAATGCGTTCTTCTTCACGGGCAAGGGCTTCTTTGTTGTGGGGTGTGGGAGGTAGCATCTCAGGTGCGTAGAACTTGGCTAGTTCCCGGAGGAATGTTTCGAAACAAGCTTTCTCAGATGTCCAATCGACCTTGGGGCCGAGACAGAGGAGGAATCTAGGGATTCTGCCTAGAGCAGGAGTGTATCCCTTTAGAAGTAATGGCATGGAAACAAGAGAACCTTCAGGAGTGATCTCCAGAGAGAAGTACTCGAGAAGCATTTCGCGGCGTTCGATGAGTTGGTTGGCGATTTTCTCGACTAGCTCGTCGATTTCGAATGGCGTTGGACTTCCGGGGTTTGCTTCGGCGTCTTTTCTGAGTTCGTCTTTGGCTCCCATGCGAAGTAAGCCGCGGAGATCAAGTGGCTGTACGTACTTGATGAATCCAAAGTTGCCGAAATCTGAAAGACCTATTTGATAGGTATATTCGTATGCAGCCCTGCCGTAGTCAATGACATATAACTTGACTCCGCTCTGAGCAGCCAGCCACCTTTTCTGTTCGTCAATAATCCCAACGAAGGTCAAGTTTCTGAAAATCTCTCCAAGCTCTTCATGAGTCTCGGCGCGTACTTCCGCCCGCAGTTCCCGGACACTTCGCAGGCAACACTTTGTTGCTTGGCGATCTATAGTCTCGTACTTGTAAGGATCTACAAACGTCTTGGCCTCGCCCACAGTATCGTCTGATGTGGGTGCTTGGGACATAAACATGCTTGTGATTTTGCGGGCATTGTTATCGGTTCGGACAAGGCTGTTGGAGTAGCGACGACGTTTGGTTGATGAGGGGCCGGTGGTCGAACCCGGGGTGTCAGTGGGTGCCGAGCGGGTGGGAGCTGCAACTCCGGGGAGAAGGGTTTGAGTCATGAAAGTGCGGCTCTTGTCATGTTCAGATAACTTATCTGCTATTGCCTCACAAATCTCCTGAACGATCTCGTCTTCGTTAAGGAAGTGGACCTCTCTTTTGGTGGGATGGACGTTGACATCTACACGTACAGGTTCAATCTCCAAGCTGAGATAGACGAACGGATGGCCACCTTTAGGCAAGACTGGTGCATACGTTTGCTCGATTGCCTTTCGGATGACGGTAGATTCAACGCAGCGGTGGTTGATGAATAACAGTAGGGTTGTCTTCTTGTGTGAGTAGTTGGCGTTCGTAGCGAACCCGGTTGCTTTGAATCCATACTTGACATTGTCTGCGTCAAACTCAACCAACTCATCGGCCACAGCAGACGTGTGAATCTGCCGAATACGGTCTTGAATAGACGCCGAGGCAACAATAGCCAAACCAGAAGACGCATCACCTTGCTTTCGGCAGGTAAAAGAGACGTGGCTACAGTGGATTGCATACCTCCCAACCATGTCAATGATTTTGTTGTACTCTTCCGCTGGTGACCGGAATGCTCGTCTTCTGTTCGGGATGTTATAAAACATATCCTCAATTTTGATGGATGTACCCGGCCGACCGGCCGATGCCTTCGGTTCCGCCGGCTGCCCCGGCTTAGGCGCCACCATTTTCCCATCCTGATAAACCGCCGTCCACGCTACCGGTGAAACAGCCGTCTTTGTCGTAACAGTTAGATGGGCAATTTGACTAATGGACGATAACGCCTCGCCACGGAAACCATAGGTGGCGATCGATTCGAGGTCTTCAAAGGCCTGTAATTTGCTGGTTGTGTGGCGTTCGCAAAGAAGCCCAAGGTCATCTTTCTGTAACACCGTGTTAGTCGTGCATCAGATGACAGGAGATGACAGAGGCTTACCTCTATTCCAGAGCCATTATCGCTGATTTGGAGGAGCTTTAATCCGCCGTCTTTCACTAGGATTTCAATTGATGTGGAGCCGGCATCTACTGAGTTCTCCATCACCTCCTTGAGGGCATTGACCGGGGCGATGATGATTTCACCGGCGGCAATTTTGTTGACCACATTAGGATCGAGCGCCTGCCACGTTATTAGTTCTCTGTCAGAGTTCGGACGAATATCCGCGCTCTTACCTTGATGCGTTTAGGCACTGGCGCGGGACTTTGACTCATGGTGATGAATTGACAGTTTAATGGGACGAATTTTGATGTACAATTGCACGGCAAAAATTGAAACCTATGAAGCTAGAATGAAATAACGTGACTTATTTTCAGATGGAAATCACTACTCGTCATATTCAACGTACGTAAATTCCCGTTTTCGTCGACAGCATACAACTATTTTATTAACCCTAACCCTCGTCTTCACCTTCATTCAAACTATTCGTTATCGAACAACACTTCGGAGGTGGCCGTTTATGTAGGTATCAGCGGGGACCGAACGTGCCGACGCTACTCACATTTTGCGTCTCCCTCCCAAGTGGATATCTATACCATAACCATCTCTCATGATCCAACGGATAATAAACTCTTCGAAGCCCATCCGGCGTGCCGCTCAAGAGCAAACGAGTCCGGCTCTTCGCGTGCGTCGTATAACTCTATTCCGGACCCTCCATCTTTGAAATCCATTTGGACATCTCGCTAAATTTATCTTCAAACGTACGCTCGAACTTCTTACAATCAATATAAATCTGATCGGTCTCCTTCCAATAAGCGTAACAGTTCGCAAAGATTTGTCGCACGTCCCCGGAGAATTCGTCGCTGGATTTGTACTCTCCACGCTCCATCTTGACACGAATCGTTCCAAGATCCATTGGATTTTTGACTTTTTCCAGGTAATCCGGGACACCATCAGCTACAGGATCTACCGGTTGCTTAAATGGCTTGACAAGACGCGTCCAAAAGCCAGGTCCGGACAACATCCGATGAAGGAGGTCCGCGCAGAAGTTCACCTTAGGATCGGGTCCTGGCGGTACCTTTGGCATGCCGGAGAAGCGGCGTTTTTGTTCCGTGTAAGCACCGCTAGGAGCGACAAAAGTCTTCTTAAGCATATTTGGCCGAGGCGTGTTGTTAGTCAGACTCGGGCGTCTCTTGCGTGGGGTGGTATCCGGTTGTCCGGCTACAACCATTGAGTTTCCTCTCGCTCTCTTCAATCCGCGGTGACCATCATCCGCGCCATGTCCGTTGGTTCCTCCGTTTCCATCATGTGTTGAACTCGCGTTCTTATGCTCTGCGAGGTGTGATACAATGATAATAAGCTCACTGAGCACCTCTTTTGGCAACATAGCGACAAAATCCGATTTTTCATCGGAGTCGCGTACGAACTCAGCCGCCCAAGTCATTAATAACTCTCTGATATCCGAATTTTTTGGTGTAGTCTCCCACACCTGGACGATCAACTGGGCTGATGGAATTCTACTCGTCTGCTCCCGTACATAACACATGGCCTCGATGATGCTTGGAGAAATCCCGTCGATTTCCAAATCTCGTGCTGCTTGCCATAGCGCGATAAGAATTTCAAATGTTGGCAACTCCTCCTCTGGCAGGACGGTCTTCTGGAATAACCAATACTGAATCAGAGCAAATACCTCTGGATAAATCTTAGGCAAGCGGATGATATTCTCAATGGAATCATCAGCGAGGGCAGCTATATGGCGGAGAAAGTACCGAGACACGGATACTAAGAGGTCTTTTTGAAGACCAAAGGCCGTCTCGTTCTCTCCGACAAGTACGATGACAAAAGACGCGTGTGGTTTTCTAGAGATTCGGGTGGTTAGTACGAATGATGACCGAAGGGTGTGTTGGTTGACTTACAACCACGAAAACGCTGGCCCTGTTGAGTTGCTACTCTTAGCATTATTATTAAAGGCCGACATAGTAAGTCGGAAGGTTCCGATGTTAGTGCTGATACAGATACTGGAGGGTTTGTACCACTCGAACTGGAGGACGGTTAGTGGCGATGAATTATTAAAGTTGGACTAAATGACTGGAAATAGAGGCTTTTGAGGACAAGCTGGTATAATCAATTAAAACGGTTAAGAAAATGAAGAAGAAAAGGTGAATCTCAGGGAAAAGTGAAGGGAGAATTCCAAAGAATGAAAGACACAACTCTATCTGGACTTTTGGTTCTAATCATGAAAGGAATCATCACACTACACTGAGGCTCAGACCACAACCATGAGATCAAATCAACGCCTGGACCACGGCTAATCGACAAAACTTAAGAAATGATGTGCAAAGGGGAACGAGTATGACAGGTAGGAGTGATACTTACAAATAGGAATGAATCAATAGGAAAAATTGAAGTGCAAAATAGCTGTCAACTGGTGTTGAGACGGGGTTTTTCATCCATTAAACCGAGCTTCATCGGTTGACATGAGAATGAAGGGATTCTTTTCCTGGTATAAGGCAGCTCTGGGTTATTCGAAGGATTCGTGGCTGAATATTAGGGTCTAGCTGAACAATCTAGCCCTGTGGAAGAAAAAAAAATAAACGTGGAGAAATTTGTTCTAGATGGATCTTGAGAAGAACGGTTTCATTCTCTTCTCTTCACATTCACGCAAGTACTCTTACCTGCTCATTTCATCATCAAACTCGTGCATCAAGGATCCCGTTCCGTTCTCGTTACGCCCTTAGTGGTCTGATCAATGGCGTGGTCTAAGAGTGGCTGCGAAACCAAAACGCCACATTTTGTCTGCTTTAGGAAAGCAATCAGAAATTAACCCTCATTGACAGGTGAGAATTCATCAATGCTTTTCAATGAGTTTGAATGTGTTTTATGGTAGGGTTACAGTAGGGTAATTGATATCATGATCATCTGTAGGTGTCCCAAAAGAGTAATCAACTCATTTCATGATGAGCCAGTTATAAGCTATATTTCAAAACTATGACTCTCCACACGCGGCTATAGAGATTCAGTTTCCGGTATACCAACGCTATGACAATAGCCACCTTCACATCTGCATGCACTCGATCGACGCAAGTCATCCCGCATATCGTTCTTTCAAAGCGCATCCCGAGCTGGTCCAGTCTGCCTCTGCTGAATTCCCACGGAGACACAGACTTGGCCACAAGAGCCGTCCGCGAGCAGTCCATGGAACCGTTCATCGACCCGCTTTTCAATCTCAACGCCACCACACGGCCCGGCCCCGAATCGTCCCATCTCTCAGCTGGTATGTCGTGTGGGTATAGCCCGTTATTCTTATTCGTTACATTGGCTCTCCACAACCATCTAGATGCACCACCAAAGACTATGTCCCAAGCCGTTTCTAGTGCTATCTGTCCCTCGTGATCAGTCATGTTATCTTGTACATACATCTGACTGCTCACCCTCCATCCTGTATCGGCGGCTGCCCGGCGCCTGCCGAGCGGCTCTGTGCCTGGCCACTAGCACCGTGCCCGGTTTTCTCTTTGCTCTAGTGTTGCGGGTTTGCCCTACTAGAGTACGCCCGGCCCCGTACAAAAGACTAACCACGCTGCGTGATACCCATCCTTAGAGGGGCCCGCCCGTCAACGGTGTATCGTTTCGCCGGGCGAGCCAGTCACTGCCGCTCCAAGTCTGCTAGCAACGTTCTCCTGTTGTCCACAACGTCTGTGACTGTGATTGTGACCGTTGCTGTGTTCCGCACCCCCTCAAGAAGAGGATATGATTGCCTGCCAACTAGAGGTCGTGGTTGACAAGACGGCTGTCCGAGGGCAAGATTGTCAGAGAACTGGTTGAGCGAGATGTAAGTGTACCGAAGCATAAGGGGGAAGACGGAAGACGGGCTGTGGAAGGCACATTTTGGAAAGGGGAACGACGATAGGAGGGAAGGACATTCTTGGTGGTGGTATGGCGAACCGGTGACATGGACCTGTGTGGTGCCGGCTTGCTGATGTGTGTACTTGCTATTGTTGTCATGCAGACATACACACCAAGCCATGTTGTATTGTACGCTGTGTGTACACAAAGTTTAACAGTCGTTGCAAAGCACGACTCATGTTCATGTCGGCTATTAAGATGCAAGTGCTCTGACTATCTTTCTCGGATCCAGATGTCTGGGTTATTTACGAAATATTACGCCGCCGCGGCTGGTGGAATCGCATCTAATTGTTTTGATTCTCCCCATCTGTGCGCTCTGCTGACGATTTCCCGTTTTGTAAGGTATATGCGAGCTGGGCCACATGACGACGGACCCACATGGCCGATATGGCCAGCCTGTAAACATGACGCAAACCACAGCTGGGTTGGACTGATTCTCCGGCGCTGTGTCAACAGAAACCACCCCTTCCTTATCCACCCTGGCTCTAGATTCGTGTAGCCACAATATGCTGCTCTGCACCCAATCTTCCTTGTCGAGCAGCAAACCACAAGTCTCTGCCCATTGTGATATCATATTTTGTTTTAGCGACGCTTCATTTGGCGTGCCTCGATGTGGTTCACTGGTTGTGCACAAACGGCAGAGTTACATGGCACATTTAGCCACGCCCCTTCTCCATTGCGATTCCACGCCACCCCTGACGCCGCCGTCCCAAAAAGTAGAGAGCCAGAGGGTTTGGCCCAAGGTTGCCGTATGTCTCTAGTTGACACCAGCCTCGTGAATTTCAAGTCGAGCGGGACGTCTCTATGTCTGCGGCGTCTTTGAAGTGTGATTAGGCCTTTTCTCGATGCATGTCTTGGATAGAGCAGGAAATTGGGTCGATGCGGTTATGTTTTGGGTTTCAGCGATTAGCAGAAAACGGCAGTCCTAATAAGAGTTCTGTGCTCCTGTACTCATATGTGCGCAATACTTGAATTTCCAGACTTGCGCCCAGCGGCAGTCACCACGAGCCAAGACACGTATAGACATTGCATCATGGCTGGCTGGGAATAGAGGCTCTGGTGCGATGAGTTACAAGCGAAGATGGGGGTAGGGTGTGTAGGTAGGCGGAAAGAAGAGCCCAAACGGGCGGTTGCTTCGTCTGAAAGAGTCGTGTTGTGTCTAAAAGATCAGACCTTTTGCTTGCCACCAGAGGTCGGCTTGAGCGACCGACGAAAACATGAACACAACTCAGCCAAACTTGGGAATAATGCCAATGGACGGCGGCGTGAAAGGCCGATTTACTCTAGTCATACAGCACGGAAGAAGGGGGGGGTCAGGCAGGCAGACTAAAGCAAATGAAACCAACACAAGGTGGCCACCTCGGGAAGCTCATTGACACGGAGCGGCAGCAATAGGCGACTCGTAACTTGGCAAGTCTCGATCTATTGATATTAGAGACCCCCGAAATAGATAGCTGAATCTACAGCTGGTTCTTGTGTAGAGCCAGTAACGAATCGACACGGGACTGTTGGTGATCGGCTGCCGGATTCGGCGGCTCGTTGACGGTATGACAAGGCACCCTTTTTTCTCTTCTTTTTCGTTTGTTTTTGTTAACCCATGGCAAAGGTTGTAGCAGACGAGTTTGCCGGATACCGAAGGTGGTGGTGGCCACGGAAGGGCAGCTTTTTACACAGCGGCAGGTATGTCTATCCCTATCTTTGAATCTTTGTGCAAATTCGGGGGCCATTTCCATGATTGCCAGCCGAGTTACGTCATTTTGTGCGTGCTAGCAAGACTTTGGGGGCGGAGAATGGAGGCCGAAGAAGGGGATGAGGGTCTATCGGCAGGGCCAGTCGCGCCTTCTATTGGATACAAAGTGGTGGGATTTATTGAAAGGAGGAGAAACAAGAACGACATGTTGGCAGACACAGACACAGACAGACACACACACTGAACACTGAACGGACATACCAAGCACACACACACAATACACAATACACAAAACGCATATACATTGCCGACAAAAGAGGCACCATATCTTGGCAGCACATAATTTGGGCAACACAGACACAGACTCACACGTTACAGAACTCCAGACAGGCCGATGGGCTTCACAACAGGGCAGTTTTCGAAAAGGGCAAGTCGAGGCATAGGACGGACGGGGTGGCGAAAGTGTTGTCTTTGAAAATGGACCGAGAGAGAGAAGGAAGGGGAGAAAGAGAGAAAGGAAGGAGGCAACAAGGAGGGTGGGGGGGTAGTCGGGAAGGGGAGCAAAACAGGCAGCAGTCCGACCGGCCAGTCAAATTTCACGGTTGATGGCCAGACGGGAATCGAGCGTTTTGAGCAAGTGACCCGACATAGGAACCAGACATGTTGCCGATAGTGACCCCAGGAGGAAACAGACGGCCAGACGACAGATTCCGATGTACAGACGAAACCAAGGCCGTTGGGACCACGGCATATGGCACGGTGGACACAGCGGGGTCCAAGCTTAGGCGATACAAAGAGAAAGAGAGACAGGCGGCGAGACAGGACGAGACAGGAGAAGGCGAGAGATGGTGGCAGAAGGGGCATGCCTTGGGATTGTGGAAAGGTACAGAAGGCGAGTTGGGGGCCGGAACGCGCGGGGGAGGGGGTGAAAGAGTTTGAGGCCACGAAGGAAGGCTGGTAGTTTGGAAGGGCCGATGTGGATGGAAGACAACGGGGGTGCGGAGGGCGTGAATTTGGGTTACCTTTGGGGTTACCTTTGGGGTTTGAGGATGTAGGAAAATGGACAGACAGCACAGGACGGTACAGGACGGTACACTGGCTCGGTCGGTCGGTCGGTCTACGGTCTGCAGATGCCGGCGCAGAGAGTGGTGGAAGAGGCTTGATGCCTTGCAGCGGGGCAGCAGAAGGAGGCTGCCGAGGCAAAGAGTACAGAAAGGTCATGGCGGTCAACTAGTGGTGAGTCTTGCTTGGTTTGACGATACAACGCGGGCATCGCTGGTGGACAAGGCTCGGTGGCGGGAAATAGACGTATGTTGGTTCCTTGGGTTGACGTGGGGTCTTGTCTTGTCAATAGGTTGCAGTAGAAAACGGACAACTAAGACACACATAAACTCACACGCATTTTGGATCCAGCGAGGCTTCTTGTTTGTCTACGAAGGTTTGTCTACGGAATAATGGTGGGCCAAGCTGTCTAGAGGAATGGCAGATATGGAGGACAAGGGATTTCCGGAGGAGGCAGGAATGGGAAGATGAGGCGAAAGTGATCGGTGGTGGGAAAAATGAACAAGTTGGGGGGAGTTTACGTGTCGCTGGTGGTCTTTGTCTTGCGGTCCTCAGCTTGTTGGGCCTGGAATTTTGTCTGGGCCGACGGAAATGGGTGTCTATGTGGGTGGGGGTGATGGTGGGTATTAGGTTGGCCACACAAGGAAAGGAAGGGACTGATGCAGGACCAATAAGTTCCAGGCCTTAGCGAGGACTGACATGGTGAAGATGAACGGACTATGGAGTGTACGGACGGGGAGAACAAGATGACGCTCCAGGCGGTGTCGATCTGTTGCTTGGTGCCAATTGGAGGGGCACGGACAAATTGCTAGATAGCATGTGGACGACGGACGGGTCTTTGGGATCTTTTGCACGTGGCGGATCCCGATTGGAGATGGAAGGAGGTGGTGGATGTGGTTATGGTGGTGGTGGCGGGAGCATAGAGGCGACATGGCGGTCACGGAAGCAGAGAGAAGAAGAGGAAGGAGATCGCGGCGAACGAGTTTGCTTGGCCCGGAGGGACATGGGGTGATTCGACGGCGGCCAGTCATTGTCTTAGTACGGGGGACTGGGGTCAGACGACATAACCCAACGGTTCTTTTTGCTACTTTCTTTGCACGGACGGGTGTGTGGATGAGTGTAGGTTTGTTGGCTGGATGGCTGGCTGGGTGCTGGCTGGTGCATGCAGGACGGTCGTGTAGACGGCGGATCCTATTTGTTCTTTAAGGGGGGTGGAAAGGTGCAGAAAGATGCACGCGGTATGGTAATTTGTGAGTTGTGATGGACTAGCGAGACTGTCGTACCAAGAATATCTAGGAGGAGTGGAAGAGGGAAGCAAACATGGCAAGCAGGTGGCGACCAGGGCGTTACAGGGCGTTATAGGGAACCTGTATAGGACGATTAGGTGGGGTTAGTTTTGAGTTGTGTCTCTTTCTGGTTCCTCTTTTGGAATTGTAGGGCTTCATTATGCTGACGGGACTGATGATGCCTAGTCAAGGAGGCTTTGCTTTGAACGTTGGAAAGCCAGAGACACGTTCAAGATGGTGTGATAATGTCCACATAAGGGTTTCTGGGTTTTTTGGGAGTATGGTGTGGCGTTTGAGGACGGGTGGTGGAGAGTTTACGGGGTTGGCGTTTTCTGGGCGCTGGTGGGTTGGCCGGACCTTTTTTGGCATACTTTTCTATTTTCTGCCTTTTTTGAATGAGAGGTTATAATGTGAGGAGGAGAGGTTTGTCTGCATGCTTCGGCGGTAAGCAGGCAGCCGGCGGGGACCTTTGTGACGGCGGAAAGTAGGGTCTTGACGATTTCTGACGAGGGTGTTGTCTTTTTTTTCGTTTTATTTCCTTTTTTACCTTTCCGTTTTATCTCGTGTCTTTCTCAGCTCTCTGCACGCAACGATAATGAGAGATTCTGGCTGGGATGGTATTTCCCCGGCCGCCACGATGCGTCTTCCGTTGCTGGAACAGGCCGTGGATTATCGGAATTGGAATGTCCCGTTACACAGGGTTTGCAACTTCTCCTCTGGTAACACAAAGAGACTAGGTGACCAGGATGAGGGTTTGAGAATCGGGGGTTGCGCAGCGTGGCTAGGACATTGATCCGCGGCCATCGAATGTGATTGGAGCTTTTTTGGCATGTTCGTTATTGGTGTGGGTCGTAGTGAAAGTGGCGATGTGCAAGATATCACTGTTTTCTTTTTGGCGGTTACAGGGATCTGAAGCGGGGCAAGGGCCGTGACTGGGGGATATCGGCTATAGGGTTGTCGGGAAGTCTTAATTCAAGGTCATTCTAGATGCCGCAGACGCAAGGGACCAATCAAGGAAGTAAAAGCCGCTAACGAATCAGGTCAGAGCTGACAGTGTCATGCACAAGCCTTGTCAACGACATCCTCCAGGGCAACATTCGACATGGAGGGATGGTTTCCTAGATATTGATTTTGGTGTTCAGATATCCCATATGGTCCCGGGACACATGGCGAGACACACTCGGCTCCAACCGAAAATCACACCTCGCCGTCTTCGGACGCGCCTTGATACCTTGTGAACACAGCAGACGGGGGGACACTTTTGTAACATGAATAGGGTTAAAGATGGTAATTCATGTGGCATATACATGGACGGCACGGAACAGGCTGGACAGGCGGTTACCGTCTTTTTTTTTCAGGTGGTTTGGACGTGCAGTGGCTTTTTGTGTGGCGAACTGAAAATCACACGTGTTGCCCGATTTTGACGGCTAGATTTCTTTTTACGCCCCAGAGATGTGTATTTATGGTCCGGGGTGGGACTATGTTACTATGCCGTGCTGGATGGATACTCTTGAATGCCACTACCGTTAGACTATCTTTTAGTACTCTTATACGTAGAGCAGAATCGCCTATATGGCCTGACATCACAAGCACAAGTGGCAGAGTCCAAGAGTTTTATTTTCTTTTGGCAGAGTAGTATAGTGATAATTACTAGTCCCACAGATTATCTTTGTCTTGGTGGTCTTGTGTAGTACACGACCCTAGGAGACCCTATCTATCGAGTTCTCGGAATGATTCTTTCGAGTGTAGTGTCTTTGAATGCGAAAGAGAGAGTTTATGAGGCCACCGACGTCACTGTGAAATGCAACCAGGTGTATAATAGACAAGTGAGACTTGTTAACTTTAGGGGAAAACTAGACTGATGAACAGTCTGTTGAAAAACACAACTAGTTTGATTGTTACATCACTTAATAAGATACCTCGACAAGTCAAACATGATTAGAAAAGGGCAAAATCAAGCCCTGGCAAAATACCGTGCATCAGCCCTTCCATGGCAAGCCATATTCTATGGGGGACAGGTTCTCGTAAGATGGTGGGTTTTATCCGCATGCTTGTTTGGGCACCGGTGGCTGCGTCTTTGCATTGGGATGCGTGCTTGTGGTGCTTTCAGGACGCGGGGGTCGCAAAGCCGTTTGGCCCAAGACGAGGGCTTTCTAAACTGACTGTAGGAATCGGGGGGGATGGTGGGGGATTCGGGTACTTGCAGGTGAAACGGGCGGTCGGCTGGACGACGAGGAGAAGATGTGATGGTGAGTTACTAGCCGGCTTCTCGGACGTGGAAGCGATAACTATCCGCCCTTTTTTTCGCCTTTTCGTCGAATGGTTCTTATTGTACCTGTCAGAGAAGGACTGGTGCCCAGTTTGTTACCGCTTGGACCTTTTCTAGCTGTCCTGCTGGATGCAGCTATCCTGTCGCCGCCCGTTAGAACTCATGCATATACTCCAACGACACAAAGATACATGTCCTGGTCCCAGTCATGTACACATGTATGTACGTGAGCGCATACATACATATATTCATACATATGTCCACACATTCAATGTAGAACCTCCCCAAATGGGAAATCCCTCCACTTGTAAGTTCGCCTTGGCTTTTACAGCCTGTATATTCTTCTGGTGTCTTCCCTGTCTTGGCGGTTCTCTCACTTGGAATAGCAAGACAAAAGACCAAGTCACGACGGATATCTGCTGCTGGTGGTCTTTTCCGTAATTTGGATCCTGCCGTTACAGACTAGGGGTGGGCGGAGGGGA
This sequence comes from Huntiella abstrusa, assembly GCA_025685495.1. NCBI lineage: Eukaryota > Fungi > Ascomycota > Sordariomycetes > Microascales > Ceratocystidaceae > Huntiella > Huntiella abstrusa. The sequence continues at coordinate 163,300 of JAJNMT010000234.1, read as the reverse complement.
AGGGTGTATCGGTACATGTAGATAGAAAGGAAACTGCGACGAACCGACGTTGGCTTGGGTTTACACCTGACTAAAGCTTTCTTGGTATTTCTTGGGCTTCCTTTTGTTTTCGTGGCATGCATGTGGATCATGGATAAGACGCAGCCATGCAACTGGATATATCTAGACATGCAAGGAAACGAAGGCAAAGGGACTTCCGTCCGGCTCTTCACTGTGAACATGCGTGGATAGCCACACTTGCTGCCTCAAAAAGCACCACATTTGTCAGTCGATCCAAAGACATACACGCCTCTCTGGTCATAGTTGGGCATTTTGTCAGAACAGTCCAGTCGAGACAACCCACTTGCAAGGACGCCCCCCCCCCCCCCCCCCCCAGCTCTTGCTCGCTGGCCCTGCCTACTTGCCTACAAACCACACACCCTTATTGGTGTTTCCACTCATCTGGCTATCTTTTTTAGCGGGCTGATTGATGGGCTTGCTATCGTGTAGACTGAGAAGATGCATTTCATTGCTCGCACCTCGTGCGCCAACGTCCACTGCAGCACGCCACTGCAAGAAATTACAGGCCGAGTTTGAACACCAAAGCCGTCCATCGAACCGCTTTCATCCACTTGGCCTCGTTATGTATGTTCTTTTTGTTCTGTATTTGTGACTGTTGACTACCTCGCCCTGCCCCATGGCCCATCGATCCCTCTACATCCCTCGTCCACCTGTCTCGCTACTCAGATAAATGAAATAAAATAGCCTACACAAACACTCTCTTTTCACTCCGTGGTCCCCGTTCTTACTGACGTCGGTCGGGCCAAAACTAGAAATTCGTCGCCCTGTAACCCGGACGGACATCCACCATCTACTTCTAAATACACACCCTCATAGTATACGCCCCTATTCACCCGTCCTCCGTATCTCTCGCCATGCTCCCGCTTCTCGCGACCGAAATCTGTCACTACAAAAAGCCATTCTAGCCGCCCCCAAAATAGGAACAATGTTAACTGCTAGGGTAGATTAACCAACTTCCCATACTTATAAATATACTTGGACGAAACAACAAGAAGAAGAGAGGAATAAAACAGACACTTGCCTTCCAAGACAACCACGATTCTGACCTGTCTAGCCTGTCCTCTTTTGCTCTCATCTGCTTCTCTCCTTGTCAGCTGAAGAAAACTCAACACCCACAAGCAACTTGCCCCCCTCTCTAGTTTGCTCTGACTGGTGCTTCCGTTGGCCATTCTGAACCTGCACGCACACCCCTGCCAAGGACCTTCTCTATAAGACTTGTCGACAAGCCGGCTTCCCTCGTCTCGTTCTCTTGTCTGTTCATGTTGACACCGTCACTTTCAACTCCCCTGACCTGCACATACTTCTAAACCCCACTCCAAACCAAGTCTATCTGTCTCGTCGGTCCTCAGCACCGACACCGTGGCCAATATCAGACAACTCAGACCGTCACGAGTCCGGACCTGGTTTCCCTGACTGATTGCCCTTATATATACATATATATTCCCGCTTCATATATAGCTATATTCCTTGGTAATATCTCTATATATATTCTTTTATATATCAAGGACCGGCCACCACCACCGCCGCCATATCCGCCACTTTCTCGTCCACGGCAGGTTCACTTCTCACCCTCCCAGAAACATCGCCCTTTCTGCCCAAGAATTCTATCAACCCTGCTTCGTTTTGTGTTCCCGTTCTTTCTCGTCAGCTTTTTCTTCTTCGTCTCCTTTGTTTTCTTTTTCTGCCGTCTATCGCCATCATCTTTGTCGTCGTCGGTTTTCCCCTCTCACGCCGGGCGATTACCCACACCTGATCGCACCTTACAACCCACACTTGTGAATTTCTGTTCCTTCTAACTCGAGAAGGCCTTGGGTTTATCTGCCATAAAATACCCGTCTTTCTTGTTTTAGATTTCGGACACTGTCGACCCAATTTATTTCCTGACAACTCTTCTTTTCTGCTTCACTACCATAACCCATTTCTGGTTACTTTGTTGGTTTTGCTTGCCTTCAACTTGTTTACAGATTGATTCTTTGTCTGTGTTGTCTCATTTCAGTCTCGTCTACGATACAACTTCGCGCCTTGTCTTGTCGCTCCACTTTACCCCCCTCTTCGCAATCTTGGGTCACCGCCATCATCCATTGTCTCGCCATCTTCTGCGAGTCCAGTCCCATCTTGACTGTCCCAAGAAAGACTTATTACCAAAAACCCCGCTCCTCAAAAACCCGCCGCTGGCCACAGCATCTGCTTGTCTCGCAACTGCCAACCCAAAAAGAAGTCAACAAGGAAAAAAGAAAAAGGGTCCAGTGGCTCCCGTTCGAGTCTCCGCCTTGCTGATACCCCACTCCCGATATAGTCTTTCTTCGTCTCATCCCATCTCGCACTCTTGGTGCTCCCGAAACCTGCCACTTCCCGTCCATCAAAAAAACACTTGTCCCGCTTACCAGGACACAAGAAAAAAGAAACAAAAAAAGGACACCCGCCAAAGTGTAGTCCTCCCACATATTATTGTCCCATCCGGTACGTACCATAGCCTCCGATCATCACACACATACACGCACACACACACAAACGAGTCCGTAAAGTCCCACAACATACTTCATCAGACCCTCCTTACCCTCTGTCGTCATTGTTCGCCCTCGCCGCAGTACCACAGACCCGTCATTATCGCAGTATCGGCTTCCACGAACTTGTCCTCGGCCCATCACAACTTTGGCCCCAAGTCAAGCCAAGCCAAGCCAAGTCACGCTTTTTTTCTTACCCCCTCTGGCTCTTTCTTGCACACTTACCGCCGCCTCGCTCGTGTTTGACTTTGAGTCAGGCTCCACACCGCCCCTCGTACTCCAGTTATTCCACTTTGTGTTATTCCACCACCCCCAATACCACCACAATCACGTCCATCTCCGACTCTCTTAGCCCCCACGTCACTCAGAGATGTTCTGTGGCTGTCGTTTGGTTACCTCTGCTTACTGACACTGTCTCCCGTTTCCTTCTTTTCTTCTTCTTCCAGGTCCCAAATCGCAGCCCAACCATCTTGTGGTAACCTGCCTCACAACTATAGCAAATCTCTTTTAAGTGTCTCCCAAGTCGCTTGATTCTCGTCAGCCCAGGAACCGCTTCCTGTCTGTGACTCGACCGTCTCAACAAATACAACACACAGAGGCACCTCGCTACCGTCACACCAAACTCTTAGATAGTAGCCCAAAATATGGACTACCACATGGATGTTCAGGTAGCTCCTACCTCAAACGATATGAGGTAAGTCTAGTCGTCATAGTTTTTTTTCTTCTTACTGTTGTTCGTTGCTGGTTCTCTCTTCTCCTGCTCCCTGACTAGTGTCTGGACAGGATCTTGACGAGTGCGCCCGGCCCGCTCAAGGCCCAACCAACGCATTAAATCGCCAGGCCTAATCAAACAGCCAATCCACTCGCAAATCCGTCAAGCCAATCCACATGGGCATTGTGCTGTTGGCTTCCCAAAAGAATCTGCAAATCGCCCAACCTAGCAACGAGATGCCAAAACCAGTTAGTGCTTGTGCCACTACAACGGCTGCCGGAATATCTCCTTTTGTGCCTTTTTTACATATTTTCCAGCCCTTTTTTACACTATTGCTTGACTTTCAGTGAGTCCCGTGTGGTGGTACCACGTCGGTTCATCCCGTCATACAAGAAAGAGCAAGGGTTATGCTTCTGATCGTCCATCATCTGCCGGGCCTTGGCTTGGGATATTCCTCTGGGCTGGCCTTGCATCGCTCGTGGCCTTTGCTTGCTTGTCCGCTGCCCAAATCCCCGGTCGCATCATTAGGCCGTGCTTCTCATCCACTTACTGTGCTATTGGGTTGGTACAGCGAATTGTTGTGGGCCGGTGGTCTGCCTGGTAGTATAGTATGCCAGCTACTAGCTACGACTTTTGTACACCTACCTTGCTTCTCGTTTTGGTCGCAATATCTCTTTCGCTCCTTGGACCACCCTCGGATTTCCCCCCAGCGGCAATTGCCGTTTTTTTTCTCATATATTTTTTGCTTGACTTTTACCCCATTTGTGCCTCATGATTTTTCCCATCATTTGTGCTACTATAAATTCCGACCACCTCTCTTTCTGATTCAACTTTCCCTTCATCATCCGGTTACCGTTTTTTTTTACTTTTCGTGTTTATTTCTGGTCAAATTATCCGCTATTGCATCGAAAGTCTTTTCGAATCTTGTTGAAAATCCCCTTTTACCATTGGGCTTTTTATCGGGTTCGTTTGTATTGGTACTACATCTCCATTGTCACGCCCCTTCTTCCGTTTTCACTTTGGCCTACTGGCTTGCCGTGGCTTTGCTTTTCCCGTCTCGGGTGTCTGTCCTAGCCGTATGTACATAGATGCGTACATACATAGGTAATAGATGTTGGTCGCGACCTATCTGTCGTACAAGCTGACTTGCATCTGTCGATTCGTCTCGTCTTTTGCCTCTACTTTGGGCTACATGCTTCCATTGGGCAAAACGACATAGAGTACGTCTCGCATCTGGTCCACCGTGTGTCTTGCACTGCTACTCGGCCTTGGTTTCCCGTTGGTTCTGTTGATTGGTCCTTCTGCATTATACCCAACAGATGCCTGCCTCTGCCGTCCTGTATGTCTAGCTGTCTGTGCCACCCGGCCGTGGACATGTCTGTCTACATGCGAATGTGTGAAGAACATGCATAGAGAATGCTGTCCTCTGGTTGTATCCTCGGTGGTGATTCCCGCTGTTGGTCATGTGGAAGGCTAGCCTTGGTCCGAAACCTTTTTTCCCTTATCCCCGCTGTCGTCCTGTCGTAGACGCCACGCGTCTTAGGCATCATCCGCGATTCCGTTCTAGTCTTTATGGCCAAACTAGACCCCTCAGCCGACCTTCTTTGGTGATGTTTCCATTTACATTCCGATACTCAACCTGTCCCAATGTTTGGATACTCCGTGTTTGCTTGCTGTGGTCTGGTTGTACAGGCACTATTAGTCGCCAGGGGCTCTCTCTCTATCTGTCTGGTTCTTACGTGTTGGCTGCACTTCATTCAACACGCCGTCCATCAAACTTTTTATGAGACATCGGGCCTCAAGATGGCTGTCTATCGCCGCATCTCCTTGTCTCCATTCACATATGCGCATACATGCACATCCAGACAGACACACACTTTCATACATGACCACACCCTTAACATGGTCCTTGAGACCTCCAGCCTCCAATGCCAGTGGCCAAGGCCCTATTCTACCCCGATCTCGTCTCTATATTTTTCTCTCTTTTCGTCTTCCCTGGACGTCCGTCGCAACCCCAGTGGGCATCATGTCGCTGGTCCAAGGGTCAACACCCTCACCGGCCACTTGCTAGCAAAGCTCCGAAACTGTGTGCAACCATGCACTCCAAGTGCGTGTGCTTGGTTGTCTTGCATTTGCTGTGTGCGACATGGACCTTGACCTTGCGGACTCGACCAACAAAGCTGATTTCTCTACTTTTTCCGTTTTTGTATTATTCTGTGCCTCTCTTTTTGCCCTTGTCTGTGGACTCTAGACTAATCTTACTGTGACTCCTTCATAAATAGATACACCTCGGAAACCTCTCTTTCAATTGATAACACTGTCGCCTCCACCGACTATTTTCCTCAGTCGACATTGAACCCTTCATCACAGTACACACCCGATAACAACACATTTTACTCGGCATCCAGCACTTTATTTAACGCTGCTCTTGATCCTCGTCCCAATCGTCTCGGTTCAAAGTAAGTCTTTCTATTCTTTTTTACGACGACTACTACTTTTTTTCACTCTTCTTTTTTCATTGCAACTCTTCATCGTCGTTCGACCCTGCCCCTCCCCCTGTTCCACTCATTGCCTTGTTGTTGTTCTTCGCCCCATCAGTCCAGTCGCAGCAAACGCACAAGCCTCCCATCATTGTTGTCTGACTAGTTGTCAGTCCAGTCCCCCGCCTCCCATACCTCACTTTGGGCTTGTATGCTTGTTTCCGCACCGTTCACGTTACGCTACACCCGGCAGTTTTTGGTCTCATTTTGTCGTCTGCTTAGTCTACATGCGCCTTGGCCGTCTGGACCCCGCGCTTTTGACCTCTTTTCTATCTACCCAACGTCACACAATTTTGCCCCTCGCCGTCATAAATCCCAAATTTTGTTTTCTACGCGCCTTATTTTCAACACCAATGTCCCCCCGGATCAGCCCCTCAGTATGCCATTGGGAGCTACCGCTTGAGGTGTCCATTTGCCGGACCCACTTGCTCTATTATGCTAGTCTCCAGTCTTCTGCAACTCCTCTTCCCTCTTGGGCATTGCAACCTGCCGAAAGTTGTTCGTTCATCTTTTCAGTCGCTTTCACGAATCCTTTTGGCATGCATGGGAAATCTTGTCTGCACCTAGTCGGGCCCACAGTCGTCAATTCTTAGCTCGTGCTCGACGAATCGCGATCCGGCGGGGTCCCACTGATGGGTCTGGGACTCTTTGACGCTCATGCAGCTTGGACAGGACAAGACAAGACCAGACAGCCGAACACAAAGTTGCCGGTTGCATCCAGACAATGGAAGGCTAGTGTCGTCATATCTGTAATGGGTGTATTCCTTGTGGTGTAGGTGGAGCTAGCATCGGCTTGATCATTTTCTCGATTCGCGATTGCGTCTTGATTTGGATCGTATCTTATGCACTCACCGGCTCTTGTCGGGCACCTGGGACTCCAGCTATCATGCTTAGCTAGCAGTCCGATTCACCTTGTCTATGCTAAATCGCCAGCCAGAAGCTTCTGTTCCTCTTCCATTGGATTCCATATTCATGCACATCCGGAACTCCTCCGCCACTTTTGGGGCATTACGGATTGTGGCGTCGTTCCCTTTGGCTACTCTGGATGGCACACCTTCGAATGGGTGGACGGATAAGCCGATGCTGATTGGTATTGAAATTTGCCGCATGATGCGCATTTTGTGCAAGTCTAGGCTGGTCAGCCTCCAATGATTTTTTGCCCTTTGCCTCTGAGCACAATGTGGGCTTCTTTTTTTGGTATGCCTACGCCTTTGTCTGCGAATCTGTCCATGGTTTGCAGATTATCCTAGTCATGGGCCAAGCGTAGGTCTTGGCTCGGCCCTGGTCGCGACTGTGATTGTGGTTCATCGGTTCAGACAAGACCCATAATGCCACTAAGCCCGGAATTCTGCCAGTGCCGATTCATTCACTGCGACTGGGAATCTGCCAAATACCTTGGCTTGCGTGCATACACAAGCGCCCTTCTGGGGTGTATGTGCACTACGCTTGGCCCTGGCTCCTTTGGCATCCCTTTAAGTTGACCTTGGCGATGTATCATTTTCCAGTGGAAAATACTGCCTCGAGCTGTGTTAAATTCCCGAGAAGAAAGCCTTTCGCTTCCACGCTCCTCCACTGCCGTGGCAATCGGGCCCGAATCAAAGACCCCAGTCTTTGCTTGCTTCGGCTGAAGACTTTCCGTGGCGACACCTTTTTTGCCCAGCGTCTTTCTTGCCATTCCAGCCCTGTAGTTTAGCGTTATCCCCGCTTCTATAAGGGTTGAACTTCGGTCAGATCTTGCGTGCTACACAAGACGGTGTGCACAAGTGTGTGTGCTTAGCGGCCCCTCGCAGCTTGAAGAGTGGCGAATTTGTGCGAGTCAGTTCTTGTGCTAGTTTTCCTTGATTATTCGTCACTCGTGATTGCTTTCTTTGCAATTGACAGCGCGAGGCCAGTAAAAACTAGCAATTGCTGAACGAAGCTTATTCGTTGTAACTCAGGCAAGTGCGTGGAGTCATTTTTGGTAGTTTCACGGCTCTGTACACATACAACTGTATATGATCAGTCGGGACCTGAGGTTGATTTTCTTCACTCCCGTTACTTTGGTCTATTGTTCCTGGGGAACACAAGACCAACAACGTAACACATACTCAACCCCACTGACCCTGTCGATATGCACGACAAGCTTCGATGAGAATCAGCCTCCCCTCATTCATTTGGACTTCAATTTAGTGTTGCCAGTGCCGTGGAGTACCATGTTACACCTTCTCTAGTTGTTGTCTAGTTTGGCGAGCAGTGGAGAATAGCGAGAGCGAGACAACAAAACGTACTGAGTGGACTAGGTCTGGTGACTGGCTTGGTTAGGCCCCAGGATCAAGCCATCTATGCATCTGTCCGTGTTCCTTGACTGTATATTCCTTGAGCCTGTCATGGCTGGCCGATTGCTACATTTGGTTATTTCTCCCTCTCCCGTAGTTGCCCAACCCGTCTATCCCCTAACCCATTGCGTTTGACGGTCTTGCCGTTTTCACTCGGCCTTGCGCATACCCACAACTTTTTTTTCGCTTTCCTTCCCGTTCCCTGCCAGCCTTGTCGGCGGTTGAGGTTGACTTGACAATCGGTCGTCATTTTATTTTGCTGCCCCGCCCCGCCTGTCTCTCTTCTTTGCTCTGTGTTCTCATTGCCCCTCTTTCGCCTTTCTTCCCCCTCCCCCTCCTTCTGAATTCTTTTGCTTCTCCATTTGATTTAATTATCTTTTTTTTCTGGGTTGCCTTTTTTTTGGTTCTTTCTAGAACATCCTGCTGACATTGACCGGCTTGCAGCACGTCCACTCCGGGTATCCCCCATGCCCATCGGAATACACTTCCGCACCCAGTGAACCAAATCAGCGCCCGCGACCAGTATTCGACGGCCACGCCGTCACACCGCCGAACTTCGGATTTTTCCACGCGATCTCCCTCCTTTCCCGGCAGTGGCATGAGACGCCATAATAACATTTCGCCTCCAGTCACCAGCCCAGTAAACAGCTTTACCCCGTCTCTCGCTATGAACGATTCATACAACTCCAGCAAGGCCCCGGCCAACCAATCACCACCGTTGGACCCCGTCGTCACGTTGGGATCCCTTCACTACACAGACGCGCCGAATACCCCAATTCAGCTGACTATTAACGGTAACATTGATAAGGGCTTCTTTTTATCGCAAGAGGGCGAATGGACATGCTATCGCCGCAACTACTTTTCTTGTGTGTGTTCATACGATCTGTCGCCTTACTATCCTAATGGCCACATTCAGTTCACCAAGACGGGCCACTCGCAGCCGTTCCAGGTCCTGGGTTTTGCTATGTGTATATCGGCGGTCGTAGCTGAAAACGACACTCATGCTATTGAATTGGTGCAACACACTCCGAAACGCGATAAGGGCCCGATTGCGAAGCCAGCCAAGATACCACTTTCACCCCGCCAGCCCGGCCAGTCACATCATATTCCTGTATACGACCAACGCTTCGAAGCGCCTTTTACGACCAGCGCTGCACCCTTCCAGAACGAGCACACATTCGAGCGCATTCAGTTCAAACAAGCCACGGCCAACAATGGCAAACGACGAGCCGCTCAACAATACTACCACCTGCTTATTGAAGTATGGGCTGATGTTGGCCAACAAAGCCCCGACCAGTACATCAAGGTTGGTCACTGCAAGTCGGCCAAGATGATTGTGCGCGGGCGGTCTCCCGGTCACTACCAGGCGGAGCGGCGCGGTAGTGCCAGCAGCGGCCCTGGCGGTGGTCCTGGTGGACTCCCGAGCCACTTTGGAGGTGGTATGATGGACGCTGGCTTTGGCGGTAGTATGATGGGTGCACCTTACCCTGGCACAACTTTTGACAGCCGCCAAAATATTCCTTACACGCCGAACAGACATCATGCCATCAACCACCAACACAGCGTGCCTTCAGAAGCTGCGATCATTCCGCCCGACGAAGCCAAAGCTATTGATCAAACCAAGGGCTACCAGTACTATGGAGGTTCTGTGTATGAGGGTCATGAGAACAAGACTTGTGTTGACATGTACTCGCATCAGCAACGTACCGAAGGTTATGATACGGTTAACCGTGACGGTGCGCAGCTTCCGCAGATTTACCGGCAGGGTGCTCTTATGCAAGGCCAGACGTGCCGGCCATTCCAAGGCAAGCCCAAGTCTGAGGGCATGTATCCGTCGGGTCTTGTACCGCAGTCTGGGTTGAACATGTGAGCGAGCGATATGGATGAATTCGGGACGACTTGACGTTTGATGATGACTTTTTCTTTTCGCATGTTTGTTTTTGGGGGGTTACGGGATAGCGGGATGGTATAGAAGGGGAGTCTTCTTTTGCTTTTCGTTTTTGGGGGATGGGTAACCTTTTGGGGTGGATGTTTGTGTTTACATTGTCATCATTATCGTTTTCTCCAGTCCTGCTTTCCGTGGTCCATTTTCGCTTTCAACTGTTCACGCTTGGCTTTGTGTTCTTTTTGGTTCTTGGTTATCCTCTTCTTGCTCCTTTCGTTTTTCTTGTTTCTGGTTCGTGGTTCCCGTTTTACTTTTTTCTTTCTATCGGTCATTCGTTTTGCCTCTTGCTCTTTTCATCTCTTTCTTTTTACGACTGGAAGAGAATGTGTAATGAATCTTGGTGTATTCCCTTTGTTTTTTTTTCCTTTTCTTCCCTTTTCTGTGATTGCCTCGACGTCACATGTATGTGCGTGGGGATATTTGTTGCTATGGTATAACTTGTTCGGTTCGAACAGTCTGCCCGAGGAAGTTTGTAGTGGGTTTTGTTGGTTTCGAGTCCTTTGTCAAGGGCGGTTATTTGCATGACACGTTTTTTTTATTTCCTTTCTTTGCTTATCTAGTTTATCTCTCAATTGTTGTTTTCCTTTGGTTGGCTCGATGCCTAGGTAGTCATTTTGGACAAATACATCAGTGTATTCAAGTTGTTGGTCGGTCTTGTAATCTGCGTGCAGTATGTATGATGTGCATGTAGAATGTATGGTGTGTCTATCTACACACTGTATATATGTATGCATGTTCATGCATATGTACATATGTATGTATGTACATATATACGTGAGAAAAAGAAAGCAAGGAACTAACGGGTGCATAGAAAGTGACTTCTTTGCATGCACCCAAGTATCAGGTTGGTCTCATTCTGTGATGGACCATACGTTTATATGGAGTATGGTGGGATGAACAGGACTTTGTGGGGTCTTTTGGTGGTGTGCAGACGGGATATCGGATCGGATGTATCAAGTTGACTGTTAGGGTTATATCTTGATTCTCTTGATGTTGGGGGTGTAACGTGGTACCATGAGGAGGACATTAAAGAAGAAAAGAGACGATAATTAAGACGTCAAAGTGATTGAATGTATTTTTTGACTAGAGAATAATGTACAAATCGGTCGATTTTTGTTTTTGCAAGTCTGGATGATAGCCATCACACTGACTTACGAGGAAACGACGATGCAGAGGAAAATCAGAAGACCCACTTCTGACAAGCCACCCCGCCAAATATTGATCCCACCTTTATCGCGTGAACTGGGTTGTTCGTCAGGGGGGGATGTCCATCCGTCTTTTTCCACGGGTTTGTTTTTTTGGGAATCCCTTGAAGAATTATGCTGGTGGGGCTGGCTGGCTTTGTTGGTTTTATCGTCGTAGCTGTGGGTTTTATTCTGATGTAGTAGTATTGGAGGTTACCGGGGCGGCTGGTTTGGAGGGACTGGAGGGGTTGTTGGTTGATAGCTTCTTGGTGGGGTCCCAGATGAATCGCCAGATCCAGTCGCTCATGGATACTACTTGTTTCATGGCGGGCACGTTGTGTACGCGGATTATGTCGGCGCCGCCGGCGATTGAGGCGGCGACTGTAGCGGCGGTCCCGAAGTCTCGGTCGGCGGGGGAATCTACCTTTGTAGCGGCGCCAATGAAGCGTTTCCGACTGGGCCCGATTAACATGGGCATACCGTGAAGACCAGGCCAAGATGATAAAGTAGGGATATCAGCTAGTAGCCGGATATTTTGCTGGGCATCTTTAGAGAAGCCTAGGCCGGGGTCAAGGAGGATTCTCCAGCGACGGATCCCCGCGGCTTCGGCGGCAGCGACCCGTGAGAGGAGGGAGTTGGCGACGGTTTCTGTCACGCCTTGCGGGTATGTGCGGTTTTCACCAGAGTCCATTGTACAAGGTGTTGTAGTAGTGGTGGGGGTGCCGCGCATGTGCATCATGATGATTGAGCAGGAGAGACGAGCGACGGTGGGGAGCATGGCGGGGTCAAGGAGTCCGGCGGACACATCGTTGATTATGTCGGCGCCGGCGGTAATGGAGGCTTCGGCGACGGACGCACGGAAGGTGTCGATGGAGATGGGGATGGTTTTTGCTAGTGGGTGTTCCAGCGTTCTTACAGCGTTGATGGCGGGGAGAACTCGCGATAGTTCAATGGCGGGATCTACAGCGGGAGAACCGGGAGCTGTGCTGTGGCCGCCTATATCGATGATGTCGGCGCCGTCACGGAGGAGGTCGGCGACACGTTGGGCGAGGGGGGTTTGTGCGGCGGTGGGGCCGTCGGAGAAGGATTCGGGGGAGGCGTTGAGGACGGCCATTGTGAGGGTTTCTTTGGACGGGCGGAGAGGGGTGAGTGTTTTGTGGGGGGTTAGAGGGTGTAGGGAGGTGAGATCCGGGGAAGGAGGGATCCGTTCGAGGAGGGTTGAGATGGGGAGCCAGGGTTTGGTGGGAGAGAGAGGGGTGTTGGGGATCAGACTGGGTGTGTTAGTAGAGTGGACTTGAGAAGGTAGGTGGTTGACTTACTCTGCTAGAGGACGGAGAACAAACTCCCTTTCGGGGATGCCAATGTGTGGGATCACCAAGTGAGGGAGGGAGACTTCTTGGCCTTCATACATGAGGATATCCAAGTCAATATTCCGAGGGCCCTTATCGATGAGCTTCTTTCTTCCCATATCAATCTCAATAGCCTGAAGTTCCTTAAGTAACTCCTCCGGTTCAAGTGTCGTTTCAACCTACAACTTGTCAGTCATCGCTCTCTTCCTCACATCATCAAAAACTCACCTCAGCCGCACCATTAACAAACGCATCCTGCTCCAAGACATACATCGGGGCCGTCTCATATAACAAACTCGTTCTCAAAACCTTGATCCCCCTTTTATCCATCTCCCGACAAGCCTTTTCGATCTCCGAAATGCGTTCTCCCAAGTTACTCCCCAGCGCGATATACGCTTTCCGCGGTCCTCTCTTCTCCGTCCCGGGAGTTCCACATCCCCCACAGCATGCATAGCTCCGAATGCCCGTTTGAGCCCTCGGTAAGCGGGTTGCTACCCTACTAAGTAACCTCGACATCTCACTAATCTAGCCTGTCGTCTGGATAATGACGTCGTCTTCTTACGACTAAATCCTCCCGTTGTAGCACAAGCGGCTGAAAAATATCATGTGTCCATGACGATATCAAAGGGGTTTCTTAGGGTTCGCTTGACACGTGAGCTAGTGGTTCACATGTCAAATGGAAAGCTGGGGTAGTTGGAGACAGCACTAAGAGAAAGCGCGGAATAGCAATGTCACGAGGCGTGGAAAACTCCAAGACCGCGGTAATTTGTAGCGGGTGGTGTTGGATTGAATACGGGTTGGTGGTTCTTATCAATCGAAGCGAGGTCTGCAGGTACGAGCGTCTGGCCCATGTTGATATTGATGGGGAGGTTCGGAGTTTCCAAAGTCCGCCGGATTTGGGCTTGATAGAATGCGAAGTGTACATACGGATGCATATGTGCATACACATGTGGATAATCCCATCTACCAAGATGTGCCCCTTCCAATTCAAACGTGTCATTCACCCAACTCTATATCTTCATGTCGTAAAACCACCAAAACAATTTACCCACCTCCCAAAATGATGTCGTACATACCTTCAAATCAAGCCTCGGCTTCCCAAAATTCGCCCCTGGACAAAGCTCCCACCACACGCCAAACGCGGACCGACGAGGAAATTGGAGAAATGGCGGGGACAAGCCAGACGGGAAGGATAACTAGGGTATCCTACCCACGCCCCAGAAGAAGCGCATCGCATATAAAACCAGCAATCAGCGTGCGGAAAATTCCCATATTTTGATTTATTCTTTCCATCTTTACCAAAGACTTTGCAAAAATGGCTTCTCCACGTGAGTTTTTTTAAGACCGCCCATGTGGTCTGGTTTGGCCTGGCTGGAAAAAGTGACTTGACTGACATGCCCAGAACAATTACGTACCCCTCTCACCGATCTCTTCAAGATCAACCACCCCATTCTCCTCGCCGGGATGAACGTCGCCGCCGGTCCCCGGCTCGCTGCCGCTGTCACTAATGCCGGTGGCCTGGGTGTTATCGGTGGAATGGGGTATACCCCCGACATGCTGCGCGAGCAAATTGCCGAGTTAAAGGAGCATCTTACCGACAAGAATGCGCCATTCGGCGTCGACCTTTTGTTACCACAAGTAGGCGGTAACGCGCGCAAGACCAAGTACGTAAATTGCCCGTCACCTTCAATCCCCCCACATCTAACGATTTTCTCCCCGTGAATTAGCTACGACTACACCAAAGGCAAACTCGACGGCCTCATCGACGTAGTCATCGAATCCGGCTGCAAACTCTTCGTCTCCGCCGTCGGCGTCCCCCCCAAATCCGTCGTCGAGCGTCTCCACGCCGCCAAAATCGTCTACATGAACATGGTAGGCCACCCCAAGCACGTACAAAAATGCCTCGACCTCGGCGTCGACATCATCTGTGCCCAAGGCGGCGAAGGAGGCGGCCACACCGGTTCCGTCCCCACCACCGTGCTTATCCCCGCCGTAGTCGCCGCTTGCAAGGGCCACAAGTCCCCTGTGACCGGCGGCCCCGTACAGGTTCTCGCGGCTGGCGGTATTGCCACCGGAGAGCTGGTTGCCGCGGCACTGATGATGGGTGCGACGGGTGTGTGGGTGGGTACGCGGTTCATCATGACAGAGGAAGCTGGTGCCCCCAAGGAACACAAGGAAGCTGTGCGGACTGCATCATTCGACGATACCATCAAGACTCTCATTTTCACTGGACGTCCCCTTCGTGTTCGGAAGAACCCATACATCGTCAACTGGGAGACTGAGCGTGTTGCTGAAATCAAGGAGTTGACCGCCAAGGGCAAGTTGCCATATCTTCACGATTTGGAAAAGTTGGAGGAGAAGGATCCCGATGATGATTCGTTGGACCAGTACCGTCCATGGTTGATGGGCAAGTGCGCAGCGCTTGTGACGAAAACCATGCCTGCCAAGGATGTTGTAGATGAGCTTGTCAACGATGCTGCCAAGGCCATCCGGACACACTCTCGGGCATTGGCGAAGTTGTAAGCGGGTTATAGACGGCTGTGGTCGACATGGTATCCAGATTTTTGTTTGAATTTACTGTATTAGCAATGTATTAAAATTGAACCAAAAAAACTGCAGTGTATATTTTAAATCAAAGAAAAGTGACAAAACCAAAAACAATCTCTAAACCTCCTAGTTGCCCAGATATTGCCGAATGGCACCCTGCAACTTGACAGCACCATCTCCCAAAGCATTCGTCAAACTCTCCAGGTCATCACCCGCCGTCAGGCCAAACTGCCGCACAAAGTCCTTGGCCGCAGTCTCCAAATCACCGTAATCGCCATCCAAACCACCGCCAACATCCTCCTCCTCTTCCCGTCCAAAGTACGCATTCGAAGAAATCGCTGTCGCACCCTCAAAGCCTTGAAGTCTGCCCTTGGCCTCACTCTGCGCCGCCGGGTCATACACACCCTTGCCAAAGAACTCATCAGACGAAATACCCTTTTGCGAACCAAACTTCTTGCGCGCAAAGTCATCACTATCGTCAGCTGCCGCCGCCTTGATGGGACCTACAGAGCCAAAGCCACCAGTACCAGTCTTCTTAGCCGCAGCGCCAGCGCCCGCACCACGGGGTCCACCAACCTGACCGAAACCAAGACGGGCAAATCCCATACCAAGTCTCTCCGTGTCAGCCGCCGTCTTCTCGCGCGATGACGATGGCGCAAAACCTCCGCGTGTCGGACTAGCCGGGGTTGGGGCCAGAACATTAGACGCCTCAGCCTTCTTCGACTTGGCCGCCTCAGCAGCGACAGCCTCTTCCTCCTCCGGGTCGTAGCCCAACTTAGCAATGCGCTCGGCTTCCTCCTTGGCCTTCTTCTCCGCCTCGTCAAAGTCGATAACATCGGCCGAGACAACCTTCTTGGCACCCAACTTGGACGTCACCTTTTTTGCGCCCAGAACGTTCTTGCGCGCCGCGGGGCCCTTCTTGCCGAGCGCAGCGGAAGTAGTGATGCGCGCGGCTGCCGGCTTGGCGTCGGTGGCGGGCTTGGCGAGCGGTGATCCAGTTCTGGCGAGAGGAGAGGCGGTGCGGCTGATGACGGGAGGAGTAGCTGTGCGGGAGATCGGGGGAGTGGGCTTCTTGATGGTGGGCTTGTCCCAAGACGAGAAGAAGTCGTCATCGTCGGCTTCAGGGGTTTCAGCGTCGGCCTCAGCGTCGAGAACAACCTCGCCGGGGAATCTATTCTTGGTTAGTACTTGACGAGTTTTTTTAAATTGTCGACTCTTCAAACTCACTCCTTAGCATCCCGCGCAGCGCGGCGCTTCAACTCTTCCTTGTACTTGGCGGCAGTGGCAGAGTGGTACTTGGTCTTAGGGTCCTTGCTGTTAAGCGCAGCCGAACCACCGTTCTGCTGGAAGAACTTGGTAGCCGACTCGTTACCACCAACCTTCATCATGCGCAACTGATCCCATTGCCATTCTATCCATAAAGTCAGCCATGGTTCCCAAAATCCAAGCTTCAGTATAACATACGATCGAGGTTTGTCGAGCGAACAAAAGAAATGTGAACACCGAGGTTGCGGTGGTTGGCCGAGCAGTCGAGACACAGGTAAATACCAAAGGGAACCGACGTCCAGGTTGGGTTCTTCTGGCTACAGTCGAAGCAGATCTGACATCAAAATCACATGTTAGCCGGCGTAACACATAAATGCGACCAGGGTGTCTAGTTTTCTATGGAAAACGCACCTTGTTGGCAGGCTTAGTCTTGAGCTTCTCAAACATCTTCAGCGACTGCTGTTTCGTAGCAAGAGCGGCCATGGTGACTGATGCGCGGTAGCGACCGGTAGCGTGTATAAAGGGATATTGTGTATCTGTAGAAAATCGGGAAGAGGTCGGCCTTTCGAGACGGACTTGGTACTTGGCGATAGCTTCGTTGGCGAACAAGGAGATGACAGGGCAATTCGAGGCGCAACGTGGGGTGTAGCCGAGACGTAGAAATGGCGTTTAGGAAAGATATATCAAAATAGCGATAACAATGCAAGCAATCGTCAATGTACTAGGAGCGAGAAACAAAAATCGCTAGCCAATGGGGAAAACAACGCGGTTATCGTACAAATCACGATAAATTCAAAATAGTCTCAAAAGGTTGAAGAGGGGCTCCAGGAAATGAGGCTATCGAACAAGTGGTGTAGAATGCTGACTTGGCCAAGATACCAACTCATTCAATTGCCTTCCAGGGGCTTTTCCCTGCCGCGTAGCGCCATATGCACTGAAACCGTTAGTGTCCCATTTGAGCCCATTCTGCCGGGCGGTGAATCCCTTATTCGAGTCTTTGACCTGCGTCTCGGCAAATGGAGGAAACCCACTGGCATCGCATCGTTGTCTGGAGCTTCCCTTATGCATATATGCGCCTGAGAATCCCGGTCTTTTACAAAAAAGAGGATTCTACTTGCTGACTAACATTTTGTATACACTCACTTACACGCACACTTCATCTAATCATGAACTCACGAACCACCGTCCGTCCGACTATTCGGAACCTAACCCGCCGTACATACGCCACAATCGAGCCTATCCCCCGGCCCGCATCGATAATCAACCCGCCGCCGCCGTCCAATGATAAACGGCCCCTCGTAACCCCGTTCAATGACGATGGCCGCGTGGCATGGAAGGACCTTTCGGTAGCGGAAAAGGCGGCGCGGACAACCCAGCAGAGTTTCAACTTGGGTTTAGTAGCAGCGGGTGCAGTTGCAACTGTATGTAGATGTGTTTGTAGAGAAATCAAGTTTGACATGCTAACTTTAGTATAAGGGTGTTTTGGTATATACCATGTTTGATGAGGTCTTTGCGCCCGAGAGTAAGACGGCACAGTTTGCGAGAGCGGTTAGATTGATTAAAAATGATTTCCGGTGTACGGCGGTTCTTGGGCCGGCGGGCGATATCTGGGCTCATGGTGAAGCTACCTCAAGCAAGTGGGCCCGTTCACGACCAATTGCGTATGTCTCCCGTCTCAACTTTTACTCGCATATAGCTAACCTATCTTTAGGTCGTCCGTTGAAACAGATTCGTCCGGTACTGAACACATGCACATGAGATTCTACGTATGTCCTCTATACATTCCCACCACGTACCCAGCTAACACATTTCTCTCTAGGTTGAAGGTAAAAAGGCCATGGGAACCGCCCATCTCTACATGGTCAGACCGGCCGGAACAGACGAATTCCAGTACAAATATCTCTACGTTGATGTCCCCGGCCATTCCCGGATCAACGTCAAGAGAGACGAGACGGGCTCCACCAAG
The DNA here is from genome assembly GCA_025685495.1 of Huntiella abstrusa. Lineage (NCBI taxonomy): Eukaryota > Fungi > Ascomycota > Sordariomycetes > Microascales > Ceratocystidaceae > Huntiella > Huntiella abstrusa. Next base: position 144,912 of record JAJNMT010000234.1, on the reverse strand, counting down.
CGGAGTGTTTTCAGTTTCCTCGGGATGAAGTGGTAAACTACCGCTATCCCAACCTTCTTATCATCAAGAAGTGTGTGTATCAGTATAGTTAATGAGTATATGACTGCCTATCATCCAACTATCGTCAAGTGACACGCAATGTCCGACGTTTCTCTACACGAATCGCCGTATTCTCACATTCACTTATAACCTCATTTAACGGTAGGATTTCCAAGTCAATAGGCACTATGGCCGAGTGGTTAAGGCGCACCCCTGCTAAGGGTGTCCGTTCGCGGGCGCGTGTTCGAATCACGTTGGTGTCGACATTTCTTTTTGCATTTTTGCATATCTCCGTGTAAAAGCCTACCTCCGATACAGGCCAACTTCCATCCGTCCGGGCTCTCAAATCCTCCCACAGACACCCGTCATGCCGTATAAATTCCCCGAGGCTCGCACGCCCATCATGACTCCAACCACTTAGTGGATTGACCTCATCGGAGGATGAGGTCATGCGGCTCTTTAGGTAGATCGGATCGTCTGATAGTATTGTCATTTTTTTTCCCCACAGATTTCTTACTACTGTATCCATGTCCGATGGCAGACAGACAGGCTGTGACCCTGCCCGGGAGTTACGAAAACGAAACGAGGCCGAATTGATTGTGTTTTCTCCCTTTCTCGTTGCGTTTGGTTCTGTCATTGGAGATTTCCGTCTGGATCGGTGATGGCCTTGTGTTGCATGTTTGCTGCCTTTTCGTATGTATATGTAGGCTGGTAAAGTAATCTCCCCATGTCCGTCACCAGACGGGTCCTTTCACCACGACATATCTTCCCGTTCTTCCCGCACCACCCTCGTGATGGAGGGGAATATGTGGTCTTGCGTAACGGGGTACGGAAGTGGATTATGGGGCCGAAATTGCGGAATCTTGTGAATGTCTTGTTCTTCGGTTAAGGGAGGGAAAGACGGGATCCGGGGACACCGGATTACAGAGTTGATGGATTTGTGGAGAGGGACGGATGGCGTTGGGCTAGTTTGATTGATTGGGCCGATGATGACTTGACAGCGGTGTAGAAGTGTGGCTTGAATTAAAAAAAATGTGGAGTTACTTAGATTTGTAAATTATACACTAGTTTCCCGGCTCAGCTGGCAGTCTTGTTCGTGGGTGGCTATAGTAAATCTCGGTGAGTAGGTGTGTACGCCACTTAGGCTGACTTGCTGGTTGGTTCAAATGGGCTCTCCGGAACCCGCTTACTTCCTTCCTCCTGCACCTTCCCCGAAGAAACCAAAAATCCACTAACTCCTTCCTAAAAAAACAACTACAACCACCATCAACAACACCGCCATACCCAACCAAGTAACTAATAAAAATTCATATGTACAGTAGTCTCCCAGAGTTTGGTAACAGACATTTTTTTTTCGAGGTACCGAAATTCTTGAAGGATTCAGAAGGATTGTTGAATTCGGTCGGTTATTGGTAGGGTCAGGGTTGACACACTGTGTGAAACACTATTGTCACGGTATTAATATGATGTCTTGCTGCAGACGTACAGTGCGTGTCCTGCGCTTTCCCTGGAAACAACACCACACAACCCTAGATAACCCCATCTTTTTCGATCCTTCTGAATCCTTCGGAATTTTCGGTACCTCGAAAAAAAAATGTCTGTTACCAAACTCTGGGAGACTACTGTACATACATATCACCCCCATTCAAACTTGCGCAATTACCCCCTCCCTCCAATACCCAACCAACACATCCCGAAAGCCCTGTCCCGTTATATCTCCTTTACCCTCCCCTCACCAAAAAAGCTCTTTCTCCACGTTCCCCAGTCTCTTTCCCCACGTTTCCCAGTCTCCTTCCCCTCTTATCCCCCAACCAAACAAAAGAAAGCAAAAGACCAAACTCTCCAAAACCCCCTTCCCAATATGGTAGCTGCCAAATAGGGAAACCGCCCGATGGGGAAATTCCGGGGTAGCCAGGGTTTTTTTCTGCGATAGGGTTTTTTTTTTGGCTTGGGCTGGTGTATAGGTAAGGCGGGGAATGGAATTGAGGAGAGAAGAGAGGGGCGTAAATGGGGAAGAAGATAAGGTGTTGGAGATTAGATGGAGGTTGTGGATGATGGATGCGAATGACTGGGGAATTTGGCTGAGTGATTTGGTCAGCTGGGTTCTTTGTTATTTAGGTAACAAAGTGAGACAGAACAAGAGGGTCATGTAATCGGTGATATCTCGCCATTTTGATCGTCGTTTTGCGGGTTTACGTCAGCTACTAACTAGGTGGGTAGCTACATATACATACACGTAGCCAACAAGGTAGCCACCCACCTATACTACCTGCCACAGTCCACCCACTTACGCACCCCGCTTCCCCACAAACCAAACCCCATAACCCCGCGCATCATCGCGACCTGCATAAAATGCTACCCTTCACCCCCTCTAAGCTTCTCGGAGTTCTCCTCGCCACACGTCCAAGCAAACCGTGCCATTGGAACGGCCTCTCGTCGGTGGTCGCCTCGCCAGTGGGGCATTTCCAAGTCTAGTCATGAAAAACTACTATCCTTCTTCCCCAGATTGGCCCTGTTTTGACAGAGCGCTATGTCCAGAGGATTCTGTGCTTGCCTAATACTGTGGGGAAATAGTGCATGTCTTTTGGGCATTGAGCTAGCTATATGAACTGCCGAGTAGGAAATACCAGCTAAAAAGGAAAAGGGCCTTATTTTAATCCCGCCATTCACGTACGACTTACTCTCCACACAACCCACCGCAAACGTCATATCACCGCTTCGGCCTCCTTGTCAACCCGCTACTCCTGTCCTTTGCCTTGCCTTTTGCGGTCCCACTTGCCCTCCCCTTACCCTTTGGCCGTCCCTCGTTTACAGTTGCACTAAAGTCCAACGCCAGCACCATTTGACTTCCCGTAGGCGCAGTTTGACTTGACGAGCCTCCGCCATCTTCCTTCGCGGTCCCTTGTGGCAACCAACTAGGATGTCCAAGTTGACTCCAGACCCCAGGTCCGGCATATCCATCGGAATCTTCTTCGTCTTGTGAATCACCATACTCCGTGACCATGGTCGAAGGAATCTCCCGGGCAGCCTTTGCGGCGGGGCTCGGTACTGCAAGCGCATTCGGCTCGACGCATGTTTCTCCAACAGATCCATCATGATCGTCTGGCCCTGTTTGTTCCTTTGCGGCGTCTCCGTCCACCGCCTTTTCGTCATCATCGTCATGTGCATCCTCGTCGTTTTCATCCTCGTCTTCGTCATGGCGGTTGGAATCCATGATTATATCTTCACTTCCTTGCCATTGCGATGGACGTGGGACATAGGGGTTATAGCGCTCATCCCATCCGTATTCGTCCTCGACATTCTCCGGAACTTGGAAATCTGTATCATCAAGTTTCCGTTTAGCAAAGTTGCTCCAGCCTGTTGTATCGCGCTCAATGTCGTCAACGGACGTGAGTCCAGACTACATACAGTGACAGCGGTTAGCGAGGCTCTCTCCACAGAAAACGGTCATGCCACCCGCAGAGCCTTCGAACCCCACACACCCAACCCGTCATGTGACGTCTTTGTCCGGGTAAAGTCGAAGCCGCTTCCTTCATCTGCTTCCTTACATACCTTGTCGATCTGGAACCCCAGCATATCTTCCATAGCATCTAAAAGCACAGTTCCCTGTAGCTTCTGCACCGCTACAAACGTCAAGTCGTCAAACGTCACAGCACTGCTCTTACCCTCCTCCTTTTCTGTGCTCCGCCAATACCAATCCTTGAAAAAGGCCAGCCGCGTTGACATGGCCTGTTCCCACACCGTCCCGCTGATAGCAGGAGCCAGTGATGCTCCACGCCCGCTGTCAATCTTAGTTGCACATTGGGACAGGAGAAGGATGGCACATTGTCGTGTAGCTGCAAGCTTTTGCAGGCCGCTCACCAGGGATTGAATAACTTGCAGTCGCCGCGCTGAAGGTCCTTGATCTACGGGACGAGACAATAAAATTGGGTTAGCCTTCGCCCAAAACAGGGTTACTCGTGTTACACCGATCCCGCTACTATAAACGGTCTGAAAACGGCCGGACTAACCTTTAGGACCTCGTTGCCGGGGTTGATTCTCAGTGTTACGTGGATATGTGTAGTTGATGAGTGATGTCAGGCCATCGATGACGACAAGCGCCAAGTCTTGAGGGAGGACTAGAGGATTTGGTTTAGCCAGTAAGGCGACTGCATGAGCCAGCGATGGACATGAAAAATACGACAAGTTCGCCTCCTCCATGGGGAACTCTGGAGGCTCCTCTGGCTCCTCCTCCTCCTCTCGGGCCTCATCTGGCTCCTGCCGCTCATCTCCATCTACACCTCCGCTTTCGGTGGCACGGCGTTCATTTGACCGGTCCTTTACAACGTCAGGCGGTAGTTCAGCCTGATATCGTGCATTAAGCACTTCAACTAGCCGTGGACTCCATAATGGTGTGTTGCAGTCTGTCAGTTTGGAGATAACAGGTCAGCCGAGCTCGCTCTCAACAGAAGTACCACATATTTTACAATCGGGGCATGTGAGGTGAGGCTGGCTGATGTTTACGCCGTCGTAGGGCTTTTTGGTCGTTTTTTGGAGGTCATGCACCGCCCATCGCCCCGCCCCCCTCTAAATGCCAATCATTACTCCCACAGGCACCATGAATGGTGGGGAATGAAACCGTTGAAAGTTGGAGTAAAACAACTAGATAACAAAAGAATGAGAGATGAACCGACCTACCCACATGACAGTTCGTTTGTCAAGCAATGCGTTAGCCGCAGTCTGAATGCTACAATTGAACAAGACAATGCGTTAATACGTCAGTGTGTCTGGCCGATCAATGTCGAGATTTCCCCATCCAAAGATCCTGATATAACATGGCTAACCCCGCAGGAATGCCATATTCCCCACTATACCGACTTACCCGAACGTCGTCTTTCCACATCCGGGGGGTCCCCAGACCTCGGTGATCTGCCCCAGCGGTAAGCCTCCACCAGCATGTTTCGTCGCCTGGCCCCCAGCAAGCGGGGGCGGCGCTGTAGGCGGGATCTCGCTGTCCTGCGGGTCTCCACTTGGGTTCAGCGATGAGAGGCGGTCAGCGGCCAGAACGCGGTCAAGCCCGGCGAGACCGGTCCTCAGTGGGAGCGGTGAATCGTCTGTGGGGTCGTCTAGGGCGTCAAAGGCCGATACTGCGGGGAGGCGGTCTGTTGTGGCCAGAGGTCAGTTGATCGTGACGTCAGGTGAGCGAGGCAAGCACGCAGGGACGGGCGGTGCGGGGTGATACTGACGGGTTTCTGTCGGTAGTTGGAAGTTGGCGACATCGGGCTCGTGAACACTATAGTAACGATCCATGGTTTGGGGGCGTCAGCGGGGGGCTGTTTTGGTTATGAAGAGCCGCATCAAGACGGTGAAGCAGCAGGAAGAATGTGTTGATGAGATGGATGATGGCTCATTAATAGATGAGAAATTCACCGTCTCATTTAGGCCTTGAAGTTCACGTTGATGTCAACCCTTGACGAGCTGTGGCGGTCAAGGGTTATTGGTGTAGTCACGTGAACCATTGCCGTGATCTCATAATTTGAACAGGTTTAGGGTTTTTTAGGAACTAAGAAACAAGATCGTCACCATTGTCAAAGCTGAAATGTCAAAAGCCATAGAGATTGTGGAGCTTTGAAAAGAGCAAAAGATCATGTGATTTACTTGTCTCCAAGTGCGTTTCTCTCTTCTCTTCTCGCTTCATCCATCAAGAACAGACTCAGGACAAAGAAGGTGTCACCGATCTGGCGATAACGACCGAGCATATCCAGAAAGCAACCACGGAACAGCTCCAACATGGAAAAAGCATCATCGGCCGGATCACTTCTTATCATCTCCCCCATTCCCCGTGACCATGCTAGACTAGCCGCTTCCTGATACAACTTCACGTCCACCTGTTTCTCGGCCCCGTCTAGCCCATTCCAATGCAGCGAATTAGGCCGAGATACGTCCTCTTTTCACTCGTGCACGGCGCCTGGTCATTCTCCATTCTTTGGCCACCTGTGACCCATTGACTGGCTGTCATCATCCCTCCGCGTTATCGTGCTTGGCCCTGGATGACTTGCCCCAGAAAAAAAGGCTGCCCGGCTACAAAGCCCATTGCGCCGGGATGGTCCAGGGCCCCTGGCACCACGCCCATGGAGATAGTGCGGCTTACTGAACCAGTCAGTTACATAGATGTGTGACCCGCGGCCAGAATAGAATGGAGAGAAGCTATTGGTACAATGGATGTACGGGGGCGGGACCACGAGGACGATGGGACATGGAGAGTTGCTTTGGCGGTCACCAGACAAAGGTTGGCCTGGGCCCGGCGTTTCTTTACTCGATTTGTAGTGTTTGGGTGTTTTCTGACATTTTAAATATGGGCGTATTCTTGCGGGGAGAAGGGAGGCGGGGCCACCACGAAGAAAGAGGCTCAAGCAAAGTTTTTGCCCTTTCCGTCCAACTTGCCGTTTTAGGGACGGTGAGAAAAGGGCGCGAGAAGAGTGTCCCAGGCCATCCCTTCCCTCTGTAACCCCCTCTTTTTTCTCTTTTTCTCTTGCCATCCCCAGACCGGGTCAGGCGTCATAGTTGAGTGGCATCACCCACGCATACCCCAGCTATTTGCTCCGCATACTCAACCACTAAACTCGGTGTTTTTTTTCTTGTTGCTGTTCTTGGTGTATTACAGACTATTGGCCTCGCCCTCCTCCTGTACCTCTGACTCTATGTAAGACGGATAGTAATTTGAGTGATATGCCGATGAATGCGAGCTGGAAAGTGGTGGATCGTCACGGAATTCTTTTAGTGAGTATGTGGTTATAAGCTTCGCCTTGGATGGAGGAAGTGGCATGGTCCGGTGCTTCTCCCGGTGCATATGGCGACTTGTGGAGGTTACGTGCAACGGAGCGTTCCTTCTCCATGACCACTTGAGCATCTGTGTCCTCATCATGAGCGCATCATAACCCCATCGATCCCCGGTATTTCTCCAACTCAGTCTGTTCAAAGCGTCTCTTGTTTTTTTCTTGGCTGTATGTTGCGGTTGACGCCATGTTCTCTCTGTGTTTGAAGGGTGGCCGCCTAGGATTTTATCGTGATGACAAGAGACGAGAAACAAAGCGCGCCGGCGCACTTTCTCCATATATGTATAACTGAGGCTCCGCTACTATATTCGGCATTAATTGGTGGCGACTTCATTGGGACGGGGAAACGGATATAGGAGAAAATAGAGAAGATATGTGTGGATGATGATGCAGCTCATGGCGGTGCTCTTGGATATCAAATGGTGGGGAAGAAACGATATACGGGGCGCCGTCTATTTCAGACATATTCTCGTCTTACACACATACTATCAATTCGCCAATAAGCGGACTAAGTCAAGTTTGAGTTAAATCCGATCTCGGGTGTTGTTGAAAATGCACGGCAAAATGTGGCATTCATGTTGCCTCTGTCTCTTCCCGACATGGCTCCTTCTCCTTCTGTGTGCATTCAAAGTCCAGAGCCTCCAATTATGTGTGTATGGCTTGCATGTGGCTCACGAAGCATTGAGAGAGAAAAAAAAAGTATTTGGGGTCCTATGAGCACATGGTGGGGATTCCCTAGATATTCCGAATGCCCTACAAGGCCCTATAAATTCCGATAGTGTGCTGTAAAAGTGGTTGCGGCCGCATTACACCAATGATCTGCAAAAAGCCGGGGCAGAGTGTTTTTGAGGCTCAAGTTTTTGGGGGCGTTGTTATCTAGTTTCCCCCTCTTCCCCTCCTTCTTCCCCTCACCCGAAATCAGCACAAACGACGAACATGCCGCATGGGGACATGTAGCCGGAGTGCCCCAAACGGGATATTCCTGTGTTATTCCTGGTTCCTTTATGGTGGCAACAGTGGAACTGGATGGCGGGGCCGAGATGTCTTGGCACTGCAAGAGAAGGACATGAGAACGATTTGAGCGTGGTTATGGGGTGAAGAAGGGGGTACTAGCTAGCTGGCTGGTTGACTGGCCCTGGTAGGGAAGTAGTGAGGCTCCGCTGAAGGAGGGTTACCATCGCAGCCTGGTGAAAGAACGGATGGATTGGAGGGGAAGAAGGCTCATCGGGAGATTGGTCGGTCGTTATGCGGCTGAGGCGGGGGGGCGTACGAAGGAAGACAACTGACGATGAGGCTCTTTGGAAAAACTGGGGTTTGTTGTTCTCGTGGGCGGTTAGTTGTGCCGAACAACTGCCATGATGGTCTGGGGTGATTATGACGATGACGGTGAGTAGTGACGAATTAGGTCATAAAAGTGGCGGTCTTGTTTTGCGCCGAGGTTTTATATGGGCGGTGCTTAAACTAATGAATTGGAGGTTGTTATGAGTTTCTCTCATGTGTCGGTGAGTTTTCTAAGTAGCTTGGATCCTTCGTATGTAAACGATGAGTCTAGCGAGAGACCTAACCACATAACACACGACACTTATCGATCCGGAACTGGTCAGGGCACAATATTAGTATCAGAGACATTCAAATATGTGGTCACTAGTGCATAGTGCGTAAGTATATTATGACCTAGAACAACTCGGGAAGCTCAAAGCTCAAATCCCGACTCCGGAGCTTCGATTCTATTGTCGTCCACAATTGTGGGCAGTTATGAAATCGTTTCATCTGGCGATACCATCACCATAGAACGTGGATTCGGAAAGACTCACACACGCATCCCAACAAGGTAACAAAGACGGGCCGAGTAATGTAGGGTTTCTCAACCCTTTTATGACCGGATTGATTGCCGGTTAAGGAAAGAGTGGATTCCCAAAGATTTAAGCGACTTAGCGGTCGACGTTGCTTTTGGCCGAGATGTGGGGAAAAGGACGCATAACCGGGATTCTTATCGTGGTTATTGATGGGGATTTCCTTTTGGTTGGTTGTCTGACCATGCTGTCATTCGGTGGATCTTTTGCATTGTTACCAGTATATTCGCCGGTCGCTCCAGATTAACCCCAAATTTTTTTTCTTCTTCTCAGCTGGCTCATGAAAAGGATGACGGCCTGGCGCCCCGACGCACACACAGGCCACAGTAAATTGAGGCTCTGCGGCTCCTTCGGGTGGGGGAGAGGGCCCTGCGCTGGGGATAGCGGGTTGTTTGATTTTTTTATTTGTCGGGCCTTCCTATGGTATGTATTTTGGGCATCGGGACGACTTCGCTATTGCAATGTACATACATATGCTGCAGGCACGGTTGGTGAAATTGTGGATATAGATGGGGAGTCTGGAGTCTAGATGGTGCAAGTGGTCCCGGCCGAGCTCTTGACGGTGACGCAGGTGCATGAGGACTAATAGTAGGAGTGTGCAGGACAGGTGGGGGAGAAGACTTCCTCCGATGGGTCAAGCATGGTCAAGCGGTCCTCACGGCATTAACGATGGGATTCATTTTCAGGGACGCTTGCGGTGAAGGCTTTGTCCATGAGGTTTGCAAACGTCAGTGTGACGGGGTAGCGACGCCGGTGGGTTCGAGACTACACTAAGCGAAAATGAGGCTCTGCGGTGGGTATGGGGAAGAAGAAGAAGAAGAGGGGCGCGTGGCAGTCTAGGAATGCTTCGGGTGGGCTGTTTCCTGGCCTTTGCTCTTAGGCCTTTGCTTTTTGGGATATAGCATGAGCTTAGAGAGAAGTTTGGTCTAGAATGTTGGCGAGGGTTAAGTGGGCTTTGGTGGTGTTTTGTCTGTTTTAGGGCATTTTTCAATGTGTTTTAGGACAGGTCATTCATGTTCACGATACCCTAGACTATGGAAAAACAAAGAGGCGGAAAATCCTTCGGACTGGGCGTTGTTGTTGGCGCCGGCGTCTTCTCGGTCGTGTTTTTTTTTTGACTTGGGTGGATGGTTTGGTTTGACGATAGACAATGGACTAGCGAGGCGATATGCTGTGTTTGGGCAACGTGGCCGGCCTACAATCAGATGCCGAATATCCACCATCGTCATGTGTAGTCCTAATCATATTATTTATCCACATGTGGCAAGGAAAGTTTTGGCGATGCCATCTTTCTTGAGGTAGAGAATGATAAGCATATGAAACAACTGTTCACTAGTTACCAAGAGATATTTATTATCGGTCATGGAGACCCAGAAACAACAATTGAAGCGTTGCATTAGACAAGTTAAGAGCCGAGATGTGACCACGCCAAATAGCACACATGAGCAGAGCCTCTTTTTTTCATCACTCTTTTGGACATATTCGGGATACCCTTGTGGGGATAGCGCCTATTTGATGGAAGATCCCTGGTTTTCTAGGCCTTCGCCACTAAACTAGAAACGAACAAGAAGCTGTCAGTCGGGGGAAACTAAGGAGACAACAAGATGCAAAATGGGGAATGCGTGGTGTGAAATGCTGAGTGAGAAAGTCCGGAAATTGGGCCGAGCGAGGGAGGGGAGGCAGGCTTGGAATGCCGATGTGAGTGAGTAACCCTGTTTGGAACTAACAGCCCTTGTGTGGGGAAAACCCTGAAACCCTTTGGTTTGGGGATTTACCATGTTACTTTTTTAGGAAAGTTCCGTTTCGCCGAGTATGTAAACCAAGAAGCCAAGATATGGGAAGATATTGGTGGACATGGTGATATCAAAATCTGGATAGAGATGTCTTTGATAGGGGATATGCATACGTGTGCCTTCTTCTTGGGTGTCTTTGAATAGTGAATGGGAGATACATATGGAACGTATAGTACAGTATGTGTGTTTGTTTCTCAGCTGAGAATACATGTTAACCAGAGACATGGCCATATTAGGATTTTTCTGTACAAGCCTCTCGCTTAAGCGCATATGTACCAACGCGGGGGACACGCGGGGGCAGAACAGAGGAACGACAAATGATGAGAACATTGGGTGTAATGATGCAACAAGTTCTCGACTATGTCTTGACATGTGGACCAACGGAGAGTTTCCATGTCTTTGTTGGTTGGCGAGCGACAAGGACCGGACAAAGGAACGGTTCGCTTCGGGCTCGTTCGTTGGTTGGATTGTTGTCTCTATAGGATATAGAAATGCGGGGGGACCGGCTATATACTTTTGTTTGAGACAGAGTGGAATATCGCGCAGAGGGGTAACTAAAGGATGGTAACTAAAGGATAGTAACAAGAGATTTGTCGGCAGATGGGCCATAAGAGAGAGAACAGATTCGAAGAGATGACGAATACAGTTTCCTAAGATGGTGAAGATTCGAAAAAGGGTTTGGTAGTATGTGAGACTTTGGGTTTTACTAAGTCGAGGTGTATGATGTAGTTTAGTGGCAGCGCCACGGGGCGGCTGTCAAAATCGCCTAGGAGAGACGGAGGCGGAGGAGGCGCCGTTGAATACGGGTAATGTGAGTTTGTTGACAGCGGGGAGAGACTTGAGTTAGACAAGTTCGCTTGAGTGGGGGTCTATTTGAATCCGGGAAGTCAATGAGGTCTGGGCATTACATATGATTTTGTATGTTGAACACAGAGAGGAGGGCTTCTAAACATGGGCTGATTTCTCATTCTATGGAGAGAAACAAAGGAACTTGGACGTGATCATAGCCCTTGGTATTTATTGTTGTTGTTGGACCTGACACAGAGTCGTGTCGGACATGGGTATGAAGTGGGCAAGCGGGGAAGTCAAGCTACGGTAAGGATAGATTTAACAAGGAAGAGAAAAGAAAAAGTTGAGCCTAGACTGGGACAAGTCCCATCCGCCCAGACTACTACCAGATAGAACACACAAACTGTGGAGAGAAGAAAGAGAAAAGGGAGAGAGGTGGGAAAACGGACGGACTATTAGAAGGTTGCACTTTCGGGCCGATTAGCGTGGGTTTTTGTTTGCGGGTGGAGTTTTTTTTCTTTTAGAGGATAGAAGGATACTGTAAAGAATCGGAATGTATGGAAAGTCTGGGGATAAGTCACGATATGTAGGTTATCTTTAACAAATAGGGTTTATATCCGGGGAATGATGGAACTGTAATGATAAGAAAGTGATAGTAGGTCTAGGTGAACTTTAGGATGGTAAGACAAGAAAGTGAAAGACTGGACTAGACTTTTCCGGTTTATAGGTGGGAAAGGCGGTCTATTTGGAAGATTACGGGTAAAAAAACGTGGGGATATCTTAAAATCCACACACACCAGTCCAGGCAAAAAATAATCGTGCGGCTCAATTTTCCCCGCAGATAAGAAAACTCCCGGACATGGTCAGTCCCTTTGCCGCTTTACTTGTCTTCTCATCATTATCTCTCTTTTCACCTCAATTGTGGTCCAACAAAGCTGCCAAGACGCATCATGGGCCATGCCCCAGATTCATAGAATGCGGGATAGGGTTTGGATTGGGGTTTGTAGACGCCGGAATCTGTGAATCCGATGATAACACGTTCATTTCATAAGATGACGGGGAAATTGCCTAGTTGACGCGAACTTACGATTTTTGGAGATCAACAGTCTGGTTCGGCGGCTTGGCTATGTTTCTTTGATTGGAGGAATTAACTTGGCTTGTGTTTTTTCCCCACGGGGTAAATCTTCCCACCGGCCGGCCGGGCATTGGCATTACGAGAACAGTCAACGATGAAACCGAAAAAAACCGATGCCTGATTTTTTTGGTGTATCTACTGTACAGAAACACAGCCCGGACATAATCACTCCGTGACGTCATGTGATCCATCTCGGAAGTTCTAACATAGAAAAAAAAACAAAAGTCCAAGGCTGCCATAAGTCCTTCAAGAGAAGAAGAATCTCCATCATTCTGTAATTATCCTGACAAATTTCATCATCTAGGTACACGCTTGTCGCCAAAAACCTTCTCAAAGTGTGGGGAGACATGAGGGTTTAGACCCTACGTATGAACTTCCCCACATTATGAGGCCCCGTATACAGACGATAAAAACCCGGGGATTTGCCTACACGGGGAAGGGGATGGGCTATTTCCCGGTTGAGGAAATTCCGTCCGTTTATACTGGACTGTACAATGTAAAAATGTCTGGGGCGGACATGTTAAACCAGGGGAATTTATCACTTAGTATGCCCAAGTGCAACCACCCACGCCATCCTTTTTCTCCAGGCCAGCACGTCGGTAGGTGATAAAATGACGTATTATTCTACGCACATCTATATATTCTACATAAAATAACCTGTTTTAATCGATTCAACCCCAGACATAAAATCGGCCCAAAAAAACAAACTAACTAACTAACTAAAAAAAAAAAAAGAGAAATCGTCGAAAAAAAGAAAATAATTAATCTCACGGAAAAAGGTAACAACTCTACAAGGTAGAAGAGAACGGGGCTCAATATAAAGGGTAACTACCCCGACTTTCTTCTCTTGGCGGGACGCTGCATTCTCTGTTTCCTGGATTTCTTTCTGAGATTTTGTATTCTTGATATTGCCTTTTGTCAGTACATACTTTGCGTGTTTGAACATTGTCGATTGTTATACACTTATCCGACTACGACTAAGAACAACAACCATTGTCTGGTTTCAACATATATTACGACCTTTTGATCACTTTCGCTTGTTATTCTTGGGAGAGTGTGTTCAACATTATAGACGTTTACTCTCGCGGATTACGCTACACTCTTTTCACCAAGACATCTCACATTCAACATAGCTCCGCCATGAAACGAAACTCTTCAGCGGTGGATTTCTCTAATCTACTTCATCCATCCCCTCCTTCCTCATCTTCCTCTTCAGCTACAAACTCCGGCGCTAGCACTCCACTTTCAGACATGGCGCATCAACCTCTGACCTCCCTACTTAAGCCTAACGGTCCCCTTTCAGACGCCGCCGCCTCCCAGGAAGCCGCTTCCGCTGCTACTTCTACTTCAAATGAACTTCCCCGGCCATACAAATGTACCATGTGCGACAAGGCCTTCCACCGCCTCGAGCATCAAACCCGCCATATCCGTACGCACACGGGAGAGAAACCACATGCTTGTACTCATCCCGGATGCTCAAAGCGCTTTTCTCGCTCCGACGAACTTACCCGCCACACGCGCATTCACAGCAATCCCAACTCGCGTAGGGGAAACAAGGCCGCCGTGGCTGCGGCTATCGCTCAACAGGCTGTACAGGAGAGTGGTCGCTTTGCACATGAGGGGATGATGCCACCGCCGGCAACGGCCCGGGCCATTAGAAGTGCGCCTGGGAGTGCCCTGGTTTCACCAAATGTGTCACCACCTCACCATGTGTCTGTACTTTCTCACTATGGTGCTGGAAGTAACAGCCCGTCTCCGTTGAACCCATATGCTGGAGGTCAGAGAGCTGGAATTGCTACTAGTGCTAGTCACCACGACATGACTGCCTTGGCGAGACAGAGCGCGGCGGCTGAACAGAGAGAGGCGGCTCTTCAAACTAGTTCGTCAACGAGTAACTTGTTTGGCATGATGGGTGGTAACAGTGCGACGAGAAACGCCTTCTTCGCCAATAGCAATATTAGTGCCCGTGGACCTAACAACCATAACCACCACCACCACCATTCTCACAGCCACCTGACTAGCGCCTCTTTGGGGTTAGCGCCTTACCATATGTCTCGGAGCCATTCCCACGATGACCATGGCGACCACTACGGCTCTGGATACCGCCAACCTAAACGGTCTCGTCCCAACTCTCCCAACTCCACCGCTCCATCCTCGCCAACATTTTCACACGATTCATTATCGCCAACGCCAGACCACACGCCTCTCGCCACGCCCGCCCAGTCCCCACGGATGCGTCCCTTCGCCCACCTCGATTCCGCCGTATCTCTCTCCTCATCCAACCGACTCCCCGAAATCCGCAGCCTCTCATTAAACCAGCCAACGCCGGCCCTCTCGCCACTGGAGCCGTCACAAGACCCAATGAATGCGGCCCTGGGCCATGTCGCGGCCGTTACGCCCGGTCGGGACCTGGCGGCGGGAAACCCCGTGGCGCGCAAAAGTGGAATCTCATTGGTGGATATCATGAATCGACAGGATGCGTCGCAACGTAAGCTGCCTGTGCCAGGGAGTGGAATTAGTCAGACGGCGGTTGGATTGTTACCGGTGAGGGAGTTACTTCAGGAGAATGCAGCTCCCGTTGGTGCTGGTGGATATGTCCGGTTTGAGTAGATTTCGGGGGTGATGATTCCTTTTTGGGGAATTTTGTTTTTATCTTTTTTCTGATGATGATGTACGGATTTTCTTGGACTCTCCGGTTGTGGAGGGCTTTGAACTTCTTTGAGTGTTTTCACTTTTTCTGCTACGGGTTTACTTTTGGGTGGCGGGTGTTTTTTTACTTGTCTTTATTTTTGCCTGTTTTTTGTCTATTTCTTAGAGCGTTTCCGGCGTTGGGGGATCTTTCTTTGGCATTGTTTTTTTTCTCTCTGGTAGTACATATTTATACGCCTTGTTATGAATTCATAATTCTCTACTCCACATTACCATTACACATTCTATGGCCTAGTCATCTGTCTTACAAACGTATATCCCATTGTATAGTGTTTCCCAATGTCACGTCATGATGAGCCAACCCCCACCAAATCCGCCCTGTTTCTTTCCACTTGTCGTGCCGGCGTCAGCTGATGGGTTATCCGGGTAAATGCACCCTTTCCCGTCTTTTTATTCGCAAATTTACCTCTCGTAGTAAGTAGTTTTTCCCCCAGAAATCGGGGTTCAGATCCCAATGGATAAACTGCCATGTAACCTAAGTGTACACACCACCTCCACAATGCCAACAAGCCTCCTCTCTCCACCACGACACGACACAACACGACACTGCAATCCCTCCGATCCCGTTCGTTTCGTTCCGTTCGATTATAAAGAGGAAGAGAGAAAAAAAAATAGGACCGAAGGTTACCGTCGTAGTGAATGACTCGTTCGTTCCAAGCGGGGCGCGGGGTCCGGTTGGGAGTGGTAGGGAAGCATTTTCTGGTTTCGTCCTTGGCTCGGGTTACAGAGGAGGAAACAATGCGAGGAGAGAGGATAAAAAGACGAAGTAGCCCGTTCTTGACGGGAACGACGGTGGCTTTGGAGAGTGGACGGTTGTGTTGCTGTTACACCCCCTCCTTCAATCCGTGGTCTCCATACATTTGTCTTTTGAATCAGAGACACCCTCCACTTTTTTGCCTTTTGCCTTTTGTGTGGGGTTCTTTTTTTTTTTTACTTTCTTTACCTTGTGCGCCGTTTATATACACCTGTTCTTGGCTTAAGCGGCTGGTTACCTGCCGTGAGCCGTGGGGGTTTATCCGTTCCCTGGAGGAGTGGGGGAGGTCGCTGACGTGGTCTGGTTGGAGCAACATAAATATTAGAGACATCCAAGAAGATATACATACCAATCAGTGTAGTGAGACAATACTTGGTAGTCAAGTTGGTTATCTCTAGGGTTATCTTGTGCAACGCAAGTCCGTCCGTGATGAAGGTTATCGATAGGGTGAACCCCGACCCGGACTTCACTAAGGAAGAGGAAGAGGATTAGTAAGCTACAGGGTGCATTATCCGCCGTTTGGCCTATTTAGGATGTGTGGATTGTAGGTCTTACACTC
The DNA here is from genome assembly GCA_025685495.1 of Huntiella abstrusa. Lineage (NCBI taxonomy): Eukaryota > Fungi > Ascomycota > Sordariomycetes > Microascales > Ceratocystidaceae > Huntiella > Huntiella abstrusa. The sequence continues at coordinate 128,466 of JAJNMT010000234.1, read as the reverse complement.
GGTAATGCGGGTAATGCACTATCTGGGATTTGATTTTGTAGTACATAGGTGAATTTGATTGTAGAGCTGGACTTTGACGATGATGAAGACATTTGTCGCGTGGCATTTCTAAGAAGGAAGAATAAGGCTGACATTAGAAAGGAATGTTGAGCCGCATTGTGGAGTGATTTTCTTCCTTTTTCTTTTCCTGGGATTGTTTTCTTTGGATACATCGTTTATTAGTCGGGTATCGGATTATCACTTACAAGGGCAAACCTACCAAACCCATCTTATCAGCCGTGACATCGGCTAGTCTACTAACCACTACTCAGCTACCCGCGTGGTTCCACCGCCTAGAAAACCCACCTTGTACATAATTTCTAGCCCCAAAAAAGAAAAGTCATCATGCCGCGCGCCCACGTTAGACCGGAAGACCGCCAACGATGTGCCCGTGCCTGTGAGCCGTGTCGGAGTGCTAAAAAGAGATGTAACGGGGCGGAACCGTGTACGGGGTGTATTCGGAAAGGGATTATCACGCAGTGTATATTTTCTAGGAGACGCATGAAAGGACATGCTCATGGACCGGTGAAGAAGAGGAAAGAGGGCGCGGAAGTGGTTGTGTTGTTGGAGGATAAGGAGGAGCCGATGGCGCCGGGGACAGAAAAGGTTGTCCTCGATAAAGAGGGCTTGGAGGAACGGGGGGTCTGGATGAAGCCTATGGGAAGGGATGGATCTTGTGATACGGCTTGTATTGAGGGGGAGACTCCGGCTGTCATGTTGATTAGCTCTAGTGGGGAAAAATGTAAGTTGAGGAGTTTGCGGATTGGTGAGAGTGATACTAATCGAGTTTATAGTGTTTGTGGGAAACACAGCGTCCCTTTCGTTTCTTTCATTGCTTCAGAGTATCGTTAAACGATATGTGGGGCCATCGAGTTTCACTGACCTTCAAAAAGATAGACAGTTACTTGAGGTGGATGTTCCTGAGGTACCTTGTGGACAGTTTGAACATTCTTTATCAGATCCTGAGATTGATGATCTTATAGATGTGTATACACAAGCGGTAAGTCTGAGATTGTTTGTAGGGTATATTTGAAAACTAACAAGTCTAGTCATGTGGTCTATTTGATCTCTTCCTCCCGGGTGAACTATCTATCCTCCGTTCCAAGACCCGCCCGGAGTTACCACCTACTCCAACTACTACAACAACACCCGCATCTCCCTTTCCTAATGCCCCAGAAGACACTGCCTCTTTCTACGCAGTGCTTGCTATTGGCGCACAATGTCGTATGGCTCAACCGGGTGATCATGCTTTAGCTTCACGATATTTCAATCATGCGCGAGCTCTTGCTTTCCAAGGTTGGTTACAAGAACCTACTATCACGTTAGTAAGAACGTTTGTCTTGTTGGCTTTTTATATGCTGGGGGCTTGTAGGAGGAATGCGGCGTTTATGTATATTGGGGTGGCTAGTAAAGCTGCTATTGTATTAGGACTTCATGCCGATGGAGGGAGGGAGATGGACCCTGAAGAACGGGACCAACGAACCCGTATTGGTATGTCTGTTCGGGTACTAGACCTAGTCTGCTCTTCCATACTCGGCCGTCTAGGTAACAGTCTACCCCTTTCTCCCGCAAACATACGCCCCACAATTCCCCTTGACCCATCAAACCACACCCACCGATTCCTCGCACTTACCGCCTCCTACGAAGTCTGTCAAGTCCTCGAGGGAATTGTCCGGGAATTCACAGCCCTCGGTAGTCTCTCCGTGAACAGCACCGACGCCCATCTTAAAGATCTCGCTGAATGGACAAAGAGATTACCTGCCCCGTTACGCCAGACTTCTATTAGGAAGGGGTGGCGGAGGATACCGCCGGGGATCAAGACTGCACGGGATGCAAAGGCGGAGGCGGAGAGGAAGGCACGGGTTGTGGGGAATATTAATACGGCGAGTATATATTACTTTGGGGTGATTCTTGTTACGAGACAGTATATGATTCATCATGTCATGTCGAAATTGGAAATCGCAAATGAGAGCCACCCACCGACTCCCTCTTCCGCGATGCCTGATGAACCTGCCGTGGTCTTGGATCCAACAACACCCGACGGCTGGCGCGTTCCATATCCAGGCCAAGTCACACTTGTCAAAGGATACTCCGACCGATGTATCGACGCCGCATTATATCTCGCCCAGCAATGCATAGCCGCCTACGAAGCCGGCGATCTCCTGAGTATAATGTGCGCGCTAAAAGCCTGGCTCTTCGTCTCCGGACTAGTTCTTGGCTTTGCATTACTGTTAGAACGAACTGCCGATACTGAACACTGGGCGGCAGCTTTCCATGGGGTCCGTCACATCCTTGCTTCGATGGCTACCATTTCTCAACAGGCTAGACAGTATACACATATCCTAGGGAGTTTCTCTGAGGCTGTGGCGGCGTTTAGTGTTGGAGCGGGAGAGTCAGCGGCGGAGGGGACCCAGGTTCAGAGGATTTTGGAAATGGAACATGATGAGGTTGATTTGACGGATACTGTGGAAAGTGAATTGTGGAGTGCGGCTGAGACGGGATTAGACGGGGGGCCATTTGTTAATTATATGGCTGACTTGGGAAATATCCTTGGTCCAGACCATCAAATGAATCCATGGGCACGTATACCTTCACAACCCGACGGTGAAGAATTCGCCTTACCGGATGTAATGGCCCTATTGGATACATTTTCCCGCATAGGTCAGACTTAACGACTGTACATAGACCCCCATATCCTTTCACTATTCCCCTTTATAAATAATCACCTCTTATAGACTTTCTTTACCTACATCTATTTTTGGATCCATATACCGTAAAGGGTTAGTAGGGTTAATCGGCGCTTATAGATGCCCGGTGTTTCATGGGTTTAGCCGCTGGAGGAGATTGGGTGGATGTGGGCGTCCGGTCGATTAACGAGGTCTTTGATGAGACCTGGGTACGCGGCGTCTTTGTGGGGGTCTTTGAAGGGTATTTTGGAGAGTCTTTGAGGGTGACATGTGTATATAAAGACCATGATGGGTCGTCGTTGAAGGACGATATGGTTCTGGTTCTTCATTCTCATTCATCATCTTCGTTACCGTTTCTTATCTTTTGCATCTACCAACTGGTTTGGTAGCCATTTCATTTGTTACTTGCATTATTTTCATCACATTCATCTATCTACAATTATCAACCCGCTAACCCGCAAAGATGCTCCCCGCACTTGCCCTCAAATTCATCAAGTCCAAGCTTCAGCTTGTATATCTGTTTCCCTTCGCAGTTACACTTACCGCCTTTATAATTTCCATGCTCTGTACACTTGCAGGCCAAAACGCCGGCGTCTTGGAAGATCTTGCTGTTATTCGTGTAAGTCCTTTATTCCATCCCTTTGTTCCTTTCAGGTACCATTTTCTTTCTTCCCTTTGAACCTGTCAAATTAACCCTTGTCTTACGTCGCACAGGTGAATACCTCCCACATTGGATATTTCCTACTTTCATCGAGCGATAATTCGACTAGTGAGGACTCTGACTCTTCGGATTCCTGGCTGGACGCTTTGGAGGATACGGCGGATGACTTGGCGGATAGTATTAAGAATGAGCTTAAGGAGTTGGCCAATGATGCGTTGAGTAGTATTGCTGGAGAGTTGGGCATTGCAGAGTGGTATAGTTTGCACTTGACTAGTGTTTGTCAAGGCAACTTTACCGATCCTGATGAGCCTGGTTCGTCGACTAAGACTACTGGGTGCTCTGCTTCTTCTATTGGTTGTAAGTGATTCCTCCATATCTTTTGGATACCATAACTAACAAGTCTAGACAAATTCAACATTACCGAGGAACTTTCCTCTCAGCTATCCATCGGTTCTCTTAACCTGACGCTTTCTGACCTGGGATTATCCTCCTCCTTCACCCATGGACTTACACGCCAAGTCAAGCATCTCACCAACTTCCTCACCTTCGTAACCATCCTTCTCCTCGTCTCCACCGCCACGGCCTTCCCCGTAATGATTCTTTCCCTAGGCCTCGTATTCCCCCTCGGTGCCGACCGGACAGTCACAGTTCTCAAGTTCTCTTCTATCCTCAGCGGCATCTCCTTCGTCACTGGCTTCCTAGGGACTTCTGTTGTCGCTATTGCTGCTACTCAGATTGCTCAGACCCTTGCTGACTTTGGTGAGGGTATCGGTCTTAGTGCTAGCGCTGGTGGCTTGTGGTTGCGTTTGATGACTAGTGTTGTTGTTATGGAGGGTGCGGCGTTTTCCGTGCTGTTTGTTAAGTGGAGAACTCCCCAGATTAAGTCGGCTGCTGGCCGGGTTAAGGAGAGGGTTAAGGGCGGTTTCAAGAAGGGCGAGAAGAACGCGGAGGATGTTTAAATTACATACATATATACATACATCACTGTTGGTTGTTACGGACATTTTGAAGTCGCACATAATTCATGTTTATATTTACATTGATAACCTCCAAAGTGAAATGTACACACAAAAACATACAGCCAAGTAAATAACCCTAGGTAACAAAGCACAGACCCAACTATATCTCTTCATCGATTGGCTCTCCCCGCTCGAATCTGAAACTACACCCTGCCAGTCGGTACCCGCGCCGCCACCGGCACAGCTGCCTCTTAGTATTCAATGTCTCGCGAGACGCCCACAACGACCTAAAAAGACCACCCATCGTATCTGCAAGTCTCCTAATCCACAAAAGCCCATGTCAAACTCAGTGGCGCACGTTCAAAAATCACCACACATGATAGAATAACCTACTGGATACCGTGGGAGGGATCGACTTATATATGCGGATCGGTCTGTGCATTATGTTGGCGACCGCCAAGACGACGTTGGATAATGCGTGCGGTGTTATTTTGGTGCGGGTATATATAAGACTTGTCTTTGACATTTCGGAATCTTTTTTGTTTTGTTTTTGTTCTTTATCTAAGTTGCTTCTTTTTTTCTTTCATTCATTGGCTGTGCCGTCCACTCTTTCGACTTGACGTCGTGATACTTTCTTTTTTCTTCACTCTTTTCTTTTCATTCTACACTACACTCTCTTCACAACGCCCACCAAAATGTCCTTCTTCAAGTCCGTCCGCAAGGCCGTCGAGGCCACAACCCTTCTGACCGCCGCTCTCCCTCCATCCTCTCTCAGCCCCACAAACTCCACCAACGTCCTCGGAGTAGCCCGTTCCCTCGCCGCCACGGTAATGACATACCCGCAGCCCAACAACCCCGCCATTCTCACCGGTGACCTGCCTGACCCGTACTACTGGTGGGAAGCCGGTGCCATGTGGGGTTCTATGCTTGACTACTACCACTACACCAATGACTCCACCTACAACGATGCCATTATCGCTGCGTTAACGGCCAAGGTTAATACCGGGCCTGACTTCGACTTTGTGCCCCCTGAGCATGCCGGTGAAGAGGGGAACGATGACCTCGCGTTCTGGGGGTTCGCAGTACTTTCGGCCGCGGAGAGGAATTTCCCACAGCCGAATACTACGGTGCCGGGCTGGTTGGACCTTGGCAAGAATATTTTCACGTCGCTTGAAAGTCGTTGGAATTCATCTGCTTGTGGTGGTGGCTTGCTTTGGCAAATGTACGCTAGTAACCCGAACGGATTGAACTATAAAAACTCCGTCGCCAACGGTGGTTTCTTCCAGCTTGCTGCCCGTCTTGCCCGTATCACGGGGGAATCAGTTTATCAGGAATGGGCTGAGCGGGTATGGGATTGGACGGAGACTTTGGGCATGATTGGGTCAGACTATATCGTCTATGACGGTGCTCATGCCTCGGATAACTGCTCCATCATTAACCCCGTTTCCTTCTCCTATACCAATGGTATCTACCTCCACGGCGCCGCTACAATGGCCAACATCACCGGTTCACAAGTCTGGAAAGACCGTGCCACCGGGATTCTTAACGCTACCGCCCAACGCTTCTTCTATCCTGACGCCAACGCTACCAACGTCATGTACGAGTCAGCCTGTGAAACCGTAATGACATGCAACACCGACATGAAGTCATTCAAAGCTTATCTTTCCCGCTTCCTCTGGCAATCCACCACCATGCTCCCCGAACTACGTCCCACCGTGCGCACCATGATGGAGACTACCGCGTCCGCTGCTACCGCCACCTGCACCGGTGGAACCTCTGGGAATGAATGCGGTATGCGCTGGTACGTAGGTGGTTTCGATGGGATCATGGGACTCGGTCAACAAATGAGTGCGCTTGAAGCTGTCCAGGGTCTTCTCATTGATGCGGCGCCTGTCCCACTTAAGGGCGCTGATGTCCAGACTATCCGGGAACGTTCATGGAGCACGGAGTCGTCTACTACTACTACTACCACTAACTCTAAGAGAAATGCGAAGCGCGCTAGAAGAGTCAGCTCCAGTGCTTCTCTTAGAGGTGCGGGTGTTAGTATCGCGAGCAGTGCCCGTATGGTTGGCGTTTTCGTGCTATTTGCCGTTTTGGGAAATTGGTAATTTAGGATATTTTTGGGGTTAGACATTTACACATAACATTTCATTTACATACAACATTACATACATACAAATGAGTACATTTTGGAAACATAACAATCTGAATAAATGACATCATGACAAAGTAAATTCGGTGCTATATAAGCTGGTATACAAAAGAAAATCCATTCCATTTTCTCTCATTCGGCTGATAAATCCCGGTCTTATAACCAATTGGATCCCGGTCTCCGAGTACTCTTTTTCCGTCCGAACCCTCCACTAGTGGGTTGGGAATTCCCAACGGAACCCTCTTCTCTAATATCTCCGAGAGCAGCAATATAGCTTTGGCCATAGTCATCAGCAGACCCCTGAACATATTGACTCTCCCGCCCGGGAGACGGTAAAGCCCCTGGTGCCAGGTAACGACTATATGTTGAAGATGCCACCGACATGTGGTTTTGTGGCTGGCCACTAGAACCTAATTGTGTCTGACGAACAGAGTTTGTCGTCAGGGCGGCACCTACGGCGGTGGGTGATGGGGCTGTGAAGCTTGAAGCGGTCGATGCACGGTAGGGTCGTTGAGGGGGTTGGCCAGAAGGCGCAGGTGATGGGATTGGGACGAATGGTGCAGAGCCGGCTCTGTGGGGAGGTTTGTTAGTGGCTGTAGATGGTAATGATCGACTGTGTAACTTACTTTTCGAACTCCTTCTTTCCGGTTACGCCTTCCTTGCGGGCGGTTTGCTTCTTCCGGATGAACCAGAAGGCGAGGGAACTTAGCACGATGAGACCGGCGACACCAGCCATGGTGCCTCCGATGACGGCGGTCTTGGACTTGTTCTGGGTGGTTCCGGGGGTGTCGGCGGGGTCGTCGGTTTCAGAGGAAGAGGAGGCGTTGGCGGCGGCGGCGGTTCCTGAGGCGGAAGATTGGGAGTTGTTGGAGGAACCGTTGTTCTTGGTGTTGGCGTTGGAGCTGGCACTGGAGCTGGCAGAGGAGGTTCCTGAAGAACCAGTAGTAGAAGCGGCATTGCGGGTGGCGGAGGTAGTTAATGAGCCAGAGGCAGAAGATGAAGTACCGGCAGCAGCGCCAGCGGAGGAGGAAGCACTTGGGGAAGCGCTAGAAGCCGCAGCGGCGCTCGTCGCGGCGCCAGGCGTTGACGAGCCCGCGGCGGGGGTGGATGAGGCGAGGGGAGTGGAAGCGACCACGGGGGTAGCAGCGGGAGCGGAAGTGGCAGCCGCAGCAGGGCTAGAGACTTCCTCGGCGGCGACACCGTTGCTGGAGGCGGAAGCCTTGGCTCTTTCGGAGGCGACGGTTACGGTTTGGAGAGCTACGATGGAGAGACCTTCTACACTCATCATGACTTCTCCGGCAAGACTGGCGGTGGATGGGGCGCAGCCGAATTGGGTGTAGCCACCTTGGTAGTTGTTCTTATAGCAGAATTGACCGGCGCCACAGGTGAAGATTAATGGATCGACACTAGCGGGTGGGACTGAGTTGGAATCAAAGCAGCCGGTGTATATACCAGTAGTGCAAAGCCCGCTATCAGGACAGCAGCCAATGGCATTCAGGTTAAGATCCAAGGCACAGTGGGAACCGACGTCACAGGTGGCAGGAAGCTGGGTGCTTCCGGAGATATAACCACAGACGGTCTCGAAGCGGCGGAGAAGAAGATTCGGCGGGCTGGTGGGAACTGGTGGGCTGGAGGTGGTGGATGAGGAGAGCGTGGTTACTGCGGGGCGGGTAGGAACGGCGTAGGCGGCGGCTGCCGGGGTGAGCATGGCGAGAAGCCAGAAGATTGGTTGTTGCATTTTGGATGGCTCGGGGTGATTTGGGTTGGTGGTGATTAGATGAGGATGAGCGGCATATGTTGGACGGGTGAAAGGTTGGCTGTTCTGAAAAGGCACAGCCTGTGGTTTGAAGACTACGGAGAGAAGTGAAGATTGAGAAAAAGACAGTGATAAAAGAATGAAGTGAATGAATGTGTGAAGAGAATGTAACCTGTTGCTCAACAACACAAAGCAAGAAGAGAAAGACAAAGTACAAGGAAGAAGGAAGAAAAGAAAAGAATATACAAAAGTCTAAAAACAAAAAAAGAAACACACCCAAAAAAAGATAAAACAAGAAAAGAAAACAGGCTACAAGCCAGACGTCGTCATATGATATGAATGCAAAGAAAAAAAAAAGAGAACAAGAATGGAAAGGAAAAACACACAAAGCACAGCCAACATCATGCTCAAAAAACGTCCGCATCACGCATATTCATACCTATTCGTCGGCCTAGCCCACAGACTGTGCGGGTAAATGCCAAACCGGGGCATTGGCCAATTGTCGAGTTGACGAGTTGGGAGGTCAAGCATAGCGTGGGCCCGGCAGGGTCTGTGGAGGGGCCGTGGAGTGTTTCACCTTGGAGATGCGGGTTGGCGAGGTCAGAAGGGGTGCTGGAGACTTGGGATGGCATAGACTTTAGATAGTTAGTAAGTGAGTGAGTGAGGAAAGTGGGAGGAGACTTGTATGGTGTTTAGGAGGTGCTTCTAGATTTAGTATTGCACGAGTTGCGTATTCTCCGAATTCCCCGGTGAGTCCAGGGACATTATCACCAGCTGGATCTCGCTTTGGTAATACAGACATACATACTCTTTCCACTTTGTCCCATTCCCACGTTGAGGTCTAACCGCCGTGCCACAAAATGCTCTTTTTCCACTTCCTCAAAAAGTCCCCACGTATGTAGAATCTGTCTATCCATTCAGCTAAAGTCAGTCCAATCACCCCATCACAACTGACCGGCTCTCAAACCCAAGACAGTGCGCTATATTCCCCAACCCACACTGTCCCACTAATACAATCCCCCATATCCATGCACAGTGCATCATACATACTTCATCACTGGCTTGGCGTTTCACACCCGCTTCATACCCCCTTCACAAATGCCGCCAAAAGCCTGGTCTCCCCGACCCAGACCAGTCATTACCTTTCCGCTCTCCTTTTTGATGTCCTCCTGATCACCCGTCTGCCACATTCGTTTGGTCGGAACTTCACTGGCTATACTGGGGTTGGTCCACTTCCTGCCCATTCCCTTTTTAAAGTATACAAAGAATAGATGATTGTTCAGACTGATCGTCTGCAACATTGGCCTAGACTCTGGTTTGGACCATACTTTATTGTAGGGTTGGGATGTGACAGTAGGGTTAGATGATGCTGCTTGCGTCAACGGGTTTCATGGATGGCTTGGTTTACATCAGAAATGGAATGTTCTACAAGGCCGTTTTCAACGTCGCAGTTGTGTATGCGTTCATGCTATTTCCGTGTAAATCTGCCATTCTCGGAACCAAAGATCATAAAGCCATTCACCTGCCAAAAAGGAAATCATCACAACATGATCAAAAATGGAGACACGGGGAATCGAACCCCGGACCTGATCCAAGTATCTCGGAAGATGCTAAGGATCCGTCATACCACTAGACCATGTCCCCTCACGTTATTGACGATAGTCATGCATATCAGGAATCATATTTGTAGAACACAACAACGTTTTTTATTGAATCTCTCAGACTAGTCCACCAAATGGGTACAATTAAAAACAACACCACCAATACTCCTTCAAAGTACCCTAATCCACCTCTCCCGTCGTCTCATGTATGATCGGATGCCTGGGTAAAGTCTCACCCTATCTGGTTCAGAAACAAACAAGACAGGGACTTGACAAGTCCTGCTTATTACTACCACAGGCCCCCAGATTTCCGAAAATACAAAAGATAACGAGTCTACCATATCCAATGTGCTCCCAACCGTATCAATAGAAGAAGTTAAAAAGGCTAACGATGACGACTAGGTTGGACGGATAGAACGAAATAGAGAAGAGTGACTTAAAAGAAACAAAGACGGTAATCTCTCAACCAATCTAATTGTAAAAAAAAACTCTACCTTAAGGGTAGCTCTCCTGGACACGACGACCGCCACCAATGGCCGAAGTGTTCCGGTTACGCCAGGGCATACCGGAACGCTTCTCGGACGACTGGATAGTCCGGCCACGGGAGCTAGATTTGGACGTGAACACTCCCACGTTAAACAAGATCCAGGACAGTCCTAAGCTAGCCAGCGAAGCCCAAGCGAAGCCAAAAGCCCACTTACCCAGCTTAGCATCACGACCGTCATCGTGGAACCGATCACGTGCCTTGACGAACAGGGCAGTCATGAGGGAGACAGCTACGGCGGAGAAACCAAGGGCAACGAACGAGGCAAGCGAGGCGATGAGTGCGCCGATGCGGCCGAAGCAGGAAATGAAAGAGGCGAAGAAGGCGAGCGCTTCGAAGAATAGTGTCATGATGAAGAAGGCCCACATGGTGCGGAAAGTGTGGTAGTAGAAGGACGCTGTGGTGTGGTCACCCTTGGAACCACCAAGGTGATTGGGGACGCCTGAGGCGTTGGATTCCCAGGCGTTACCGAAGGCATAGGCGGCATGCGCACTGGAGCAGTCACGGGCATGGTCGTCACAGATCCAGAAGTAGTACCAGGCTGTGGTGTCACGGGCGCCGGTGATTCCAGAGGTGTCGGCTTTGAGGAAGTAGGTCTTGTTGAAGGGACGGTGGTGCGTGAGGCCGCCGAGAATAATGAACCAGAGGAAGAGGAGGGAGGCGGCCATGAGGATTAACCCCGCGAGGCCGGTACCGATATTGAATTTCATCGTTGTGCAGATTTGTGAATTGTTGATGACAAGCGTGTATGATGAAGGAGGGAATAAAGTGACCAAGTCAAGTCAAAAAGAGTGTAAAAAAAGAAAAAGAAAAGAGTAGGAAAGAAAAACTACGGAACTATACCCCTCTCTTTATTCATCATCCTTCATAACTCGCCACTCGCCTCCAACTCGCAGTTTACGTCACAGAGACAACCATCTCTACCTCAATTCCGGCCTAGACGGCCCACTCCCATCCCGAAATGATCTACACACAGGGCCCTTACCCCGCTAAACCCGCCCTGCCCGCCCGCCCTACAGCCTGAAAAACCCACCTAAAGTCTCCCCGCAGCTTGCATGTCCTGACAGCTGTCAGCCGCCCACCCGCTCACCTGAACGCGACCGTGTTTGTATGTATGTATCTATGTACCGCGGAACAACCCACATGACGTCATCCGACCAACCAGCCGAATGTCTCAATTCACCCCCACCCGGCTTAACCAGATGCAGTGCCGCTTTTAGACTTGGAAGGTCCAGAAGCGGAAATGGGGAGCTCGGAAATGGGAGGGATGCAGGAAGGATTGGGGTAAAAGCCCTTATATCGAGACATTGGATTAGATGCGATGCGAACAAAAAAAAAAAAAGCGAAAAAGGAAACGGAGGGACACTCTGGATGTGACCACGATGGGATTCGAACCCACAATCTTTTGATTCGTAGTCAAACGCCTTGCCATTGGGCCACGCGGCCGGAGATGTGTCTCAGTTGGAGGGGGGTCCGTAAGCGGGGTATATCTGCGGAGATTTCAAAAATTTGGTGGGTTTTGAGAGCATTTTAGGCGGTGAGGACGGGACGGAATGGCGATGTGGTTGTCGTTTGAACCGTGTGCTTTGAAGTCGTTGTCGGCGAATATATCTGGTGATCGGCGTTATGATCGACGAGGAGGTTCGCTCGTGGTAACACCGATACCCGAGACGACGATTATCGTGAATTACATGAAATGCTCATCTGCGTGCATGACGGGATTCAACAGCCCATGATACATCACTGTATGTTGTAAAAGTAACGCCATTCATCATCACCTTACCGATATCACATATTTCCAGTCCGGATGCCATCCACCTCGCAATCGAAGTCATCCGTCTTCTGTGTCTTCCGTTAGCCCGAGTATCAATCAATCACCAAGGGTGAAAACACTTGCCATCACCGTAGTTTGTAAACCTTGTGCGAGCATGAACTCGATCAGTAACTACCCCGGATATCGCAACCGTCACGTCGAGTCCTAGTATGTGCAACCTCACACCAGGTTATAGTTTGGTCGCCATCCGCCATCTCACCATCCAGCACCTTCCAAATCTCCAAGGAAGCCTTGGCTTACGGATGTTAATTACCACGTGTTTATGGATTACATTTCTCTTTTAACGGTTGATGAGTGGGTCATTCTCGACAAAGCTCATGCTCTTCGCTCGTCAAACATGTTGGCCCGCCAGTAGCAAACACCCCCGATTCCCTTCTCAGTACCTCTCCCCCTCCCCCTTTTCGGTTACATACGCGCCAGTCCACCCAACACCGGAGCTACCGGAGCAACTCCGCTCTGTTGTTGTTGTTGTTGTTGTTGTTCTATTTATCGTCTACCTGAACAGAGCTAACTATCAATACGACGACCCCACCCGGCGCGGCTGATCACAAAGGTGTCGTCCTTTGGGCCAGTCTCGAGAGGTGAGGAGATGCGAGTGCATTGCGTCAAGGAACCCTCCTATGACCAAACTGAGGGCCCGGTGACGAACACCAGGAGGGGCTTAACGATGCAAGTACTGTGAAACCTTCCCGCAAAATTTTGACATCTATCTTCGTGTGTGTCGAAATAAATCAACCTTTTCCAGAGGGTGTCGGCTTGCGGCATGAATCCCGTCACGGCGCGGGTACGGCGTACAACACTCTTGTCCTCTTCCTATGCTTTGTCGACGATGTTGTTTTTGTGAACCATCGCGATACTGGTAATTGAAAATTTTTCTTTGTTCCTCCATATCAGAAAAGATCCCCCTTCGACGAAACCAGTATCGACCGGTCAAGAACACACAGAAGCGAGACGCGTCCGGCGCGGAACCCTCTTCCAAGAAACGCGACGGAGTGCCGGCGGAGGGCTTGAGTATGTTCTTAGGTGTTTTTATCCAGTGAAGAATGCTCTTTAGGGGGTCGAGAGATGCCAGCGTGGCAGCAATCGATCAGGCTGGCCCCAAGAGGAGGTGAAATGAGCTGGAAAAAAGGAAAAAAAGGTGTAATGTGTGGTTTAATACAACCAACAACGAATTTGGGGCGAATTCATTATGTGTTCGATGGAAATGGCGACTCCAGACCTCAAAGGTACCATTTCGAGGGTATTAAGGAAGAAGGTTGAAGCAACTCCGCTCTTTCCCCGGAATTCGGAGCCTCCATAATTCCCGATACCACCTACGTTATCAACAATTACCAGGTCTTGTGGTCTAGTGGTATGATTCTCGCTTAGGGTCCACCCTAATGCAACGCATGCGAGAGGTCCCGTGTTCGATCCACGGCAAGACCCCAGCTTTTTGCCATTCCTTTATCCGTCCTGTGTAACGGGTTCATGGTCAATCACATGTTTATCCAAACGTCACTTTTTTTTCCTAATAAGAAGCAAAATGTATGTAGTGGTGCATCAAATCAAGTCATTATTGTCATGAAATATCATGGAAACGAAATAAACAAATGCCAGACCAGACCAAACCAACCGACCCAGCCAAAACCGAACCAACCCAGACCATGCATTACCAACATCAAGACATAACTTAGATAGAAAAGGAAATAAAAATGATGCCAAAGGCTCTTACGCCTCGTCCTCCGCTTGATTACGGCTGCTCTTCCTTCTTATCAAACCGCCCTTCAACTTCTGAAAAGCCCTCGCAACGCGATTTGACCGGCGCTCTTCTATGTCCTCACCAAATCCCTCACCGGCGGGTGACACTTCACCACTCTGTAATGAAGCTCTCGAAATATGAGATTGTCCCATGGAGCTTTGGCGTCGTTTATTCCCGTATGGCCTGCCAGTGACGGGAGAAACGGGAGATGTTCCGATGTAGCGGAGAGTTGTGAGTTGCTAGAGGCGGACTTTGCGCGTTCCTCGTTGGGATGGATAGCCATGCCGGTGTGGTTCATTACCCATCCTGCAACGGTGATTTCGAGTGGCTTGATGATGTTTTCCTCTGTCGTCATATTTGGAATGTGAACGAAGCGGCCGTTGTATTTCCTTGCCAGGGCTTCACCTTCAGCTTCGGTTATTGGGCGCTCATTGGTGTTACCGGTAGTTACTGGGATGTCGACGGATACGAGGACTGGGAATGGGAGGTCTGCGCCGCTACGACCGCGTGTGTTGTTGGCGGCGGTGCGGTCTTCGCTGTTGTTGAAATATGAGTTGAGGATCTCCGCGGCGGAGGTGAACCCGTGGCTTCCGCGACTTGAGTAGATGATTAGAAGGGCATCGAGTTGTTCGAGTTGGCCGAGAAAGTGGGTGGGTTGGGATAATGGGTGCACTACCAAGTCGACCCAGCAGTTCCATTTGCGGTTGTGCATGGTGAAGTCGGTATATGGGCGTTCTTTGCCGACAAGTGGACGGATTGATGGATCCTAGTGTGCATGTTAGTGAACTGCACCAAAACCAAGATACACTGCCTGAGTGGAAACTTACAAATAGGTTGTTCAGATATTTGTCTCTCACCATCTGTCCAACTGTGGAGACAACACCGAAAAATGGGACTTTGTAGCCCACCTCTTCAAGTTTCTTCTCCATATTTTCAGAATGTGATGGTGCCGGACGAGCTGCGTTATTAAACGAGTATTTCCGAATATTGGCAAATACCGACGGACGTCCGCCACTGGAAAGAAAACTGCGGCGTTTTTGTGCTGATGGTGAAGAAGCTGGGTTTGAATTGTTTGAGCCGCCGATATCAGTAGATTGTGATGGTGTCCGATCATGTGATGCCATATTGGCAGAGCAAGGAGAGTGTGATGTAGTGATTATGGTGTAAATTCAGACTCGGTGTCAAGATTCCAAGAGTCAAGAGTGTTGTGGACAGAGGAGGGGCTTGCCCTGGATATGTACTGTACTTTGAAGCAATGGCAATCTCTGTATGTGTGTATATACAGGTATTCTGGCCGCAAGTCAAAGTGTGGAGTACAGGGGCTGGTTGAGTGGTACCGGTGTAGGAGTAGTGGCCTCAAAACCCAATGCAGGAGTGTAGTAGTCTGTTGGGCTATGTATGTGGGGGGTCGTACATGAATCCGAGAGCCAGTATTACTACAATAGGTAAATGAGTTTGTATATGTGTGAAACCAATAAGGTCGGTTGTGTGAGTTCAAGTCGAAGCGAGACAAGCGGAGCTGACTAGTTTGGAAGCTTAAGTGATTATTCGACGTAGAGGAATGTATCGAATGTGGCAAAAGTCGACTTTGAAAGTTCTAGTTCGTAAACTGGTGTTCGGGTGAGGGGTTCCGACGGGTAGGTAAATATATATTCGGTTAGATACAGTCAAAGGTTGCAGGAGAATTAAGTTGTCAGACAACGGTGGTGGAGTGAGATTCTCGGTGGGCAAAAAAGTAAAGTCGTGAGGTGTTCTGTGACAGGTTCGGCGGTGGCAAATGGGGGATAAATGGATAATCAGGCGTTCGTTTTTGTGTGACTTGTCGGGACAAAGGACTTGGTAAACAAAGAAGCAAGATGGAAGCAAGATGGCGCGGAGCTAAAAGAGGAGTGAGGTGAATAACACACGGGCATACAGAGGCTTTTGTATGTACGAAAAAAGGTGGTCTTGGCTCGGTCAAAAGAATTGCCAGCAATTGAGAAGATCGTGGTCGAGCGAACATGGCATGGGTGTGAAGTTAAGCAATCAAATGAGACCATCCTTGAGTATTGTGAGGTGTGTTTATAACGAAACAACCAGGGCTCTTGGCAGTAAAAAGATAGGGCAAAAGGGAAAATGTGGTGTCGGGTGTTGATAGGTTTACATCCCAGTTTAGATGGGTGTGTTTTTAGCCATTAGCCTATGTAGGAGCTCGGGGCCAATAACAGGCTTTAACACGCTTCCCGTTTCTCACCATGGACACGGCGGCCACGATGCAAAAGCGGCAGCCCGCGGCACGACGCCGAGGGGAGAACCACAGACCATGTTTGTATATACGTATAGACCACAAACGAGCTACACGGACGACGTGACGGACTGGACTGGACCGCAGAAAGAGATTTGACCTGTGGTGTATCTGTGTATGACCATAGGCATAGTCTCTCACATGTCCATTTATTCTACAATTGAAGGCGAGAGGCGACATGGCAATAGGGACAACAGGAAGATACAAAGACGGGTTGTAGTGGGTTTGTTGGTATGGATGTGGCGGCCTGGTCGTGGAGACTGGAGACAAGATGTACGGGGATTTAGAGGTCGCATCGCCAGCTGGGGTGTGTTCGGGCTGGAGAAAGAGAAAACAAAGGATTATAAAGCGGTTGATGGTTGAAGCGTGCAGATTCATGTTATCTTGAAAGTCGGCACTGGCTTGATTGTGGCGGAAGCAAGAGGATTACAATTGCCCATGGTGATTCCAAAAAAAATTACATGGAAAATGGCATTGATGACTCGGTAAATGTGGTTGGCTGTTACCGTGTCACTGTCCCATTGTATCGGACGTTTTTTTTTTGTTGGATGATTGCTTATGTCTTTGGATGTAAGGTGTTACTCCCTCGGATACCGGAGATTTCAAAAAACGGGGCCGAAGGTGCCACTGTACTTGTGTGCATACCGAGTGTCTATTACATTACATTACCACATATTTGAAGGGAGAAATGGGAGATGAGGGGTGGACTGATGTAGAATTGCACCAGAAATTTGATCAACTAGGCTCGGGCGTATGTCTGTTGTTGTATGTGTGTACATGTTTGTTTTGTGTTTCGAGTTCATCGGTAACGATGGAAACATGGAATCTGATAAAAAAACGGTTCATGTGTATCAGGGGTTTGATATGTAGCCGTCTTTTTGAGTGTTTGTTCCGGCAGAAGGAAAGAAACTAATTTGGTGGCGATGTAAGTTTCAGTCGACACTTGTGGAGAGGTTTGTCGGTGAAAGGACATATTTTGTATGTGTGTGTGTTGTATGCAAGACCTGGTTAGTTTAAAGCTGTCAAAAGTCGCAACGGCGTGCTACATGGTATGGCTGTGCGGTGGCCAAGAGGTCACGGCGCGGGAGAAAAAGAAGAAAAAAAAGGTAAGAAGGCACGAATGCTACGTTTGTGTTTAGAGTACGGTAGAGAATTGCGGAAGAGGTCGGGCTGTTAATGCCAAGACTAGTTGCCAAGAAAAGAGTATCCTCAGCCCATGATGTGGGTTGATACATATATAGCGATATTTTCTTTGGGTTATGGAATATTGGATATCCATGGTTCGTGAAGACAAAGAGAAACCAAAGTACAGCGAACCTTTATACAATGGCGATGCTCCAGAGACATTCCATGCTGCAGGTTCAGCTTTAGATGTTCAAATGTGTCATACACGTGACATTGGCAATGTCTAAACAGGAGGCATATATTTTTGTTAGCACACGCCTTTATGGGCAACTTGACGAAGAACAAGGACATGGCCAAAGATGGACAATCAGCAACAGGGGACCAGGATTCATCAATGAGACAATTAGGATGGACACCGAGTAAAGTTGTTGAAATGCAGTTGCAAAGTAGCAAAGTTGACTGGAGAAAAAAAAGTACAATCACAAGCATCTCCACAACATACTCAACGCACAAACCTAACAGCTGACCCATTGCCCAAAGCTATGAGTGCATACGCCCGCTCGCAGGTGAAAATCACGGGGCACAGTGTCGTTGGACGTCCTGGCTTTGGCTGATGTGGTATTGGTGCACAAACCAGTTAGTTGGTTGGTCTGTCTAAGTTTTTTTCTCCTTTGGTTGGGAAGTTATGTTCTTTCAAGTGACTGTGATTGTGGATATTCAATCACGGTATACATGGATGCTTATATGCACATAAGATGTCGTGCATTTGTAGTCACACTGGTGAAACAACAGTAATGTCTGTATGTACACAATGTGGGCTCGTTCGATTGATAAATAAACAAAACTGGGCAGTGCAATTGTATGTATGCGATGTGATGCGATGCGGGTCCTTTGGGCTGTGAATTAAAACCAAACATATCAATCATATGGACTCATGAATGAAATGCCAACTCTTGGTCCAAACATTTGTCGAGTACCTTGACTACAAAGAGTACATGTGGCACGTGTGTATAATAATGGGGTTCTGTGTGGTTCAATGAGACGATGGACCTCCAGGAAGGTGCTTGCATAAGTGGAATTCCTACATTTGGTTTCTCATACAACCAGATGTGTATTGTACATATTATCTGCATATGTATGTATAGATTCTTTCGAATCCTAGATGGATTAAGCGGCGTAAACCAAGGGGAAGAACATACAAGGCTGGTGATGTACATATATGATACATATATATGCATAAATTTAGTAAATCATATAGGGCAGAACAACAACAAGAATCACAAACAATAAGAAACATTTGAAGATCAATGGTAGGGTTAATAACGAGACATAAGGGTTTAAGCCATGAAAGATTAGCGTTAGTTTGATTTTGATAGAGGGAAAAAAGAAACGAGATGGAGAGGGAAGAGGGGAGATTTAGGTTTAGTTGCATAGCCAGGTTAGGCATGTTGTTGAGTTTTACGGGGAAAGAAAATCGAGACAAGATATGGATGAACTGATGAGAGAAGAACAAACCTGGCGTGATACGATGGTCATGGGAGAAAGTAACCGACCAACTCTTTTTTTTACTTCTTCTTTTCTTCCTGAGCTTGTTAAGTGGTAAAGGATTCATTGGGAAAAGATGGAAGGGAATAAAGGGAATCAAAAGGGAACGAGGTCAGCCCTTTTACTCATTCCGTTGATTCCTCCCCTGACCCAAGCGGGTCTATACATATGTACAATGTGTGTATGTATGTACTTCTTGTCTGACTGATTCAACCATCTTTTCAAAAGTATGCATGAAAAAAAGTCCGTTTTTACAAAGGGTCTATATTCCGCCTCCGCCGCTGATGCACCTTGCCACAAATGTCAATGAGTATAAATTCTCCAAGTGACTCCGGTTGCCACTCCATCTGCAATACAAGGGGAAGGTAATTTTCCGCGCTGTTTTCGTCAGCGGATAAAGGCCGAAGCCGATGCCACAGCGGGGATTATTTTGGTGGCATGTTGTATTGGATACTGGTTGATAATGCACATGTGAAGGTAGAAGAGGAAAAAAAAAGCACCGTCCGTGGCTACTGGCTAATGGTGCTTGAAACTCCACTGAGTGCAGCCATGTTCCCTGCGACAATGTCCGTACACACCCCGCTTGATTTTCAGCCGGACGTTTTGTGGGAAGGTGGGATGGAGAGTAGGAAGAATTAAGAGAGAAGAAAAGAAAATGGTGAGTTGATGAATGAAAAACTGGACATGAATGTGTATGTAAGTGAGTGAATGGGTAACTGGTGTACATACACAGTACAACTGCCAAATAATGAAATGAAAACATCACTTTTCGGAGCTATCGGGGCGGCTTGTGAATGGAGGGGTAACATTGAGAGACGACAGGAATAATAAGGAGGGATGCAACTCATAACATTCCCGATGAGTTCAACTTAGTTACTTTGACTCGGCCGGGACGTGGCGAATTTGAATTCAATTTTTGGGGGATTTGTGTATGTATGTACATACATACATACAATGAGCAAAGACCATTTCGCAAGGTAACGTACCAATAGTGAGAAGTCCAGGAACAAAGTTTTCCGCACATAGTTCCTTTACCAACACCATCACGAATGTTCCGAAGCAAACCAAAATATCGTAACATGTCTATCCTTCTCTTGACGAACCCAAGAACCCGTCATTGAACCGCTTCACTTCTGTCCTCGTACAAATGAACATCAAAGAGGCAGCCAACTAATTCACGTCCTATTACCCCATGTACAGCCTCACCCCAACCACCTTTCCATTATTTGTTCCCTCATGTTTATTTATTGTAGTGAGCATTTGGGCTGGGCTGAGCTGGGCTGGGGGCACAAGTGGGATAAAGTTCACACCCTGACTAGATGCATGTTTGCCATGCCATGCAAATACTAGTTCGATCTGCTCGCTCCAATCCGAAACATTGCCAATCGAGGTTGATGTTCTTTTTTTTTCGGTTGGTTGACTAGTCTAGGCACCCGGATATCAAGGGAGAGTAAGAAAAGAAGGAGAAAGAGGATTAAGCGTGACTGGCTTTTGGTTAGATGAGTCTGTGCCTGATTGTATGGATACATGTGGTCGTGTGTATGTACGGGATATGTTGTACCCGGGGGTTAGGAGACGCCAATGTTGATGATTTGACATATCCGTATGAGTGTGCACATACAAACCTACATACCGATAACCCGACGAAACGGTGAACACTCAGCTGTGATGAAGAAACTCTATTGTACATATTCCAATATACCAAATCAGCTGGAAGCGCATTACCGAAGGAAATTCATTCTTTTTTTCCTTTGATTACCTGGGTGTTGTGATGGTAGACTTTTAGCATATCACAGGGATAGACAGGCTCAGCACGGGAAGATCTAGTTTGATTTTCCTTTTTTTTCCCCTTCATCGCGTCGCTTGGCGGGACTTGAGGATGTGGGGTGATGAACGGGTAGTCTTTCTGGATTAGGACATGGGTTTGTTATGTACAGACTTACGAGGAAATACGGGGTAATAAAGTGTGGATACGGAGAGGCCGGTCAAGTTTTGTAGTCACTACATGGACTTGCAGTGTAAATACCTACGGAACTTTGTGGATCTTGGGTGTACACATTAGATACAGAGCTATTTATGTGCATAGAAATACGGGATGGTGGTTTCTTACAAGAGTGGGTACCATGGATTCACATACGGCGAAGGAGTAGATCACCAATCAACTTACCACACGTATGGACGAGTTTAATCAGAAACGATAGTCAAGAACAATCAAGAGGTCACCCATCTAATGTAGTACAAAACAATTGTCAAACGTCAAAAAGCAGGAACCCAACATCAAACCAGACAACAGTCGATGTCTTGCAAAGGTTATCCATATATGGACATATTAAGCGCCACAACGCCACACACATAGTAATTCAGCCACATCATGGTTGCCTAAACGAGGTGGAATTATAAAGGGACATTGCGATTGAATGATACTGTATATTAAGAATGAGGACATGTATAATCGCGTGGAACAAAGTTGGAATGAAGTGACGACATTGTGAGCCGTCCTTTCTATTTTCATGATACTTTGATGAGGGAGGCTGTCGTTTTGATGACTGGGCTACTTATTTGCTATTTCAATTGATACACCCTTCTTTTGTTTGAATTTCCATCTCACACATACATATATACACATCCATCAAAATGTCGTCATCAAATCAACCACCACCCGTCGAGTCCGAGTCCGAGGCTGCCGCTCTCGCCGCCGCGCTGTCACTTCCCGGTCAGGTATCAATCCTCGCCCAATCATCTCTTCAAGACTCAGTAACAACCAACGCCGTGACGGAAATCTACGAACAAGAAAACGCGCGAGACGAGGCTAGAATCGAGGCTCTTCAGGCAAAGATTTTAAAGTTTCATCAGAATAAGAGGGCTCTTGAAACGGAACTTGCGGTAAAAGCCGGCAATGCTTCGTTAAAGACCCAGGTTGAGGCCATTCGGAAGAAGATTGATAAGTGTGTTGCCGATGTGGATAAGGCTGGTGAAGAAATCGCGGGCTTCAGAGAGAGATTGATTGATAGAAGAAGAAAGAGAGAGGCCGCATTGAAGAAGAAAGAGGGTGAAGATGACAAGGAGAAGGATGAAGAAGATCAAGTTCCTACTATGAACGATGGGGAAACCGTGGAGGAGTTCCTTGTCCGGACGGGAAAGATCACGCCGTTTGATATCAAGAACAAACGGGATTTGTCAGAGTTTATTGATGCGGATGGAAAGTTGAAGACGGAAACGGGATCGAATAAGCAGCATCAGAACTTGAAGGTTCCGGGCTTCCAAAGTGGCCTTAAAGAGACGGTTGATGTTGATGTCGATTCTTTGGCAGGACAGGAGTTTAGTTTGCGGACGAGGAAGAGAAGGCGGGTTGATATATCAGGAGCCGAAGGGGACGGTGGCGATGGCGATGGCGATGAAGTTGAAGATGGGGAGTACGCGGAGGAACCGACGGAGAAGAAGACTGCAAAGACAAAGAAAAAGAAGGTGGGAAAGGCCAAGAAGACTGCCGATGATGATTATATTGGGGAATCTTCTGGTTCAGACGGAGACATCAATGACTACGATGACGTAGCACCAGATAGTAAATCTGCTCGAGCTGCAAAGGGAATTCACGGGAACATCGATTTCAGTCGTCTCGACGATGGAAACACAGCACAGTATAAGAAACGTCTCCAGCAATGGACTGAACAACGCGCCGAACTTCGAAGATCCATAGGAGAGGAAGATCCCCATCCCAACCAACCAGAATGCTACAAGCCGACCCCCGGGAAACCCGACGTCCAGTTGTTAAACGGATATAAACTCCCCGGCGAAGTCGGCAATTTCTTGTTCCCATTTCAGAAAGTCGGTGTTGAGTGGCTTTGTCAGTTACATTCACGCTTAGAAGGCGGGCTACTATGCGACGAGATGGGTCTGGGAAAGACCGTGCAGGTTATTTCGGCAATCGTGGCTTTACATTATAGTCGCCAGTTGGAGGGTCCGGCGATTGTTGTGGCGCCGTCGACGTTGATGGCGCAGTGGGTTCAGCATTTCCATACGTGGTGGCCACCGATGAGAGTTTCAATATTGCATTCTTCGGGAAGTGGAATGATGAATCCCGATGATGAGGAGGGAGAGGAGAAGGCGAAAGGTGGTGTTCGCATCACTTCGAAGAAACTCCAGGCTGCGAAGAAGATTATTGAGAATGTTCAGACTAACGGACATGTCTTGGTTACCACGTATAAAGGTCTTCAAACGTACCTGGACTATCTTATCCGGGTTGATTGGGGCTATGTTGCTTTAGATGAAGGCCACATCATTCGTAACCGAGGTACCGATGCCTCAAAGGCTTGCAAGCAACTTCCTACTTTCAACCGCCTCATCATGTCTGGAACTCCAATTCAAAACAACCTTCGAGAGCTCTTTTCTCTGTTTGAATTTGCCTATCCAGGTCTTTTAGGAAATGACACCCGTGCCTTCACACAGCATTTTGAAATGCCTATTCGCGATGGCCACCGGAAAACAGCCTCCCACTTGGCCATTCTGGCAGCTGAGAAATGTGCAACGACATTACGAGAGACTGTTAAACCGTACATGTTACGTCGTGTCAAGAAGGACGTGGCAGATTCACTTCCGAAGAAGACAGAGCGGGTGTTATTCTGTAGATTGGGCAAGGCACAGGAGGATATTTATCGTGACTTTCTGAAGAGTCCGAATATTCAGCGGATTATTGACCGAGCGAGAGGTCGTATTGGCATGGAAGGTGGTCGGGCAAATGAGATTTTTGCCGCTATCGATGCGTTGAGGAAGATCTGTAATCACCCCGATTTGCGATTCGGGAAGAATGGCAAGAGACGGTTCACCGAAGATGATGACGGTGACTTTGGAAACCCGTCACGGTCTACAAAGTTGCAAGTTTTGATTTCTTTGTTGAGGATCTCTAAGAATTACGGCCACAAGACATTGGTTTTCAGTCAGAGTTTACCCATGTTGGATATCATTGAAACGTATCTCAAGGATGAGAACTTTGTTTATTGTAGGATGGATGGCTCGACACCACAGATGGATAGACAGCCTATGGTTGAACGTTTCAACAGTTCCACAACTCTTTCCGTCTTCTTACTTACACCACAAACTGGCGGTGTCGGCTTGAATCTTACCGGCGCTAACCGCGTCATTCTATTCGACCCTTCTTGGAACCCCGCCACGGATAAACAAGCTGTTGAACGTGCTTGGCGTCTTGGCCAGACACGCCCCGTGGAAATCTACCGGCTTCTTACCCCAGGAACCATCGAGGAGAAGATTTATAGGAAACAGCTATATAAGCAGTTCGTCACGGAGCGCATCATGTCCGATGGGGAACTCGGCGGTAGTATGTCCGACACCCAAGGATTAGCAGATCTCTTTAAATTCGGCAGAGAGGAAGAGGAAGAAAGGGAAGTCGACGTCTTTGAAGGCGCAGAAATAACCGGTACCGCTCCAGAAGAGCCATCTGAAGAGACCACCGCCGTAGCCTCGGTCGACCAAGTGCAAGCCGTCGAAGCCTTCAACGACCCTAACGAGAGCACCTCCAAAGAACCAACAAACTCCACCGGCGCAACCGAAGAAACAATGCTAAACGACCTCTTCACCCGCTCCATCGACTCCGCCTACAACCATGACAAAATCCTCTCATCCCGCTCCTCCAACAAACAATTCCTCGCCAGCGAAGCTGAACGTCTCGCCACACAAACCCGCCAATTCATCGCCCAACAAGCCGCCATAGCCCACCGAGCTCGCCATGCACCGCCCTCCCAAGCAGAGAGGAATAGACTTGCCCGCGGGACACCCGTGGCCCTGGCGAGACCAGGACCCGTCCGGAATAAGCCGGTGATTGAGCGGGAGTGGACGGTTTCTGGTCTACAAGGGGTGATTTTGGAGTTTTTTGAAAAGAGGAAGGGGCGTTCGTGTACGGGGGAGATTATGGAGGTTTTTAATAGGAGGTATCCGGGCTTGGATGGGGCGTTGTTTAAGAAGGCTTTGGAGAGGGTTGCTGATGTTACGGAGAAGAAGGATCGGGCTAGTGGGACGAAGATTTGGGTTTTGAAGAAGTAGGTAGGGGGTATATATTTCCATCCATCAATCCAATCACATAGGAATCCTCGCAATCTCCTCCTTCTTCCAAAACCTCCTCATATTATCCGCTCTCAGGCTCTCCACCTCCCCCTCCAAATGCTCCCTCAACCTCCCCGTCCACCCCGTAACCCCCGCCAGCCCCTCCCACGTAAACTCCTCCTCGCCCTCCAAAACCGCCATAACCCACCTCTCCATACAAACCAGTCCATCATGAATAACCACATGATCCTTCACCATACGGCCCCCCTTCTTCCCCTTCCCCGCAAACTCCGGCATTTTCCGCGCAAGAAGGGGGAAGATGCGCGCTTCTTCGATGGCGTGGTGCGCGGAGAGGTGGCGGTGGAAGTGTAGCAGGGTTTGGAGGTATTGTTTCTGTGATTGGGAGTGGGGGAAGCGGCGGGTTTGGAGGGCGGTGGTTAGTGTGTCGAGGTGGGTGTAGAAGGGGGCGTGCTGGGGTGGTTAGTTTGGGGTTCTAGGGAAGGACGGATGGACGTACAAAGTATTCCATGGATACGGCGAGACGGTCGAATTGGCGGTATTCATGGTCGGAGAGAGGGGGGAGGTCTTCCCCTTTGGAAGGCGCGGCGGCCATTTTGTTGGTGAGTGAGTGGAAGGGTTGGATTGTCGGGTATGTCTTTGGTGTCCCGTCCCTTCCTTCTTATATACTTACACGAAAAATCTAACCAACCATGTGCTTTGTAATTCATGACTGGAAATCCTTCTGTGCAACCCTATACCATAGCGATATCAAGCCAGTCTGAGCCATGTAGGCCCCCACATGTCGGTTCACACATGTGCCGTGGTAATTTCTAGATTGCATGACATCGGAATCATGGTAGCGGAACATCATAGCTATAAGTCACATCACAGTACAAAACAGTCTAGTCAAATTCGCAAAGGGGCGTCCACTTCGCATCCTATTTTAATAATCATGGGTCATGGGACAAAGTAATGAAACAAAACAACCACCACCACTTCCAGAAGACAAGTCTCGACATCCCAACCCATCTGGATTGGAAAAAAAGAAAACATCAAGAACCTCGCTCCATTTTTTACACCACCACATCTCCCTCACCCCCAAATCCTAAACAGAAAAGCACTTGTAGAAACCCATCGAGACTAACCCAACGCATAACAAAACCAAGAGGTCCAGAAAAAAAAAAGCACGACCAAACAAACTGGGAAACTGACAATAATGACGCCAAATACAACACCCCCAACTTCACCCATTTGATTAACCCGTGACATGATGCAAAAGAAAATGCTTCCCCAACCACCACTCATCACATCCCCCTCTTACCAGTGAAAAAGGAGAAAAGAATCATCGACACATCAAATCGTCACCAATCTAACCACGCACAGCAGCTCCAAGCGCACCGCCAGTGAACTGCGTGCCACCCGCCTGTCTCTGCGTGTTACCGCCCGTCCGCGCGCCACCACGGCCCGCCCGCTGCTGCCGGGCACCGCCACGGCCGCGTCCTTGCCGGTCAAAGGCGTTAGCTGAGCCCTGCGAACGCTGCTCGAGTGTCCGCTCGTTGCTCTCGATGAGGTTGGAAGCCTTATCGGAGAGAGCGAGGGAGAGACCCTGGAGACGGCTGAGTTCCACACCCTTGCGGAAGATGATGGTGCCGGCGGCCTGGTCGAGAGAGGCGGACAGCTCCTCGTGGGAAACCATCTTGCTGACGACCGCGGAAACCTTGCCGGCCGAGAGCTCGAACATAGTGGAGAGCATGGAAATGGCGAGGGTATCGTAGTAGGGGGCATAGGTGAAGAGGAAAGTCCGGAGACCCTCCTCCTGGACCTGCTTGGCAAGCATGGTCTTGATGGCCTCGGAATCCGGCATCAGATCCCAGATCTTGATGTTGTGAATGAAGGTGACGGCGTTCTTCCACTCGCCAGCAGCCAGAGCCTTGGAGGCCTGCATCACGTGGTCACGAGTGTTCTCGGGAGGACCAGTGAAGATCTGGCGCTCGTGGTACTCGAGCATACGGCGGTAAGTCTTGGAAACCACCCGCTTCTTGACATCGGGAGCCGAGCCAGTCTGCGCGAGAAGAGGAATCTCCAGAAGCATGGAGCAAGTGAGGTACACGCACTCGAGCAGCTCGAGGTTGATGTGCATGTGGAAGGGCAGCTGGCGCTGCTTCTCCAGGCGCTCCTGCTCGGGAGAAACCTGGCCGTAACGCTGCATGGTGACACCCTGGGCAAGGAGCTCCTTCTGGCGGCCGGAACCGCAGATCTCCTGCAGAGTGTTCTGGGCGTCGTAGATGAGACCCTTGCGGAAGGCGCAAAGACCAACCTGGACGAGAGTGCGGTTGAAGAGGATCTGGGTCTGGACATCGAAGTGGGTGATGGCCTCCTGGAGGTGAGACATCAGGGACATGTCACGGGCCTTGTAGTACTGGTTGTGAAGGGCCAGGTAGTAGACTTCGCAAAGCATGGCGCGAGCACGGAGAATACCCTCGCTCTTGATGAAGAGGTAACCACACAGGGTGTTAACCAGAGTGGAAGCGTCCGCAGCAGAGGCACGGGGGGTGATGGCGGAGTCGACACCGGCATCGGCCGACTTCCAGAAGTTCTCCTCGAAGACCTTGATAACAGCCTCGGGCTTGAAGTAGACGTGCTCGAGTCTGCGCATGACAGCACGGTTGATGCTCTCCTGGGCAACCTCAATAGAGGCCTTCTGGAGAAGCTCGTAGTACAGCATGCCGCGGAAGATTACAGTGTACAGAGAAGCCTCATCTTGCAACCGCTCAATGTACTCGGGAGTGTGGGGGTCAATGCTCTGGAGAGAGCGGGTGAACTCGTCATCTAAACGCTCAACGTAAGAGACAATGGAACCGGGGATCTTGAAGGCCTCGCCCTCAGTAACAGTAGGGGCCTTCTCATCGTCATCCCACTCCTCAGCAACCTCAGTGACAACCCACTCGGGGTGGGCAAAGACGACATCCAAGAGCTGGGTGAGGTTCTGCTCAGCGGCCTTCCACTGCTCAACGGACATAGCGTTGCCAGCGGTGCCGAGATCGAAGCGGGTAGAGACAAGAGTAAGAAGGGTGCGGATCTTCTGGTAAGGAGTCTGGGCAATGGACAGAAGCTTCTCCATAGTCTTGATCTGGTCGGCACGGTCGGTGTTCTTCTTTCCTCTGGACTCCATGATGGTGCGGAGGTGCTTGAAGATCGACTCGGGCGTGTACTGGACGGCCTTGCCGGTCTTGCCGACGGTGGCGAAACCCTCGTCATCGGCAGCATCCTCCTCCTCAGCAGCAGCAGCGGCAACAGGAGCCTCGACAACCTTGGCGGTCTTCTTGGGCTGGGGCTTCTGGGCCTCCTCAACCTCGTCGGAGCCGGCCATGAACTTGTCGGGATCAGCGCGGTAAGCGTCGATCTGAGACTGGTACTCCTTGTTGTTCTTCTTGACCTTCTGCTTGACGGCGTTGAGACCACGGGCGTTGGTGGCGTTCATCTTCTTGGGGGTGACCTTCTGCTTGGCAACGGCATCGTTCATCGAGTCCTCCAAGTCAGCGGAGGCCTGGATGTAGACGCGGGGAGCCTTGCCGCCAATAACCAGCTTGGCAACCTGGCGAGTGAGCTTCTCATACTCTGTATAATCATGTCAGTAAATGTTGCATTGGAAGATATCTTGTCGACAGGGTGTTTATTGGTGTAACACGACAATTCGGCAAAAATCGCATGGAGATGGCAGCCTGGGCCACCTTATCCCAAAAAGGAATAATGGCGTTGGGAATAAGAAGAATGGGCTATGATGTCGAAGTTGCTCATTGTGACTTGATATTGTTCCAACCCCTGACAACCAAAGCAACGTCGAATTGTCATAGCCAATCCCATATACCCCGCAATAGCCAAAGCCGAAATAAAAAGGCCAGCAGCCTTGTTGAATTGTCGTATCGTCGGGGTGTTTGACTCACCGGTAGAGACGGTGCTCCAGTCACCGATCTTGGTGGCGTTCTCAATGACCTTGATGATGCTCTCAATCTCCTCGAAACGCTTGTCCTTGGCACTCCGGACCTTGGCGCGAACCTCCGTGTCTGAGTCGGAATCGGAATCATCCGAACCGTCAATCAAGAACTTGGAGGCACCGACCTTCTTGTTACCACCGTCATCGGAGCTGGAATCGGAATCATCACCGGAGTCATCCATAGAGTCGTCGGAGCTATCCTCCTCAGAGCTGTCGATCTGTTCTTCCTCCTCCTCTTCAGAGTAGAGTTCCTCCTCATCCGAGGACGAGTCACTCGAGCTGTCGTTGTCACGGTAGAAGCGCGACATGTTGGGCGATTATTCGTAAAAAGGCTGTGTTCTTCGGGTCGGGGGTTGGGCCGGCGGGGGGCAGAAACGCAGGTTATGGTGGAATGAACCGGTTAAACAAAGAGCGGAATAATATCAACGGTTTCGTGGATTCCTCCTTGAATTTTCGTCAAAAGAGGCCGTTGAAGAAATGTAGGGTCGGAGCGAGGCGATGGACACGTCGTGGCGCTGAATGTACCCGCTGATTTTTGCACGTAGTCAATCCAACTGGCGGGGGGGGCCAAGGAGGGGTCGAAAGGCTAAGATCCGGCAGGTGAAAAAATATTTCTGGCGGGGCCAGGGCTTGTGTGGCATTGAATCCTGGTATAGGTGTGGCGCCACAGCTAACAACGTTGTGGCGCTTTGAGTTCGGGGAGTAACTTGCGGTAGCTTGAGCTTTTTGGGCCTGGAGGTGGGTCATCCTGGCAGGTGTCTTTTGGGCCTGTAATGGATAATGGACAGGCGAATGTATTAGTGGGGGACAGTAGCTCTGATAGCAAATATTGCTTACAGAGCAAACGACGAGTGAACCTTGGAGACGGGAAGGTCATCTGCAGGAAACCTTTCTTGAGCCAGGAACCAGCTCCGTCATCTGTCAACGTTATTTGTTTTCTTTTCTCTCTTTTATTATTTGTTTTTATCTATGTTTTTGGTAATTTGTACCCAACACATTTGATTTCTTGCTTGTTTCATTGAAAGTCTGTTTGTCACATACCGTTCCGATCTTTACGATACCATCGCCATGTCCGTCGTTCACAGTGCCACGGGCTCAACATCGCGCCTTCTCCGCCGTCTTCTGCGACCAACCGCATCTCCAGTCTCTCTCTACCGCCAGCCATCACTACGTTCCATCTCAACTCATCCCGTTCACAAGCCATTGGCTCGGTCACAAAACTCTACCTCCGTCTCCCGCTCCGTCCTACCATCACGCACCTTCGCGACTACTCTACCCCAATACAAAACTATTTGCGCCGTCAATCCCGTCAAGAATCCCGATGGAACCATCATGCACATGGAGATGGCTCCCCGAGCAGCACAGGTGCGTCTATACAACTCCAAAGGCCCTCGCAGGCCACCGGTCTTTCTCTTCCGAAACTTTCACTAACACCCGTCGGTCTCCAGCGTCTCACCAAAATCATGAACCGCGATAAAAATCCCGGTCTAGCCCTCCGTATAGTAGTGGAAAGCGGCGGTTGTCACGGCTTCCAATACAACATGAACATGACGACCCTTCCAGCTCCCGGATCGCCAACGTGGTCTGAGAGTGTTGCCGAAGACGACGTGATTTTCCAATATCTCCCCGATGATGCGGCGGAAGCCGGCGACCTCATGGGGTCCCCGAAAATGATTCTCGATGAGTCGTCTCTCGATCTACTCAAAGACAGCAAGGTTGACTTTACCCAAGAGCTGATTGGCTCGCAGTTCAAGATTGATAACCCTAGAGCGAAGAGTAGCTGTGGCTGCGGAACCAGTTTTGATATTGCCCTGTAGAACGGATTTACGGCGATTGTACGGAGGAGAAAGGATAGACACCAGACGCCAATACCTGGTGCCACACATTTTATACCCAATTTGTTTGCATCAACAATTTTATTACTCGACCATGTAGACCGGCAACAGGAGGATATTATCATGAGATCAAATGAAATTGAACCAGTCAATTATTTACTTCTAAAGAGCATCCAACATCTTCACTACAATCACGGTACCACGGACACAAACACAAAAAGTCGTCAGTAGAAAATATCGTTCTATTTTCCAGCCAAAACAACGCTGTCCTTATGTGGATATAAAAAATGCAAAAATAACGCCGGACCCAGAATTGTCATGAACAAGTGAATGAACCCCAAAGAAAAGACTTTTTTACTATTTTGTTTTCAACTCTCTATCTTAAGCAGAAACTTAGTTCATGCGGCGGACAAGAGCGTTGATCTTCTCCTCGCGGTTACCAAGGTCACCACCCTCAATGAAGTGGCGGAACTTGCGGGTCTGGAAACCACCAGTGGGGTTGGACAGCTTGAAGGGCCAGAGGAAGTTGGCGGCCTGCTTGAAGTTGGGGCCAACGGTGATGATCTCGTGGACGAGATCCTCCATGCAGATGATGCCGTACTTGCCGAGGTTCTCCTCAATGATGGAGTTGTCGGTGAGAGCGACACGCTGCTTGTTGACCTTACCGTAACCGCGCTTGTAGATAAGCTCCTTGACGGTCTTCAGGTTGGGGTAACCGTAGGCAACCCAGGGCTCGACAACCTTGATCATCTCAGCGGTGGCCTTGGTGACACGGACGAAGACACCGTTGTTGATCTGGAGGAGACGGAGAAGCTGGAGGATCTTGCGGGGCTTGGGGGGAACCTTGCTGACACCCTTGATGCGGAGAACGAAGATGAGCTTGGCCTCAGCGGGGATGTAGGCAGAGTTGTCATCCTTGGCAACGCGGGAGAGGCGGAGCTTCTCGCGCTCGTCGTCACGGTACTCCTTGACGTACTTCTCGGCACGCTTGAAGATAGCAGCACGCTTCTCCTTGTTGGCCTGGTTGCAGAATAAGTTAGCTGGATGTTCTACATGACATGAGCCACTCTTGCAACACGTATGTGTGTGGTTGTCTCAGACCCGAAAGAAGGTTAATTGATCAACAGCATCGACGATGTCTAGTTGATTGGTTGTAGATATGCATCACAGCGACTGTGGGATACATGCTGCAAGAAGTGATTACACAAAGAGTTAGACTAACCTTCTTCTGGGCCTCGGTAGCAGCGAGCTTCTCGGCGCGGGCCTTCTCCTGGCTCTTGCGCTTCTTGAGGAGGGTCTCGGGGACCAGGACGTGGTCGGCGGTGACAGGGCTACATGATGGGGTTGGATTAGTCTAATGTCCACACATGCGAGATCCAGATCTGCATGGAAGAGAGCGCCGGTGCGAGAACTGTTGCAAAGCGACATTCATTGCTGTGGCTAACTCGAAATAAATTTCATCGGTGAGGCCAAGTGACGACAGTGTCTGATAGTGGGCTTTCGCCATAACAGATTGAAGTTTGTTGGGTCCTCATCCGACAACACCCTGTGATTCGTGAAAATACGACAGGAAAAAAGGCGTAACTGTATAACTGTCTTGGAGAGTTTGGAAAAACTGAGAGGCATATTCCAGCATCAGGATTCCAGTTCTACCAAGACCACAGAAAACGATGGATTTAAGAGGGAAGAAACAAGTTCTTCGTCTCCAACACCCCGATATCACATCTCTTGAGGAGCAGAACAATGTTGTCAGCATCGAATAGCAAGTCAAGGGAGAGATTCAGGAGGGTCGAGCCGGAGATGTACCAGAAGGCCGTATATTTCAACAAGACCAAAGTTCCAGTAATCAACCAGCGAAGAGGACAGTGATAATCGCAGCGAAACGTTCGCGAACCGGACAAGTCTCTAGTCCATGACAGAACTTCAGTATGAGAGTGTAGCTTACGCAGCAGGCATCTTGTCGGTTTGAGTGATGTGAACTGAAGAGCAAAAGGAAAGATTCTCAAAATCAGCCTTCCATCAACAACTTTTTAGCCAACGCCAACCATCGACAGGGGACCGAAATTTTTCGAACAAAGTGGGGCTCTCGTCAGGGCTAGCCAGGTGTTTTGTGGGCTCTTATCGACAACCCCCACTAAATTGGATAGTTCTGCCGGGTGTGACCGCTCTTAGGGCACAGTTTAGCCAGAAATGGACATGGGCCCACCATGGCGGTGGTTGCCGATTTCCCTGGTCGAAAATTGAACGTTGGAATTTGTCTTTGGGAGATTTTCTGCTTTAACCTCAACCAACTAGAAGTTCGTCACATCAGTCAAAATGGCCCCCGTTAAGAAGACCCCCGCCGCCAAGGAGAACATCTCCCTCGGTCCCAACGCCCGCGATGGTATGTTGAATGATGGAATTGCGTCGTTGTGAAATTCGCCGTGGTTTCTGTTGTGCTGTGAATGTGGCACATGGCTAGTTTGGCTAGTTGAAACCTTTGGCGATTTTTCCAATGGCGACACTTTTTTTCTGAAGAATTTGAGAAATCTAACATGTGACACAGGCGAGCTCGTCTTTGGCGTTGCCCGTATCTTCGCTTCGTTCAACGACACCTTCGTTCACGTCACCGACCTTTCGTATGTTTGAATCAATCTACCTGCTCGACCAGCACCTCCTCCGACTCCCAAACGACACCGGCCACTCGTAACCACATTCGACTATAAACGACGGAAATGGAAACGAGACTTGGATTGTCGGGATTATGAGGGTGCTGGCGGCTCTAGTGAATCTATGGGAACAAATGGCTAACTTCTGGGTGATTCCAGCGGCCGTGAGACTATCTGCCGTGTTACCGGTGGTATGAAGGTCAAGGCCGACCGTGACGAGTCTTCTCCCTACGCCGCCATGTTGGCTGCTCAGGATGTTGCCGTCCGCTGCAAGGAGGTTGGCATCACTGCCCTGCACATCAAGATCCGTGCCACTGGTGGTAAGTAACGATTATATCTGAGATATTCAGCAAACCAGACTCTAACAAAATCCTCACAGGTAACGGTACCAAGACCCCCGGCCCCGGTGCCCAGTCTGCTCTCCGTGCCCTTGCCCGCTCCGGCATGCGCATTGGCCGTATCGAGGATGTCACCCCCACTCCCTCCGACTCTACCCGCAGAAAGGGTGGTCGCCGTGGTCGCCGTCTTTAAATGTCTCGTACCATTTATTTTGGCGGGGCAAAGCACACTGTTTTGGTTGGATACGTTTTGGTCTCTCTTGCATGGTTGGGCTTTTACGTTTTGCTTCGAAAACGGGATTCTTCTCTAATGCGGCTGCTTGTTTTAAAGAAAAAAGGATTTGTGGCTGAGGGAATCAAAAGAACAAAAATAACTTCACATTCTATGAAACCCCTAGGGAAGAACAAAAAAGACGCGGAGGACGGCCTCTTGAATTTGTCTGTTTTGCAGATGTTTTGAGAGAGCCTGGTCTCCATTATTCTTTTACGATGAACAACAACAAATGTTTCTGGATTGGTCTCCCACGTTTACTCTTGACGATATGATGTGTAAATGTAGAAGTGAGGTCATGTTTTGGGGTATCCAAATTCTGTCTTGCTAGTACGGTGTAAAATACAAAAAAAGAAGGTATAAAAATCATGATATTGGGAAGCATCACGTGCAAGTCGGTTCATGTACGGGTTTGTCGATGTAGTTTAACCCTTGTCCGTTGGTGGTGGTCCGACAGAAAGATGCCTCGGTATGTCTTGTTCTCCAATTTATGGCGGTTTTATTGGATGCATCGGCAGGAGTCACGCCTGATGTCTGAGCTCGCAGTTATGTGTTTATGAATCGTGATGCGATCAAGCATGTGAATATGCAGTTTGACAGAGAACTTGTAAGCCAGTAGCCCATAATCTTGCAAGCCACCATGCACTTAAGATCAATAGCTTGTCTATTCCCCCCACCAAACTTATCAATCAGTATCCACCCAGATTGATAAAACTCCATCCTCGGCTCAGTAATGTCAGGAACCAATGCAAAACTTGCCCCGTGCTCGGAAAACCTTGTGATTGCACATGTTTCTCGTGCCCTGGATAGTAGCGGCAGGCCATCAAAAACGAAGCTGAAGTGGGAGGAGCAGGCGTTCATCCGCTGCCGCTAGATACCTGCCAGTTGGGGTTCAAAAGACAAACTCCGACCGTGGGCCCGGGGTATGGCATAGTGGGTTGGTTGGGTGGTGCATGGTTGCATATTTTTTGTAGAAGCGAGTGGTATTGGCGTTTTTTGTTTTCCTTTTTTTCTTTGATTGTTGATTGTCTTGTTGTAGATAACTGAGTACTTCTACATATTTTTCCCCCTGATTGTTCTACAAAACCCGTGTTTACCAAACGCGACTACCGTCGCACCAAACAACATCAAGAACCAAACAAACTCGCAAAATGCCTTCCAAAACCCCCACCAACGAGTCTACCTCCAAGGCCGTTGAGCCTGCCAAGCCCCTCCCCTCTCCGTCTATTGCCAGCACTGTCGCTGCTCTTCCCACCAACATTGACGCCTTCCTCGAGCACCTGCACCGCTGTCTCGCGACCCCCAGCGGCATCGACACCATCCTCGCCCTCGTCTGCTATGCCTCCAAGCTAACCGCTGCGCTTGCCGAGACCTTCGCCGAAGCGACCCTTCACCGCGCCGCCACGCGCTTGGCTTCCCTCATCTTGACGATTCCTTACACCGCACACACGCTCCCCAAGCCGAAGAATGCCGCGCGCGCACTGCGCATTTCCGCCGCTTTGAAGGCGCTGTCGACTCTCCTGGCCGAGGGTCGTATGTTCATGCGCCTTTGGGCCCTGGTTGGCATGTATACCTGGGCCAAGGGACTTATCGGCAAGTCGCTGTTCAGCAAGAGTGTAGAGGGCAGTTCCAAGGAGGCTAAGAAGGAAGAGGGCACTGACAAGGCGATTGCGTGGGTGCAGTTGTTCTCATCTGTTGGTCTTCAGTTCCTTGAGAACCGGGCGTATCTGGCGCGCAAGCAGGTTATTCACCTGCCAGTAGCGAAGATTGAGTGGGCCGAGAAATGGGGTACGAGACTTTGGGCGGTGTACGTGGGGAGTGAGCTTGGTCGGTTGTTACTGGAGAGATCGCGGAAGAAGTTGGGTATTGATGCGGCTTCGGAGGAGCATAAGACTTGGAGAGAGCAGTGGAACTCTGCTTTCTTGAGAAATTTGGCTTGGGCGCCTTTGACGATTTCTTCTAGTATGGAGAAGGGCTTTGCTGGTGATGCAGGCTTTGGTTTGTTGGCTAGTGTTCCGGGAGTTATCAAGATGAGAGAATTGTGGAAGGAAACTGCGTAGGTTATTGGAGTTTAGGTTTGTATTTGGTATGTGTCAATTTATTTGTATATTCAATTACATCGGTGACTCGTGATATGCGATTTGTGACATTGCCTTTAAACGAAGCTTACAGGCCTGAACCACTATATCTTACCAACTCAGCCCCAGTATCCCCACGTGTTGACCCACCTCTGTACACATACACATATTGGTCTCTCCTAGAATTCTAATATTGATCTTCCCTTTTCTTTCATTCGACAACACACCAAAATGCCTCACTACAAATTCGAAGCTATCACGGGAATCTTTGAAGATTTCGCCCCGGCCTGCGTGGCCGATCCCACCTACAGAGTCGGCACTCAGCCCGACCTTGCAATCCTCAAGAGGTCCTACCCCGGAGACAGCGACGCCGACAAGAACTTGACGCAATGGGAACGGTTGACCAAGTATGTTGAGCGGTTGAACGCCGAGGCTGATAAGACCGTGAGATATCGCATTGTTTATCTTACCAGACATGGTGTCGGTGACCACAACGCTACCATCCGTAAGGTTGGGACTAAAGCGTGGGATGTGAGTACTACCCTCACCTATATATCTAACTATATCTTCCAGCTGACACCGCCAGGAAACCATCGGCAAACTAGACACCTACGACGGTCTCCTTCTCCGTGACGCTCGCTTAAACGACGAAGGAAAAGCCCAGGCAACCCACCTCAGCGGGCTCTGGACCGAGTTCCTAGCTCATGGCCTCCCCTTCCCCACTACTCTTTACTGCAGCCCTCTAACTCGCTGCCTCCAAACTTGCAAGCTAGTTTTCAATCCTCTCACTGAAGCCCAAGGGAAACCCTATCATCCTACGGTAAAGGAGCTTCTCCGTGAGCGCATGACGGACCATACCTGCGACAGCCGGTCGTCGCGGTCATACATTGCCAAGGACTTCCCAGAGTACATCATTGAAGAGGGGTTCACGGAGAACGACGAATTATGGAGGGCTGATCGTTTTGAGCCTTTACATGAGCATCTCACACGGAAGCAGAAGGTCCTAGAAGACATCTTTGCCAAGGATGGAGATATTGCGATCTCCCTCGCCATCCACTCGCAAGCTGTCGCCGCTGTAATGAATGTCTGTGGCCTCGTCGAATACCGTGTCCGCGAGGGCACATCTCACGCCTTACTCGTCAAGGCAACCGAAGTTCCCGAAAGCCCCGTGTTCAACGAGGCTGACTACACAGAAATTGCCGGTCTCTAAAAGGACCCTAAACCCCTCTTCTTCTCTTACACCAACCAAGGCGACGTCATTTTTCCCCGCGTTTGTAAGGCGCAATGCAGCAAAAACAAGGCCGCCTGAGCGGTTAGTGGTTCGATGAAGGCGAGGGTTAAACCCATGACGTCACGTGGAGCAGCCCTGTTGTGTGTATGGTAAGCCTGTAAGTAAGCTGAGAGTAGTTAGAATGTTGGATGTCTTGGAAGAAGGCTTTAATTGAACGAGTTTGGGAGTTTCTCGACCCCGCATTGAATTGTTATTTCTCTTCTGTTTTATTTTCAAAGTGGTTTTTCTTGTGCAAATACAATATCATGGTGAAGCCTACTATTAAAGAAGTCGTTCAGACTATCGTCACTGCGTTGCCCCCGCGGGCTCCGACGAGTTCATCTTTGTTGAGTTCATCGCTGGATCTGGTTGCCTTGGCCGTCCATGGAATCGCCGTGGCCTATGGCATGAAATATTTCCGAAGTAAGTTAATTTAATCTCCCTTACTCAAGCATGACTAACAAACCAGCGGTCGGCGACGAAACACACACCCTCTCCGCCACATGGAACCACTCGGTAAAATCCCATATCTTCAACTACCGCTTCCCCCGCTCGGAACTCCGTATCGACCGCATGGGACCCCGCATTGAAATCCGCGGATCCCGCGACGACGGCGACGAGACCTACCGGGTGGAAATCAAGCCTGCAGACTGGGTTATTAACCGGAACCTACCCATAAGATCGGCGCTCACCACGGAGATGTTCGAGACTCTTTGGTTAGAAGGGCAGTTTGAGCAGTTTGTCCAGTTGGTGGTGGAGAGCATCGTGGCGAAATTGATGGATGGGGGGGATGCCGAGTTTGCGCTTATTGAGAAGGGAGAGGCCGATGAGGAAGGGGAGGGTCATGGGGTTTTAGACTTTGAAGAGGCTGAGGCGAGAGAGAAGGCGGGGAGAAACGTCCCTGTTGCGGTTCAAGTTCACGATGTCGCCGAGTCGTCATCCTCATCCAAAGATAAACGGCTATCTCCTCACCGTCCCCGCATAACAATAACCCCCCTTGTCCAAACCACCCAGGACACCTCCACCCCTAGCGCCTCCATCCCCGTTCCATCCTCTGAAATGCAACCCCCCCAATTCACCGATGAACACCAAATCGCCCCAAGCCTCTCCAACCTCGCCCGTCAATCCGGCTCCACCGGCCTCCTCCCGAACAACCTCACCCACGATGACGTTAACCCGCCGTCCCTCATGGACCCTATGCGCCAGCCGTCTAGTGGCATGACAATGTTCCCCGATCGGGACTTGTTTATGGGGCCGGGGTTGATGGGGGAGCCGACTTCCATGGGGTTTAACCCGGGGAGTGGTGGGTTCCCGGGTGTTAGATATGACCCTACCATGCCCTTTCCGCAAATGGGACCACCTTCGCGTGGTACCCGGAGAGGCGGAAGACAGAGAGGGATGCCCGGGGATCCGTTTTCGCAGGGCGGGCGGTTCGGGGGAGCAGGAAACCCTTTTGGAGGATTCTAAGTACATAGCTTGAAGGAATTGCAGTATACGGATGTATGTGTGTAGCATAAAAAACATGGATATCTATATTGTAAATGGGGTATCTAATCGTGAATTTTTTCAAAACAAATCAACACTTAAACGCTTTCTTTCTTCTCCTCATCTTGCTCCGCAACTTCAATTTCATCATCACTGTTGTTAGACATTCTCCGGAGATCCCTCAAATACAAGCCCAAAAACGTCAAGCAAACACAAATTCCCAAAACTGAAAGACCGATGCCCAAGTAAAAGGCCGCATGGTAGCCCTTCAACAAGTCTGCCTTTGTCTCACCACCATTGTTTAAGTGTACTTCAACAGTGCCGGCATACGCCACACCCAGAGAAATACCATAGTTTACAACGGTATTTACCAACGACGCGGCAATTCCCTGATGCTTCCTTGATACGGCATTGGACATGATCAAGGTTGCCGCAGGAAAAGACATGTCCATTCCAAAAGGGATAATGAGCATGGAAACAAAGATTTGACCCCAGTAGATCTGGTCCATATCGGCCGTTGCAACGAGAGTTGTCCCCGTGGTAAAAGCAATCAGAGCAATTAACATGACGACGGGTGGCGGCATCTTGAATGTCCCGAGAAAAATTCCAGTGACAATTGCCGCGATTAACCCAGCTGGCGCTACGGGAAGGAAGTATAAGACTGTTGTCATGGGACTTAATCCACGGATATTCTGTAAGATCTGCACAGTGTATAACGACCAGACACCAAAGGTGCCCCATCCAAACATGACTGCAGCCAAAACGAAAAGTACATCCCGATTTGTAAGAACGTCTAATGGGACCAAAGGATTCGTAGACACGTGCATCTCGATATAGACGAATCCAATGAACATGATAACACCAATGATCAGCGGAGCAATAACCTCGGCCGTCTTCCAACCTACAATAGGCGCTTGGTTCCAAGCAAAGTTGAACAGAATAAGTGCAGTAATGCCGACGAAAGCACCGAGAAGATCCAGTTCGGCGACCATGTTTTTCCGGGTAACATGGTGACCAGGGTGGTCACGGGGAAGGACAAAGTAGGCTACGACAGTGATGAGCGCAAGAGCGATTGCCATACTGTAGTATGTCCATTCCCAGGTCGCAACCTTGTTGAACATGCCCGCAAAGAGAGCACCAGCCATAGCACCGGTTGGTGCGGAGCCACCAAAGAGGGCAAAGGACATGGCTTTACGCTTATCGTCGGGTGGGTAGGCTGAGCCGAGAAGGGCAAGAGCGTTGGGGAGACAGATGGCTGGGCCGATACCTTGGATGACACGGCAGAATACGAAGAATTCAAAGGTGGAGTAAGAGGCTATACCGGCGAGTAACGAGCAGAGAGAGAACCAAACAAGACCGATAAGAACCATGCGGGCATGTCCAAAGACGTCACCGAGACGGCCGGAGAACATGATGAAGGTACCGACGGTAAGCGAGAAACCGGCGACCAGCCAGGCGAGGTCCCCGGCATGGGCTACATGGAACGAGTTTCCAATGGGAGAGAGTTGGATTAAAGTGTCCATGAAGGCTGCTTGAGTGCAGAACTGGGTGAGACAGCAGACGGCGACGAAGAGGAATGTGCGGGGACGCGACATTGTTTCAATGGGCCAGACGGAATTTGAGGTTTGAGTTCGCTGGAGATCCGAGTCTGGTGAGTTGGGTGGTTCTGCGCTGGAGGAGGATGATGCCGGAGAAGATTGGGCCGCTGGGGCTATCTCGGGTTTTTCTGGTAAAGACATTGTGACTGTGTAATTCTAGGTATGTATGTAGAAGAGAAGTGAATGAATAGGTATAGAGAAAGTTAGGTGCGTAGATAGATGGGA
Source organism: Huntiella abstrusa (assembly GCA_025685495.1). Classification (NCBI taxonomy): domain Eukaryota; kingdom Fungi; phylum Ascomycota; class Sordariomycetes; order Microascales; family Ceratocystidaceae; genus Huntiella; species Huntiella abstrusa. The sequence goes on along the minus strand of JAJNMT010000234.1, from coordinate 87,745 downwards.
GAATAAGTCAAGATGGACAAGATATAAGGACGAAATAGATATATACAGAAAAGGCCAGTCCTTCCAGACAAAACAAGAGTGAGAGTTAATAGCAACTACCTGAGTATGTGAACGTACATCACCAACATAGAAAGAAGTGTTAACAATGGGGGGGAGGCGACTTTATGTACATATCACATTCCTACCAGCCAGCATCTATGATTTTTCCTTCTTGGCATGCATCGGAAGATGGATCCGGGATTAGTGCGTTCAGCAGACATATTGGTAGGAAGTATGTATGTACAGTAAGACGACCGGGGTTTGATTCTTTGAAAGCGGGCGGATGGTCAAGCGAAGCATGCAGTATTTTCCGGGTAGCAGCGTGAAAATTGACGGCGGCGTATAAGAGCCGTAGGGTGGGGGTGTGATATGTAAGCCGGAGATATGAATATTGGTATATGGTTGTGGTTTTGTGGATGTATGTAAGTCTGTATGTGGTGTTTTGAATGGCGACACAGGTTTGACGTTGGCGTGGCGTGGCGTTTTTTTTTTTTTTTTTCATAGAACTAGCGGTGTTCTAACTTTTTGATGCCATGGGGTTCTAGAGACTTGCGGCAGTTGACGAATACGTCCATTATGCACGGACCTTGGAAGTGACAGGGGGTTAGCTTTGTCAGATCTGACTTGCTATTAGTCGTCTCTTTTGCTTACTCACCATTATTTCTAAGCAGCTTGAGCACATGTTTCGCCATTTCAAACATTCCGCAATACATACATATATACGTACAGATATGTATACAATATCCAAATTACCCCGCTTCAACATCACTTGCTACCCCTTCAAAAAGCAAACTTTCTACCCGATTCTTCAGTGATACATCACCATCCCGCTCCGAAAAAACCTGTGGACCCATCGGAAGTATAAAATCGATTAACCCTAGAATAGGGTCGTTTACCGACGCGGATGTATCGGGAACTAACAGGCGGGAATATTACTGTGTTTGGGTCGGAGTCAGCGTTTGTACATATGTACATATGTATGTATGTCTGCAAGGGAAGTGAATCTGTCGGTATCCGTGATGTGATGTGACAAGCAGAGTTTGGTTTGAAAAATGTGTGTTTAGGAGGACGACTTCGGCGTTAGAAAGCCGATTATGGTGCCGTGAGTGTGGGTAGGTGGGTGTGATACCTGTCGGTACGTGTGTCATGGCGATGCAAGGAGGTGTTTGTTGGATTCTGAATGGTGGATTGGAACCGGTGAGAAACGGTGTAGACCCAATCATTTCGGGTTGATATCGGCGCATGGTACTTTCCGGTGTGATGGTCGATTCAGCTAGTCTACGTAGGCATAAGCGCCTTGCTTATACATCCAACTCGGAATGAACCACTCCGCGCGGCTGGGCCAGGTAATTAACCAAACAAGCTATCAATCTACATAGATGTGGGACTAACATCCCGTAAGCAAATCTATGAATTTGTCACATCTGAGCCCCGTCAGCCGATGACGCTTTCAGGTCTTACGTAGAGTCTACGAATCAATAATCCATCATCCATACCATATCACTAGCTCAAATCTCACATGTTACAACGCAGCTCGTAAGAAACATCCACCACATCTATTCGCCGTTTTTCTCTCTGTCGCTTCACTCCTCCCGATATCTTCCTTCCCGTGTAACTTGACATCCTCGCCAACTCCCATTTAACAATTCGATCCCGATACTACCTCCTTCGGGAACCTCCGATATCAAATACTATTCCATGGTCGTACATAGGGTTCCTGACCCTGTTTCTTCGAACAGAGGGTCGCAATGAACCCTAATGCATAATTTTATGCATGCTTGGCACAGACCGATTGCAGCTGTCATACGTCGGAGATTTTCTTCCTACTGGTGATGAGGGGGGCTTCATGTGGATAAGAAAGGTGGCGAAGGGACGGAGTTATTGGGAGTTGACATTGGTGTGGTCTTAGTTGAGGCTATTATCTTGTATTGTTTCATGTATGACAATATGCTTCATGAAGGTACGCCAACATATCACTAATCAAGCAAAATGAAACATTGAACCTGCATATCAACTTTCACATGCCATCTCCAATTGTCAGTCTCCCTTTTACTATCGGGCCTTCCTTGTCCATGTCATAGATGTAACCCCCTCATTCGTTAATCGTCCCTATAATCGGCTGGCATGCGGAAATCAATCACGTATTCAGTATCAATTTTCATAGGATCGACGGTTTCGATGATCGACAAGATAGAAGGGAGGAATACGTGTGAGTAGATAGATTGATACTTTTGCTTCTAGAATAGTACATAGATAGTATGGTGAAAGTCAGAAGTTGTCTAAACGACTTGCCAAGACTACATAGTGGGGTTCCTAGGTCTCCGGATAGCTTCACATATATGGACGTGTAAGTCAGGGTATGAAGCTAGAAAATCCTCCGATGAATGAAAACTATGCCCTTTGACATTCACCGCCACAGTGGCTGGTTAGATGGGTGGCATCGTGGGTGGGTAAGTGGCTGCCCGTTCACGTGTGTATACATACATATGTATGTACACATGCTTGAGCGGCAAGCCAGCGCGCGGAAAGACGGATATAGACAGGTAAAGAGGCCACCCTGTGTATTCGCATTGTTAAAATTCTTCATCTTCAACCTGCAATAGTGTTCAAAAAAGCAGCTCATCGCGATTCCTCCCCTTTCTAATGGCTTGATTCTTCATCACTATGTGTCTGTACATGTAGAAGCCACTAACATCGTATCCACCCCGCTAATCCGCCGCCCCCGGTAATCCGCAAGTTACCAAAATCGGAATTTCCCGAACCATGTTTCTCTCTCTAAAGTAGCCGGATCCGAAACTTATAACCCGAAAGACAAAAAGACTCGGAGAATAAATCACCCTCTAGTCTATCTGATCCCAGACCTTTTTTTTGCTCGCTGGTCAGAATCATCACCAAAGGCACCTTTGATTCCGCCCGTTCTAGACCTCGAATACGAAGTCTACTTCCTCTGTCTTCTCCATTTTCAACCCCCGTTCGGCTTTTTTTTTTCATCTAAGCATCTATCTATCTACAATCTAAATCTCGCTATGCCGGCCTACTACGGTCCACCAGCAATACGTCAAACAACAAACCAGGTTAAGCTAGTCTAGCCGGGATTCCTTAGCGAGTCGGGTAGATTCCTGGTTCCTGGTAGGCTTGATTTGGTTTCTGCTTTGGGAAATTCTTCCCTTTTGGGATAGAGGGTCCACTTGGAGATGGATAGGTGAACCTGTTTGTCGGTGTCGGTGCGGATTAGTGTACAGTCTGGTGGATTGTTTGTGAAGATTGAGACGATGAGATGACCATGTATCATGAGATATGTCTTGGGTTTATCTGTTCTCTTTGTTTATCTCTCATTCAACTTACAGGCGTCACAATATGAGACACCACTACACGTCTGGAACCAAACACATTCTATAGAACAATCTCCGATACTCAGCCCTACAAATCTACCCTCGCATCGCAACATCGCAATCGAATCTTGCTTGTATCTAAACTACCATCGCTCCACTTTGATAATACCGGTACTTCTCGGTCTCTTTACCGTTCTCACGGACCACTTGTTTTCTCATCAACCCCATCAAAATATGACTTCCGGGGGCCCTACCTCCTCTATCCTGCCTTAAACCATATCAATCAATGTCTCCATCCGGACACCTCCGACGTCCTAGTCTTGCTAGATTCCAAATGTACGAAGTAGCCTGCCCAGTTACTTCTGATTCATGCTGTGTTACGTTTTGTGATTGGGGTCCACTTTTGGCGGGAGGATGAAGGGATGAATGAGATATAGATAGAGGGGTTCGCTAGGTTTGTTTATCTGGACTTAGGACTTAACCTTTGTCTTTGTTTTTCATTTTCACTTGGGGCATACATACACATATGTGCCAAAGTCACCATATCATCACCACATCACACAGCTCAAGCCATGCTGATCAAACACGACTAACCGCGCCCATCACAACATATCGACACAGCCACGGAATCGTCTTCAAATCAACCCATACGAACTCCACTCTATAAGAGCCATATTATCACTGTGTATCCCACATTCCCGTTGATTTCTGTCTTATCCTTCCTTCATTCCATATTCACTCCTGCCAAAACGCAACAATACACCCTCATTATAACATGCTACTCCAGCACAGACATGGACCCGTCAAAGCAACCAACACACCAAATTTGCCCACCTCAGCTACAGGGTATGCATCCACATTCGCCCCAGTTAACTCCAGCACACTACTCAAAAGCAAAGCGTCACACGGTTACTATGTACAAGTACACTGGAACTTACCGACGAAGGAAGACGGCGTGATTGCGACAAGAGGGAAGGGCCCGGCCCAGTGAAAGGAGATGAGAGAACAAGAAGACTGAGAGAGAAGGTTACATTACATACTTATAGCCTGGTCTGTCCCTCAAAGTCCCGTCGGTTCTTAGCGAACTTTGTTACTTGTTTTGTTACTCGTTGTTAGTGATGGAGGTCAGTTGCGGCTGACAGCTGAGTTTATTCGCTCCTTCTATTCGTCACAAAGGCAATCACTTTTGGGTACTTCCTGTAGTACCTTTGTCGGGCATTTCATTTCTCTTCTTTTCTTCTTCCCCAAGAACCCGCGTCACTATACATTTTCACGCGTCACTTGTCAACTACGACGAAAAATGATGTCACCAGTCTCTCATACGGCCAGCCTACACCTAGTTCGCCGATCGCCCAATGCAACTTGATTTCTTTTTACTTTGTTTTCAATCTTTCATACGCCCCATCACCCAAGGCCCATGCTTTCGTCCTCGCTCGGCCACTTTTGTCTGGGCTCTCGGTATCTGGATACCTAACAATCTATATGAGCAGACTGTGTCTCGGACTTATAGCATGAGATTTGCTATGATGGCGGGGCGGAATTCGAGGGATGACTGTTTTGTTTGTAAGACCAATAGGCTGGCAAGGTAGTTTGATGAAATCCGGTTTGTTCCCGAGTATATATCGCCACATATACACCCACTTAACTAGCCCCGTTCTCTTCGCGCCATTTCACCATTTCATCATTCTACTTTTACACTTATTCATAACACGTCTCACCTCATTCTAGAAGCCGCTAATCCCCAGGTTCGCTCTGTTTCTTCGCCCCGATCACTGCCAGCGTCTCAAAATCCCCAATTAAGTCGCCACATACATGAAACAAGCAACCCGTGGTTTCAAGATTCCATTCTGTCAGTGTTAAGTGGCTTTGCGAAGATCCACCATGTTAGTCGATGACAGAAACAGTCGGCTTATTTTTTGACGCCGAAAGAAGACATATATTACGTCCCCGATCCCCGGTTTGGAATCGATATATCCATCCAAACCACGGTTCTCATTGCAATTTATTGTCTCGGGTCGTTTCTCCACATACTACCCCTTATTTTGTCATCACACGGCAGTTTACGACCAGAAACTTCAACTATCGACGACCAAAAAACAACAACAACGACAAGACATATTATATGCAGCTTCAGCCACTATCCAAACTACTTCTATCGCGACGCCGTCATGTCGTCGACAACCCCCAAGGTCTCATAGTGTGCTTTTGGTCACACAAACTAAAATCTCCGACGCCAACTAAATTCTCCGCTACAATCAATCGGTAATCCAACCTAGTGTGTGACGCGAGTTGGTATGAATGGTAAGTATAAAATATCATTATGATGAAAACACTATATATGCTAATAAGGAAAAAAACAGATGACCAAGCCGACGAAACAAAAATTCAAACGCTCAATGAGAGCAACACGTCACAATGTTTGGATTCCACAGGAACCCGTTTTCTTTCCCACCATGGCGGAAAGAGACACATGAGAAATGCAATTTCCCGGGGTATACGAAGCCGGCACGTATACCAGGGACAACCCATTCTTTGACAAAAAAAATTACGACACACCAACTTTAACTAGAAGGTGGAGGTTGTTGCATATGATGCGTGGGACGTTCAAGCAACCCTTCAATCCCAACACGTCCTCCATTACGGTCATCCTTCATCCATTGACCCTCCAAAGGATCCATTATCGCCTGTCCCATTGAAACCACATCCGGTTGACCCATAGATGATGGCTGACCCCGGATTGGAGGCAACTGGTGGTAACTAGTGCCACTCATTTGGTTCTGCTGCTGTTGACCCTGGGGATTACTCTGCGATGTCTGGCCTTGAACCGCATCCATGGGCATCTGAGGGAGATTTTGGACAGGAGACATGAGCGTTTGCTGGTTACGAGGTTCCGTGGAGATATCCGTCCGTGGGGTATGGAAAGCTGCTGGGCCCATGGTATACTCGGGACGACTAGGTGACGCGGCATATGTTGAGAGTCCAGGGCTGATACCCGGAGACGGTCCGGCACCCATTTGACCGGGGTTTACATGGTTCGCCAGTTGGCGTACAGCACCAAAGGCCGCATCTCCATATGGTCTGGCCAGGTCAAAAGTTGACGAGGCGGGAGCAGACTGAATATATGGAGTCGGTTGAACGGATGAAGGCGTCGTGGCGGATGATGGAGGACCTTGTGGCGAATAACGGACTTGGTTATATCCGGCACTGAGACTCACGGCAGGAGAGGAATACGAAGAGAAGCGACTCGGGAGAAGCAAATGGAGGACGACAAAGAAGACAGAATCCTGGTTTACAAGACCAATACGGACGTCAAAGGTTCTGAGTTGGCCGTCAGGTGACTGGAAGGTCAAGCGGTCCCGACGATCTAAAGCGAACCGAGACAGGTCTTCAGAGGAGAATCCAAAGTTAAGAGCCAGACTATCCAGCTGGTTGTTTGTGAGAATTGGAGGGAGGTGGCCGGGATGGTCACGTTCCTGCTCCCTACGCAAATCAAGGTTAAGAGCCCTGATTTTTTCCCGGTCAGCTAGACAGACGATATCCGCAAGCTTCACAGGATATGCCGGCGAAGAAGGCGGCAACGCCAATGCGTCATGGAAGGGCGGCGAAGCCTTTACGATGGCGAGATCCGCAAGGTGCAAATACGCCACGGGCTCCGGTGGCGTGGCGGTCATGGCCGACGACATACTTGTAGCCGGGTGGCTATTGGTGGAGATTGTCAAAACTGGCGTGTTGGTAGAGCCATATCCGCTCGAGTCCGACACAGACGAGCGATCGGGGAACCTAGATTGGAGCGAGGAGTCGCTGGGGGCTTGCTTTAGAACTTGGAACGCGGGAAGAGGGGGAAGATGGCGGAAGCCGTGAGAAGAGCCAGATCCGGGAGGTCTATTATTCCTGGGCTTTCCGGGGAGGTGGGGCTGGATTATGGGTTTATAGGCATACCCTGAATGGTGAGACGGATACGAACTCGGTCCGACTGAGTGTCTCATGCTGGTTACGGAAGAAGAGGAAGGCGCGCCGCCGAGGGAATCGGGAGTTGATGCAGGAGCGGAAGTTGGTGACGCGGTGGGCTGGTTGGCCGGGGTTTGCTGTTGTTGAGAGGCGGCGGTTGTGGCGGTGGAAGAGGTGGAGGAGAATCGGGGATCGAAGCGGTTTTCGCGATCATCACGAAGACGTGGACGGCCACGCTTCTTATGTTGGACGTCGATGCAGCAGTCTTCTTTGCCGTTCATGATGCAACGGGTGCAAGGGCGGTGGGCTGTTAAAAGAGGAAAAGGGTATGGTTAGTGGGGTACTTGGCGGCGACAGAGGACTCGACTTGGAATGGTTGCTTTTGGTATTCTTGTGCTGTTTGTTGTCTTACCATCACATCTATGGGGAGAGGATATTGCGGTTAGTTTGAGAGATTCGTTGGTGGTGTTGATTTCAACTTCTGACATACCTTAGATGAGCCTTTTTACAAGGCACACAAGCCGATGCGACATGCCCCTTTGCTTTGCGACTTGGCTTTGGCGATCCATAGCCACCCATATCCAAAGACCCCGGAACAGTGGCAGCGCGAACTGGCATTCCATAAATGGGATGCATAGGAGCTCCCATATGCGAGGCCATACCTCCAGAAGAATGGCCATACTGATGCGACGGAAGCATAGCAGCTGGATGCGGAACATATGGCTGATAAGCGTCGGGCCGGGTATAGAATGCCATGCGATCAAAGTCGTTTTGAGGATGATATTGGGACATGGCAGGTTGATGGAGGGGCATGGAAGCAAGCTGAGAATGTTGATGCGCGCGAAGATCGTCGTGAGATGCGTGCGGATGAGGGAGAGAATGCGTATGTTGATGCTGATGATGCGGGTGATGAAGCATAGGTGGAGCCGACGTTGATGGAGCAGGAGCATGTGGATGAGCAGGCCGGTAAAGATCTTCGGGGCGCTGCGGGTTCATAGGAATTGGGGCGGAACCAGGGTAAAAAGAACCTGGGTAGGGGGATGCTGAAGTGGCGGCTGTGGCGGGGTGCATGCTGGATGAGCCGGCGTGCGAAGTTGGTGGAGCCGACATGAGGAGAGAAAGGGACCGAAACTAACGGAGAACGAAGAACGGGACCGAAACGGCGACTGGCGGATGAAGTTTTTAAGTTGAGGGGGAGGGGAATTGGCTGGTATTTGTCGTTGATCAGTCGCCGGGAGAGACTGGAGCGGTGAAGAATGGAGGAAGGTAGTTACGGTTGTGGGATGAAGATGGATATGAAGATGTGCTGCAGGCGATGCTGTGCATGTGGCTGGTGACAAAGTGGGTATGCAGATGCAATGCAGGCTCACAAGCTCGCAAGAATGGTCTAGCTGACTGGACTGGACTGGACTGGATATCAAAAGGAAGGACAAGTCGAGCCGAGCCGAAGCAGGTCTGATTCGATTGAGGTTTGGCTGATTGTCTTTGGGGAGCTGGCACAAGCGAGACAGAGCGAGTGATCGACCGACTAGACGAACGTTGACGGGATGGAACCTGAGATTTGAAGGAAAGGCAAGGCAAAGCAAGGCGAAGCAAATCAAATCAAAGCAAAGCAAAGAGAATGGAAGGAAGGAATGGAATATAAGGAACGAAAAGAAGAAAGGAAGAAAGGAAGCCTTGTTTTCTTTTTTTGGTTGTCTCTTGGTATCTGGGAGGTGTTGATCTCTTCTCTTTCTGAAGTTGACTTTCGACAACAGTCAGTTTTCGGATTCTTTTTTTCTTCTTCGTCTTCTTCGTCTTGCGTCTTGTCGAGCCAAAGATTTGGATCTAGTTGGGTATTTGGCGCTGGCCGTTGTCGTTATTTTTCCCTTCTTCGGTGGCCGTTGTGTCTCGGCTAGGCGGGAGGGGTGTGGTCTTTAAACAGATGGCACGACACGAGATGTGTTGTGGGCTGGCTGACGGGCGACGAGCGACGGGTTGACTTGTTGCAGGTAGCGCAGACGAGGCGAGGTGACAAGGGCTGTTGGCTGCTTCTGTTGCTATTGCTGCTTGTGGTGATTTTTGTGTGGGTGGGTGGGTGTCTGGGTGTCTGGAAAGACAAGGAGGGGTGAATTTGAGTGGATTTTTTGGCAGGATATGTGTAGGATGGTGGTGGATATGCCAGTCGGTTTGGTAGGAACATATGGCGGGGCTTTAAGGATATGTATGCAGTTTGACGCTGACCTTTGACGAAATGAGGGGGTCACTCGATTCGATTGGCGATTTTGGTAAGTGGGGATGGGGATTGGCGGTTGTTTTGTATCTTTGAATTGTATGGATGGATGATGTCGTGGGGCATGTACACATACAAGTATCTTCTCCGGAAGGGAAAACAAAGCCAGTCAAAAGCAGCAAGAAAGAAAGCAGGGATTTGGGGTGGTTTTTTTTTTCCTATTATGAGGGGAGGGGTGTATAGAGCAAAGAGAGAGAGAGAGGTATATCTGTGTGTGTGTGTGTGTGTGTTTGAGTGATTCTACTTTTTTTGGACTCGTCTGTTTGGGTGGGGTGTGTTTCGAAGTTTTGGACAAGCGCGAGTTTAGATGGGATGGTGGGGATTTACCAAGTAAGTGAAAAAAAAAGAGATAAAAGAAAAAAAAGAAGAAGAAGAAGAAGGCGGCAGCGGCAAACGGAAGAGAGAACGAGGGGTTATGATGGTGTAGGTGTGTTTGTGGGACAGACTTAGCTGAGTGACTGAACTAACGGGATCGTGGTTTTTTTGGTTTGTATGTGTGATGTTGGTAAGAATCGGAATGATCCGAGAGGATGTCAGAAAGAAGTAATTACGAAAACGAGAGAGAATGAGATTTCCGAGGTTCGAGTCATTCTTGGGGAAGGGAGGGAAACGACTCACGTAACAACTAAAAAAGAAAGAAGCATTTAGGAAAAGCATACGCCAATATTCGCCATTGTACCCATAGATGGATGGACGGACAAGTTGGTACACATGGGAGAAATCTACACAAGCGAAAAAAAAGCATTTCCCTTCTCCCAGGCACCGCACGAACGCACGGAATGCAAAAGGTAAGAACCAACAAACCAAGCCCAGGTAACCGAAGTAAGTAGCACCGGATCGGTGGGACAAGCAACCAACGACGCTCGCGAATCAAACCTGGCTTTTTTAGCTAGTTCAAGTTAAGTCAAGCCAATGATTCCAGCTAGTCTTGGCTTTTCCGATGGTTGATGGTGTCTTTCTTGGTAGACCGGACTGGCTTGTCTATGTGTAGGTTCTCTCTGATTAACATGACCTACTTGTCACGATACACAGGCGTTTTTTTCCTTACTTTCTGCGCTTTCGCCATGTGGAGGTGGTATGTATTCCTACCAGATCGTGACATGGACTACGGAAGCGGCGGATCCGGAACGCGCTGAGGAGGGGGATTTGCAAAGTTGGTGGATTGGACTATTTGGCTGGGCTGCTTCATAGTGTAGGATAGACAAAGGTAGAGAAGCACGGGCAGGGTTGGGAACAATGACGATTGATGTGTGAGATGGGCGAGGGCAGGCGGGCAGACGACTAGGGGAGGGGGGTGTATGTACAATGTCGAACATATTATAGGGAGTGGATGTTGTATCGTAGGGTATAGTGGGTGGGTGAGTCTTTTTTTTCTTGAGTCTTTGCTTTGGCTGGACTGTATCGGTCTGTCGGTTTCCTGATGATGAACGTGGAGGGTCTGTAGAGAATCAGGGAGAACGGACGGTGTTTGGGATGGGCCGGGAGTGGATGGATGTGTTGGTTCCGTGCATTGTGAACGGACTTGAGACGACGATGAGGAAGGCGGGCTGGGCATACATCCATACATACATCGGTGGGTTTATTCTTGGGGTCAAGGAAGTCTTGGTAAGACTGCTATCTACATATGGATTCGTTTGAGAAGCTTGAGCACCCATAGGGATGTGACTATGACTTATGAGCGCAGTGGTAGACTATGGTAGGTCGAGGTGAGCACGAACAGAATAGAACACATCATATCCAAGTCTAGACGCAGTACAGTGCGTTTCTGGGCAAATTTGCATGTTTTTTTCTTTATATATATACACACACGTATGTACATACGTACATAAGTAACCGGCATTCATTCTCGGGAGGTGTTTACCTTTTAGTACTACATAGATTCAGTCTGACCTCTGCCCTCCCTTCCTAGTCCCACATGGCGGGTTCTCCACCTACTACTTCAAAGGAAGACGCTTAGAAGAGTAGGGTGGTTTTTGGGCTTACTTAGTGTGGTTAGTCGTATTGGTGTTATGTCATGAATGTAGGTTGGCAGCAGGTAAAGTTGGTGGGAATAAGGTAAAATTAATAAGGCACATGTCTGAGTTGTCAGTTTGACAGACATTGTCGTTTACCGGATTTTGGATAGGGTGATTTTTTGATGGGGACTAGTGTTGATTGGTGTGTACATGTGTTAATTGAGTGAATGGATATATGATACATGATACATGACAGAAAAGTACATGCATGTATTAATGCAGGTATTGTCACATCTTAGTTCCCAGCAAAGCAACCCATCCATTCTTTCCTCTTCACACATCGTCCCTTCTTCCCTTCCAGTTCACACACACACACACATCTTTTTTTTCCTTATTTCCTTCTTCCTTTTTCCCTAACTTACTTACTATTCTTCCTTCTTTCTTTCCTTCTTTCTTTCCTTCTTCCCTTCCTTATCCCGCGCCCTGCAAAGTTCCTTCTAGGGCCATTTTAGAAGCCCGCTAGACAGGGGAGGGAGAAGGACCTTGGTTCCGGGCTAAATGGGTGGGCTTTTTCCGGGCCATGTTTTTTTTTTTTCTTTTTTTTTGGAGGGGGTTTGCGTTGCTTATTTTTGGGGGTGTACATATGTACACACATACAAACACATGTAGTCTAGGTGAAGAACTAGCTTTGCTTAGCTAGATGGACAGGAGAAAGACGGAGCCCGGAAAAAAGATGATCCCGGTGTTTGGGGGACGGGGGAAAGAAAGGATGTAGTCAGTTTAGTTGGTATTGTACATACACACGTTGATGTAGAGATTACTCATCGTATACATACATCTCCAATCCCACGATTCCAGCATGATTTCTATGAAGGGTGGTTTGTCTGATTTGCGGGGTTTTGAAATCGGCATATAGATGGATAGACAGGCAAGCACGTTAAGCATACCAACTAAGAAAATAAGCCGTAAGTCTCCGGCTTCCCGGTCTATCTCATCTACATGAATCTATCAATGTATGTAACCCCCCCTCCCGTCTATCGGAATATATCTCATCCCTTCAACTCAAACAAGCCCCTTCCTCATCCTCCTATTCGCCGACATGTGCATACTCCGGGACCGTTTCGGGACCTTTTTCATGGTAGACGTGGACTGACCCGACATGTGTATGTCCAGATGTAGATAGGTAGTTAGACTACGTATGTACGTACATAGATAACATCATAGCATACACTTACATCACATCACCTCACGTACCTCATGTACTCGCGGAGATGGCTACCCGAAAAAAGGGCTCGCCCGTAGGTTTCGCCTCCATGTACAATGAGAGTTGCCTTGTCGATGCGGAGATGGGAGGGGGTTAGCTCGCATCGGGGAATTCTTTTGGTTGGGGTTCTTTTTTTCCCTATTACCTTTGAAGGATTGTTGAAATCGGCGTTTGTATGTATGTATGTATGGAATCGAACCAACGTGTCTAAATTGATCACGTATGTACAGAGTAAGCCAAGGACAGAGTAAGCCAAGAACAGAGTAAGCCAAGGTATGGCCACATGTGTACTGTTCGGCATTGTTTCCCCAATCGTAGTCAATCCATCTGCCTATCTATTCCAGCTATGGCTCCAGCTATCTAACCGAACTAACGGGATATATTCTAATCTGGGCCCCGTCGTCCGTTACCCTGAATACCAACCTTCTTTTCTTCAAATTCCCTGTATATCTCCTGCCTGCCCCGTGTAGTAGTATAGTTTTCTACACCGACAGACGTGACCTGCCGAAACCAGACGCGGCGTGTTACTTGATTGGGAAACGTAGGAAATCCTATGATATGTGTGTATGTACATACAAACATGCAAAGTAACCATCATAACACAACACCAAACAATAAACCCTAGCCTTAGGACTTCCTGAAATCCATCAAATGTAACATGTCAAAATGTCTTACTGCCCGACACGAGCTCGCCTATGCGGATGCCGTGTAGCTGGTGTTTTGGCGAGGTAAGAAGATGACGAGAGACATGGAAAACATGAATAGTTTGTAACTAAGTACAGATAAGCCGTATAATGCAACTCCACAGCCAAAGGTTTTAGCTTTTTGACTTTTGTTATGCCGAGTTGGGATGAGAAGCATGAATTACATTGGTGAGACGGGCACGTGGCCGGCCACCTTGGGATGGGATGGATAGATGTTTTGAACGTGTGTATGATGTGCTTGCGGGAATTTAGTCTACGTGATTATGTACAATACGATAGAGTATCCAAGGAGAAAATCTCTAATCAGTGGCTACATACATACATACGTAGGATACAACACACATGAAAAATTCCGGGGATATGGAAACGCCATAAAGGCACACGACACACAGACGGGCGATCGTGAGATGCACGAGATACGACACATCGATTCCTCTTTCCCTTGTCAATCTTCTCCATAATATCCATAGATTCATTTGTCTCTTTTTTTTCTTTCTTTCTTTGGTTATACAAAAAAAGAAAAAAAAGACGAAAAAAAACTCGGTTCTCGCTCGGCACTCGCCTTGACAAACTATATCCAACTCATATGTGCAATTCAGTAGATAGAATTCAAACATCCCAAACCCTTCCCTATTCCGAGACGGCTTATTTCGGAAATTTATCGTGAGGGCTGAATCCAGCGGGTCGGTTGGATTTCCCAACTTGAGGTCCTTGCTTTTTTGTATGTGTGTACCTTGCCAGTGAGTGTGATTCATTCTAGTTGTTGTATGTAGTTTTCCCAGCCCTTTTTTTGGTTAGAGAGTAGTGTAGAGTAGAGTAGAGTAGAGAGAGTCTGGTCAGTGTTGTTTGTCTTGTTCTAGAGAAGTTTGCTTGTTGACTTGTCCTTCTGCTTTGCATCTTCAAAGACTATCGTCTTGGTTACTTATGGTTGGTTAACTAAGTGGCACGTGGCTTTTTGCGGGTTAGGATGGGCTTGAGACGGGTGGTGTTTTAGGTGCGGTTTTTTTATGGACTATGGATTCATTTACTGTGGATTTAATCCTCTGTGGAAATGATGAGGACTTATTTAGCTTGGTTTACTTCGATTCATAGTGGATATGAAATGTCTACGCACGAAAGGTTTTCTACATACACACATAGAACTCACCTAGATATACATTCACACATCATATCCTATACTAGTAATTTCATACCTAAACTTTGTAAATCGTCGTTTACTCATCTGGTCTCGTCACACCCGAAGCCCATCCTTCACACGTGACAACCCATAATCTCTAAACACCACGTTCTCTCTCCATCTTCATAACCGCCGTCCAAGCGTCTATATAGATAGACAACTTATAGATGGTCAAGTTACATATACCCTATATCCATCCATCCACCCCGAAGAGAACAAAAAAGAAACATAGTTGCCCCTCCAAAACCTGGGACGAACAAAATAATGCCTCTCCCACCAACCAAAGAAAACAAGACCGCTGTGTCAGGTCCCCCATCACCCCCCCTCGTCGGAACGATAGAACGTATCATCCTTTCCAGGGCCCCCTCCCCTTCCCTTCCTAGTCTATCCACCATGTCGATCCTCATGGGACGATATTCTGTACAGACGTAGACGTAGACGCCGCATGTTCAAGTAATGTTTTGAGTAGCTTCCCAAGTCCATTATGCCCATCAATCATCCACGAAATCCTACATTGTACATACATACCTACCCGCCCGCCCCAAGAAAAGTAACCCGTACCGTACCGTACCCCATTCCATCGACACCCCCGTGCCAACTACATACCTACCTACCTAACAAACCCAATTGAAAAAAATCGGGCCTCCGGAGATATTCCATCGTGCCTGTGGCGGGAAGACATCCCAGTCCATGGAAATCTCCGGGTTGTGTCCCCGACGGAGACCGGATCAAACGGGTCCCTAATCGTCACTCCTCAATACTTTCCGGCCCCAAAAGCCCAATTCTCTCGCCCCAAAACCAAAAAGTAGCTCCACTCCACTCCTCTACTAGAACAAAAAAAAAACAAGTCTCCTCTATCATGAACCCACCCACCCATCCAACGTCGGTCTCGTCGGAGAAATCTCCTCTTACGACCTGACCTGGCCTGGCCTGACCCGACCTTCAAAAATCACACCCGTCAAAAATCCTTATTCTCCTCAAAATTCTCCCCTTATTTTTCCATTCAAACTCTCCTCAAAAAATCTCCGCTTCCCTTTCGCTTCCCACAATCAACTGCCGTATCTGTCGTCAGCCCAAAAAGAAATTCCCCATCAATCGGCTTAAAATCTTCCATCCCTTCTTTTTATACCGATGTCTACCGCCCGAGTGCCGGTGGTAGGGTTATTTCAGGGTTATTGAGAAATCTTGAGGCGAGATAGTTGACATGTAGTCATGTTCCACGGCCCAATAGTCTAGTTGGTTAGGACGTCGGATTCTGATTCCGTAAGCCCAGGTTCGAATCCTGGTTGGGCCTATCACTTTTTGAGATTTTTTGTTGTCTTTTTTACTAAAAGACAAGGTCACCATTGTCACGTAATACACATCTGACTGTTCCAGACATCCGGCTTCTGACGAAAAAAACACAACATAACCTACATACATACATATACATACATCACCAACAATCCTCTTCCTCGCTCGCTTCGCTTCCTAACCTAAAGTCGTGACGAAACCCCCTCAGCCTCCTTCGTAGCCCATCCTGATTCTGGCCAAACAACCCCCAATGCATCCCACACAGTCCTATTTCCAAGTTAGCAAATGCACATCAATACATCGAGACACCAAATCCCCCCCAAAAAGAAACGCCACCCCCTTCACCTTCCACAAAAAACAACAACTACTACCCAACTATCCGCGTCCTTTTTTCTTCTTTATTCTCGTGACACCCCACACGTCAACACTGAAGTGCCGTCCCGTCCCATCCAACGTAACACACCCCTCGACAAATCGCCAATCAAAGACATCAGAACCTGCCCCGGCAAAACTTACTTGACAAACAAAATCTCCAGACCCTCCTTAACCTCGCTCGGTAACCCT
This sequence comes from Huntiella abstrusa, assembly GCA_025685495.1. Taxonomy (NCBI): domain Eukaryota; kingdom Fungi; phylum Ascomycota; class Sordariomycetes; order Microascales; family Ceratocystidaceae; genus Huntiella; species Huntiella abstrusa. Next base: position 71,197 of record JAJNMT010000234.1, on the reverse strand, counting down.
CGTGTGTCACGGCGGTTCTGTTCCGGCAAAAGCACTTTTTTGACGCCCGCCCGGTGCGCCCCTATGAGTTTTTCCTTGATTCCGCCTACCGCTGTGACGCGCCCACGGAGAGAGATTTCGCCCTGTTTGTAGTATTAGTGTATTAGTCTTTTGTTAGGATGGCGGTTTGAGGTGAAAATTAAACAACTTACAGTCATGGCCAAATCGGGCGGAACAGCTTTACCTGAGAACAATGAAATCATCGCAATAGCTTGTGCTACCCCACTACTAGGCCCGTCTTTCGGGATACTTCCCGCCGGGCAATGAACATGCAGATCGCGCCCCTCCATAATATCCTTAGTCTTGTCCTTTGTCAACCCCAGCTTGTAAGCATGTCCTTTCACCCAGCTGAGAGCAACTTCCACACTCTCCTTCAATACCTCACCCAGTTGACCTGTCAATTGTACATGACCCTTGCCAGGCATATCCGCCACTTCAATGAAAAGGATACTTCCGTGACCACCTGTACTGTAAGCCACCAAGCCAGTGACAACACCCGCCCGACCTTCAGCCATGGCAATTTCTTCTTCGTAACGTTCCGGCCCGAGAAGTCGCTCAATATCTGCGGGTTCTATCTCGGCTTTATACGACTCAAGCTTATTAGAATCCCGAGCATCGGCATATTCAACCGCTTTTCCACGACAAACGGCTGCGATTTCGCGTTCCAGGTTGCGAACTCCGGCTTCCCGAGTATATCCTTCAATAACCTTGCTCACTGCGCCCTCGCTCCAGACACACTGTGATTCTTGAAGACCGTTATACCGGAGTTGCTTAGGGATCAAGTGACGAATAGCAATATGTCTCTTTTCATGCGACGTATACCCAGGAAGGTAAATCATTTCCATACGGTCAAGAAGTGGCGGTGGGATACCATCCAAGTTATTAGCCGTTGCAATGAATAACACCTTACTAAGATCAATTGGTGTCCCAACATAGTGATCCGTAAACGTATTATTCTGCTCAGGATCCAAAACTTCAAGCATAGCCGCTGATGGATCTCCCATGTTACTCGCCTGACCCAACTTGTCAATTTCATCAAGTAGAATCACAGGATTAGAAACCCCCACTTTCCGCAACCCCTGTACAATCACACCGGGCATACTCGCCACATACGTCCTTCTATGTCCACGAATCTCAGGTTCGTCACGGACGCCACCAAGAGAGATACGGTGAAATGTACGTCCCAAAGCTGTCGCTACTGACCGGGCGAGACTGGTCTTTCCTACTCCTGGTGGCCCCACAAGGAGCATAATAGGTGACTTATCAAGCATACGTCGTCTCCGAAGAAGCTCCAATCTGGTTGTTAAAGCAGCGGCATTTTCAGGCTTAGCAGCCCCATTTGCATTCAAACTCTCAAGTTCCGTCTCAGCATGGCGAATCTTGAGGTCCAAATCCTGATTAACCGTCTGTTTCAACCTGAGAATCGATAGATACTCAATCAATCTCCTCTTCACTCTTTCCAGTCCATAATGGTCTTCATCCAGTTGCTTCCGGGCTCTCACCAATGTGTCCGGACCTAGCTTGTCTTCAGTAAACTTAGCCCACGGAATCTCAGACAAAGTATCCAACCAGTTCATCATATTGGCATACTCTTGCCCACCGGGATGTGAGTTTCCAAGATGTCTAAGTTCTCGATCCACCAACTTGCGCGCATCAGGCGGCAGTTCAGCATCCAAGAGCTTCTTCTTTAGTTGAGCGATTTCAGAGTCATCCTCCTCATCATCAGCAAGTTCCCGTATCCGACCGCCACCTTTCGTAAGCGCCCCCGGTGGCAGAATCGTCACAATCTGATTATTCGGTTGCCCCCCACTCTGTTTCCCCGGCTGATCCAATCCAAAAATACCCGTAGGAAACGCCGCCACAGCTGTAATCTTGATGCTGCTCTTCAAATTCCCCACCTGTCTTTCCAATAACCCAGAAACAATCTTGATACGTGGCTTGACATCCAATGCTGTCAGCACCGATATCCTCTCTTCATATGACGACTCCACAATGTTAGCCATAAAGTCGGCAAAGTGTCCACACTCGTCAATCTGTCGCTTGGCAATGAAAATCTCCAGTCTTTGCGCCAAAAGTGGCGGCAGCCCAGACTTCGTATCGGACGTCGGAAGCAGCGCCGACACGCGCAAAAGCGCCACCAACTCGCGAGAAAGATGTTTAAGATGCTGGAATAACGCCTGAAGCTCCTTATCCTTGGGATTCACTAAGCCACATAGTTAGTAAGTATTCCATTCTCCATAACCCACAGACACACACCTGTCTGTCGTCCCATTCTCGCTTACATACCTTTATCCAACACCTCTTCATACTCGGTTGCCTCAAAAAACATGCGATCCTTGACTACCTTCTTGACCCGACACCTCTGCAGTCCTTCAACTCGCACAGCAAAGTCGCCCAAGCCTCTCCCGTCAATCCCTAAAACACGGGCCGTCACGCCCACCGTCGCCAAATCGCTGCCCGAGATCTTGGTCACATTGACCTCACCGCCTCCCGCACCATCCTTCCCTTCCTTCTTAATGCCACCATGGCTATTCCGACTAGATGCCAACACCGCCGGGAGGACGGGTACACAGGCGATAATCGACTCGATCTGGTCGCTAGAGCTTAGCGCCGACTCCTCTAATAACGCTGCTATCAACGCCGGGACATCGGGCCGCCTAGACGAGACTGGAATGCGTTGTAGGAGCGTCGGAAGGAGAACCGCGCCTCGGAGGAGCGGGATCACGGGGAGATTGTCGATTGGGCCCGTCATGGTTGTCACTTTTTTTGTTCGTTTTTTTAGCCTTGTTGGCTGGCTGTCTGGCTTGGGTTCTTATGCAGGGAGCGCTGGCTGGGCTGAAGGAGGGGATGGGATTTTAGTCGAGGAGTTGCGAGTTCGAGACGAGAAGCGTTCGCGACGTGGTCGTCAATTGGATGTAATTGGTACGGATGGATGGCAAAAATGACGAATACTAGAGCCGCAAATCAATCGATATATTAGAGTGTGCGGGGAGCCAATAGACACACAGGCACACACGGAAACAACTTGCGTCAGAATCGCGTACAAAAAGAAGAAAAAAAGGAAAGAAAGCAAAAAGGTTTCACGCTAGCTATGTCGGCGACTGGAACGCGAAAAAAGATATATACAAAATCAACACTTTACAAATCAACCTCCAATGAACAAGAAGATGAAAAGGAACTACAGAAACATCTCGAAAGCACAAGCTCGCCACTTTGCGCCCTGGCTCATAACCTCCGTTCGGCATTGCGATCGCATAAACAAATGGAGCACATGCTAACCTGTTAGACCTGCAGCTCTCTACAACCCCCCTGTACCTTACACTATTACACCAAGCTGTTCTCCATATTCAAGACACAAGCCTCGGCCTTATTATATCGACAGTCCATCTCCACAGAACCCTAACTCCAATTCGAATCCCTGTCCCAATCGACCGAGGGAATAACATAAATGAGCTCCGATCCCCACTTATAAACTGTTGTATAACCGCAAGACGGACGTCACCTCAAGGTGCATGCCGCGGCCGTCTGCCACCAACACACTTATCACGGCCTAATATGACAGTCCGTATGTTCCTTGACATCGCCAAGACCAAGTTAGTGGACCTATCAAGCGAAAGACGTGACGAGAGCCAGCAATACCATGACGCCAATCCATAGACGGTCCACCCAAGGACCGTAACGGCATCAAGCCATGGATGGTGGCACTGTTAGGCGGAGAGTGCCTGATAGCCCGACAGCTCGCTTCCGATGTGCACGGAGGGGCTGAGTGGGGTTTGGGCCGACGGAAGATACCTGAAGAAGTGCGGTGACGTCTTGCCGGCTCGTCAAAGTATCATAGGGAACGATGATGGACAAGAGGAAGCGGCGAGGTCACTAGACTTACATATGTATCAAAGTGTTAGACATGGTTCCCGTCATGACTCGAAGCTTCCTACATGGCCAGCACATGGATATATATGTACCTATAACACATCCGTATCCCCTGCGTATTTCCGTATTAAGAGGCCATCTGGTTCCCTCCTCGCTGTCCCACTCGCTTCCCCAAACAACCCGCACCATTACACCGAGGCCCCCACCTATTTTCGCTGTCCCATCTCAGAGGCCCTCGTCCGGATCGACGGTCACTGCCGCCCAGTGCACGGCCGGCGGAACAAGTTACTGCGCAGACGGGACCGAGAGTTAGGCTCGGCGATGAAGATCGGCGGTTGGGTATGCTGCATAAGCTACATGTATCTTGGGATGTCGTCGGGTTTGTTCCCACGCGCTGGGGTGGTGAGTCGGTGGGGACTTGGCTTTGCTGGGGGCGAAAGGGGGGGAGTGTAGGAGTTACTTGTTCGCTCGGTCAGCTGAGTCTTTGGGATTTTTGAGGGAGTAATTTGCCGGCGTTGGGGGATTAAGATGTTTGACTGGTTGAATGGTAGGTTCGGGCCAGTCGGTCGGTCGGTCGGCTGGGTTCTGATAAGTTGGCTTGTTTTTTTTGTCATGTATGGATGTATGGATGTACATATATTGGTGGGTTGGTGGAGCGGGAAGAGAACCATGGCGTCATGTGTGGCACATGATCAAATCAGGCCGCACTTGCCAGCCAAAATCTATCAAATCGTGGTTGTCTATGTATGTCTAGTTGCAGAAGCGTACATAATAGCTCAGCCAGCCAACGCCATGAGAACCAAAGATTTTCCTTCAATCTATTACCCAGATTATTAACGGCACACCCCCCAAATCTGACACATGTATTTTTCCTCCAGACGTTACTCTCACTCACTAATCATTATGTGTCTTGATTCTATGCTCTTCTGTTGCTCGCCTTGTCTTTGCCTTTCTCGTCGGTCACCCTCCATCCGGCTCCCCATTCCCCAATCAAGCATATATCTCCCGCTAGTCATGCAAGGTCCCCGCGCATCGGATAGCATAACTCTATAAGGCCTTAGACCCTGTCACTTATCCAGCCCAGCCCGCAGCCCAGAGCCCCGCCGTCCAGGCACAAAAAACCAAGTGCAGAAGAGCCAGAGGAAACTTGTCTCCCACCTCGGCGCCACAATGAAACCCAACAAATGCCCGGCCCAAACAGGCAAAAATAGAACAAATCTTTACATTACAGGCCTTCCTTCTTCTCCATTCAAACCCACTCCCATCTTCCTCCTTTCACCGGCCATTATTGCCCCCGCAGCTCATCTTTCTTAAGCGACCGTCCATCGCTGCCAGACTGCAGTGACACCAGAAATCAAAAGCCATCCCATGTGATACACCCCTAATATTTGACTTGTGCAGTTAGCTAGCTACGATGACCATCCGAACTGATCCCTAAACGGCAGTCTGTGGCGACAACGCCACAAAAAAGCGCCACACATCACTTGATTGGTCAAAAGGCACTTAAAGAGCGCCCAAGTGGGGCCACGCGCCAGCCTTGACCGAGAGGCGCGTTCCCAATGACAGGGCCAAGCCAAGGCAGAACAGACGAGACGAGGTCTTGTGCTTTTTTTCTGGGGGATTGAGGGGCTGCATTTACAATTGGCTTCCATCATTGTTCTTCTTACTTCTACATTGAAATCCCACTGTTATCTAACAAAAAAGTGCCTCTTGTCACGAACCTCCTTCTATAAACCCGCCCAACTCAAGTTCACGTGCGCCCCATCACGCCATCAACCACAACCCAACCAATATGTGTGAGTACCCGACCAGCCAAGTCCCTTCGGCACACGCCCCCCTCCCCCTCCTGCTCCCCTCCATCCGGCAGAAGAAGCAAGCAAAAGAGAAAAAGGCGAGAGCCAGCCAACCAGCCAGCCAACAATGCCACTTGAACAAGCAAGATAGGAAAAAAAAGACCAGAACCCCACTAACACCCCCCCGCAGCAGGATACGGCTACGGTGACGACAGCGGAGGCTTCGTCCAAGGAGGTTCGCAGCAGCAGACGCAGGGTGGCGACAAGGCAAGTCCATCCCATCAAATCCATTTCCAATCCCATCAACTCCACCAGATTCATCCTCTGATTCTCCATTTCGTATCGCACAAATCAACCAAAAATCCAATCATCCAGCCCAGCCCAACCCCGACTAACCACGGGCTCTCATCCTTTGCCTTCCCTCACTGCAGAACTACACGCGCGACTCGGTCCGTCCAGCCACCATCAAACAAATCCTCGCGGCCGACGAGGTAGCCATCGGTCCCAACAGTGAATTCCGCATTGATGGCGAGGCCATTACCCAGGTGACCTTTGTAGCTCAAATCCGCAATTTCACCCCGCAAGCCACGACGGAAATGTTCCTTCTCGACGACGGCACCGGCGTAATCGATGCCAAAAAGTTCCTCTCCAGCACCGAGAACACCACCGATGAATCCGATCCCTCGGGCGCCGGAAACCCGCAATTTCACCCACAGGATTGGGTCCGTGTATTCGGCCGTGTCAAGTCCTTCAGCGGCAAGCGCAGCGTCAACATCCACGTAGTCCGCCCCGTGGAAACCTACAACGAAGTAAACTACCACCTTCTCGAAGCCGCCATGGTCCACCTATACTTCCGCAAACAAGCCGGCGGTGGTGGTGGAGCCGGCCATATGGGTGGAGGTGGTGATAGCATGTTTGTCGATTCAGTCGGTGGAATGGACAGCATGTCCGGAGGCGGCGGTATGGATATGGGCGGGAAACTGGCCAATATGTCGGCCGATGTACGTAAGGTTTGGAATGCGTTTATGACGATCCCGAGAAGTAACGAGGGCACGAGAATAGAGGTTGTGGCGGCAAAGGTGGGGCTGGGAGTGGAAGATGCCATGCAGGCGGCCATGGAGCTCAGTGCCATTGGTGCGCTGTACAACACGATGGATGAGCACACCTTTGACGTCATGTCTTACTAGAAATGACACGCCCCCGCACCCCCTCCCTCCCTTCCAAAAGAGACCGGTCGTGTGTTCTGTGTTAGACACATCGAGTGGTTTCTTACGTCTTTTTTGTTTTGTCCATTGTTTCGCATGTCTTTCGATCTCAGGTACAAATGCCCAGAGGAGTAATTGTTTACAAGTAGTCAGTCACAAGCACAAAGTATAATGCACAGTAATAGTAACGTGGTTAAGGCATTATATTATCTATTAATAATGCGAGACCAAGAGATCTCTTGTTATTTATTATCCCATATGGGCTAAATCAAAAATCAAAACAGTACTCTGCACAAAAAGCAGCACAAATGTCTACCTAGACTCCATGACTTCAAAAAGCAAAACAAAACCCCGGAAATATGAAGAAATAAAAAACATCCTTTTCGCCCCCTTGCCAATTGGCAAGACCCAGCAAGCACCCAACTAACAAACCCGGTCCTCTAAATGACGGACTGGGCTCGGCAAAAAAGCAAAAGAAAACAAACGAAATAACAGAAAAATAAAAGGGAAAAACGCCAGAGACTCGTACAAGGTAATAAAGTATGTGTAAAAGAGAAAAAAAAAGTGAAAAAAGGGGGTAAAGTAGAAAACAGAAGAGATCTGACGCCCTGCATAAAGCGGACGTGGTTTGTTTATTCGGAGTTGCCCCCGCTGGTTCCCTGGACTCAAAAACGAACTGTTTATGAGACCCAAGGGATATGTGTAATGTTGAAACATAAAAAGAAAAAAAGAATAAAAAGAGACGAAATAGCAATGCAAAACAATGCAGGACGGGACAAGGCCGTTGTGGGGACTGGGCCGGGAAATAATGCGAACAAGACCGTAGAGACGCCGTGAAAACGAAAACAGAAACGGAGGAAACAATATGCAAACCGAGACATCGATGACGGACGAAAAGAGATGAAGGAAATGGAAGGGGGTCCATCTATGATGAACGACGGGTTACCGAGGAATTGGTTTGGCCTTGTGATGAAGGACGAGACTCGTCACTGAAAGACACAACAATGTCTGAGGAAGAGTCGTCACCGTTAAGAGTCGATGTGTCGGAACGGGTCGAGGTAGATGTGCGAGGAGAAGATGGCGAGATGGTCACAGTGGCAGTGGGAACGGCAACACCTTGAGACACGGGCTCACGTACCATGGCAGTCAGGTACGAACCGGAAGTGCCAAAGTAAATGTCCTCCTTGGGGACAAAGCCGAAACGCTTGTAATACTCCGTGTTAGCCGGAGAAGAAGACTCCAGATACATGGGCTTCTGTTCCCGATCAGCCTGTATGAGTAAGGTTAGTATACCTGTGTGACGCTTGACTCGACTTATAAAGAGAATAACTTACCCGGGCCATCATGTCACGTAGCAGACGAGACGCATACCCCTTGCACCGACCGGCAGGCTTGGTACCCAGGTAGATCAGGTAGTAGCAGTCGTTATCCCGTTCGCCCATGACCCGCAGCTTTGCGTCGTGCAGCGCCGGCAAAAGTTCCTTGTAGTACCGTCTGCGCCCCTCGCGGGACAGCTTCCACCGCAGCTTCCACAAGCCACTCTTCAACGACGTCCACAGACCCTCGCACTCATCGCCCGGCCGCATCCACATGGCGATGCTCTCGTGGTCCGGTCCGATCGAGTACACTTGCCCGGACATGAGGTAGCAAGCTGAGATGTACGTCATCATGTCCACGTGCAGCTGCCAGAGCGCCTCGGGAGACGAGTCCTTTGCGTCTGGAAGATCGACCAAGTAGCGGGACAGGTGGTCGTCGGCAAAGGCGTGCGAAAGCGCCATGGCCACCTGACGGTACTCACGACGGGGTACCTCACGGATGCCCGAGGCGAGAGACTCTGGAATGAGTGTTTGGCAGGAACGGTGTGACGAAGTGCGGGAAGGCGTGGGCTTGATGGCGGGGAAGGAAACGTCTTCAACGACGGTTGAAGCTGCAGATAGTTGACGGGGCATGACTGGGCGAAGAGATTTGCTGGGAGTTGAAGCCTTGGGGAACGGCGAAGAGCCGAGTGAAGGCTTCTCAAACATGGGAGGAACGGAGAGAGTGGAGGTGGTAAGTGGCTGGCAGCAAGACATTTTGGTGATCTTATGTGATGGAAGAGAGTATTCGGGCTGGAATGGATATGTTAGCATGATGAAGTAGTGTACACTATGCACAAGGCAAAGAAAGACGTGATGATGATGATGATGAGATGTAAAAGGTCAAGGTGGGGAAGTGAAGACTCCGGACAGGCTCCTTTATAGATTTGCATCCGGTCCGTTCTCACATCGTGTTTATGGGAGGACAAACCAGCGACAAGAGAGACAAGAGGCTAAAGACACACCCCCTCCACCCTTCAAAAAGCAATACACAAGTCAGAGCGTATTGTATTTACGAACAAGAGGTGTGTGGTGGGGCGTGAACTTTTTGGGGGAGTTTAAGGCCACTTTTGGCGAGGTTGAAAGAGCAACTGAGGGGCAAGTCATCAGGAAGGACGAGCAACGGGTTTGTGATAGCTGAGAAAGGGATAGAGAAAAGACAGGTTTGAACAAGCCCATTACCACGACAGAATCTTCTCCAAACACACACTACATGAATGTCGTAAATAACATGTGAAGGGCGTGGAAGTGAAATGCGGAGAGAACCCACGCCAAAAGTGACATCACGGGGTCCAGACTAACGAGCCTTAGACAACCGAAGGTTGGATGACGGCATGGGCAGTGGCAGTGGCGTTCCGGGGTTGGGATCTCTGGAAGCGCAACCCAAAAGATATCGTAAATAGAGACGAATCACAGACCACAGAACCAAGGGGTGCTGGGATGACCATCGAGAACCCAAAATGCCAAGTGACAGCGCCGGTGCAACGCAAAACAAGAAGGAGAAAGCGAAGACGGCAAAAGAAAGGCTACGCAGAATCAAATCGATAAAATGCACATGTTGGCAGCTAAGGGACTCGCAACCGAACAAGCAAGCCAAGGGAAAATAGCAGGACAGTATGAATAAGCCACCGAACATGCTGCACGAACAGAGGGCCCTGCAAGCCTAATGACCAGGCGAGCTCACGTCACAAAGCGCTTTGGAACGTGGACACAGACAAACAACAAGTGGTTGAGAATAGAAAATCTGACAAAATTCCCACAAGCCCAAACGCCACCCGTGGCCCGAAAACCCAACATGGACATCACGGCGCCCCACAACGGTACTTGCGGAGCCGGGCAAAAAATAAGTGGCGGAGAGTGCAGTACAGGACAGATGTGGCGCATGACCGGTGGCGGTAGATTGGGCAGCGGATGTATGTCTTAGAGATTACGGTGAACGGTATGAAAAGGCGGACGGCATAGCGGGCTTCGGACCATACAGAAAGGCGCATTATCCAGCCTTTGTTTCTTCTTTTTTGTTCTTGTCCGTCTGCCTTCTAGTGGGTGGGGATTTCGTGGCGTTGGGCGCAAATGGCTGGATGGGCGGGCAGCAAGGCGATTGGTAGGCAAATTGGAGAAGCGTCGATATAGTGACGATAATGACCAAGAGACGGGATATATCGGTGCAAAAAGGCGCCAAGAAAAACGGGACCGATTTAGTCTTCTAGACAGTTCCTTCCAGCCACGGGGGAAAGATGGCGGTCGGGCTCGGATGTTGCGATATCTTTGAACAAAATGGGGCCGTCTGAATATGGGATTTTCCGGCGATGTATGTAGATGGACGGGTGATGATTGAGTTTGAAGTGGGGTCCTTGGTACTCGATGGGACAGTGATCCAATTTAGGAAACGGACGACGTGTCTTGGATGTGGTGGTGGTGGACGTGACGAATGATTCCGTGGGTCTGGGACTTGTTGGCGGGTTTTGGGGCTGAGAATAGGGCCACGCCCCCTTCTCGATATAGGCGGTGTTGGCGGGTGTTGTGCGCTGACAAGTGATGATGGAACTTTTTTGGCGATATGCAGGACGATGAATGGGGGAAAAGTAGCGAATGATGGTGCAGGAATCAAGGAAATGTGGGTAGATTGGACGGGGAGAATAATGATATAAATCAAACTTACTGTTGTTGGTATTAGAGTTGGTTACTGAAATCCAATGGTTCGTTGATTCGATGATCTGGTTTCTAATTTGGTGTTAGTGGCGGATGTTGATGCTGTGACTAACACTGTCTAAAACAACAACCAATACACTTACACGATTGAGAAATTCCCTGAATAGGAGATGAGGCTCTGGTGATGGTTGTGTGGGGAGGAGGCGAAAGTCTATTAAGCAGGCGCGAATGTGGAGTCCTGGATTCTGTATGAATGAATGTTGTAGGCTGGCGGAGTATTAAATCTATCAGGATGATGAATGATAGACAAGTTATCAAGAGAATGATGTAGTAGTAATAAGTAGTAGTCTAATAGTCGGACAGTCGTAAAGTAACAAAGCAAGTATAACAAACAAAGGAATGTAGGAATATCACTTGGTAGAGTAGATATGATGAAGATTGAGATGTAGAATATATGAATAGGATGTACAAGAGAGAACAGACACTTTGACGCCATCCAGAAAGACGGGGACGTAGGCAAGGCTATATACCCGCATCACGAGCACACATGAACCGACGTCTTGTTCGTTTCCGTTCCTGTGCCTGTTGTGTGGTGGTCGTGGGCCCTTGTTCGACCCAGCGCAGCGCAACGTCTTCCGTTGGCCGCCTTTCCCTTCCACCAGGACCCTGTGCCTCTTTACATTCGAGGCGTGCGTCCCAAGGGTCCCGACGGTAACCAAAATCCTCCCCCTCGTAGCCCCCTGGTCACGCCAAACGGCATTCACTTTTAACACACGCCCCCTTTTAAGTCAGGGAAGATGGGTTCAAGGTGTTGGGCGATGTTGACGTGAGAATGTATCGTCATTGTGTTTGGTGAAAGAAAGAGAGTGAGTACATAGATTATTGTATTAGTAGTATGTTGGTTTGTTTTAGTTGATGTTGAATATGTGTAGAGTTACGGATTGTAGATGGATTAGAAAGAGAGAGTACCGATGAGAGTCAAAATCCTCTTCCTCAAAACCCCCTGGTCACTCCAAACGGCATTCACTTTTACACCCCCCTTTTACGCCAAGATAGACCAACATAGCTTGTCAACATATCCCCCATCTCTCGTACAGTTTACCAAAAGTATGTACATAAATGGATCACCATAGTAAGTTGGGGTTCAAATCAAGAAGAAATTCGTCACTCCCACTCCCAAGTTAAACAGACAGCTATCCACACAACTCATCCACTACCGGGCGAGAAACGAGGAAAAAAGGAAAAAAGGAAAAAAAGCAATGACCATTGGAGTGAGTGGGGGAGAAAGCTTCACTTCAAATCAAAGGGTGTGTCTGTATATTGACTATTTTACAAGGCCATGGAACGTCGAGGTTCTTTCATCAACCGAGGGCAAACGGACAGCCACGGTACTGGGCCGCGTTGGCGGTTGGATGGGACTTTGAACGGATGGATAGTTTGTCTTGCAGATGAGACGAGGCGTCGCTGGGTTCACGGCGCGGCAGCGGGATCCATTGTCAGCCGCGGTAAAGGACCGTTGCAGTGCGGGAGGGAACAAAGGTTGTACCACTCAACGCCGTGTGTCCCAAATGTTTCTGTCTATTTGTTGCATTTTGTTGGTTATCCGTTCCCGTTCAGATTAGCCTAGATGTATTCTATATGTATGTTCCATATCCGTTTAATCAGCTGGCCGACGTGAAAAAGGGTGGCTGTTGAGTCAAGCAAAGCAACGAAAAAAAGAAATCCCAGAATCTTGGCCTACCTACCAAAGCAAACTAAATCAGCTGCTTCAATACATACAAGCCCTCCCCTTTGACGTATGCATGTATCAATTAGAGGGAGATCCCCATAAAGATGACAGTGCGTCGTGTAGAAAGGCAAGGCTTCCAACAGGGGTTCTTTGCCCAAGACGACCCGGTACCATGGGATTTCAGGGTTTCTGGATGCTTGAGGCCTTGTCTATTGGGGCAATTGGGATACGGGGAAGAGCGGATCAGGCCAGGCAAATGGGTACCGCCTGGGCCAACGAAGCTGTTTTGAGACGGGGGTCTTATTGGAAGACGAGATGTGGTATTAAGTGTGCAAGTCAGCAGATGAGACTAGAAAAAAAAGGGAAACATTGGACATGGCTAATCAAAGCTTCTAGAGGCGACCATCCAGCCGGGACCGAAACAAACTAACAACCAATACATCAACTGGAGAGAACGATATGGTATAACAAGCTCAACTACTGACTTGCAATTGTTTCCTTCTCATCAACACAGCGGCAACCAACCGCCCGGTAACAAAATGATTCTCCCGTAAACGAAGCGGAAATGCACAGTTACCAAGGCTAACCAGCCAAACAAGTCATTTGACACCGTCAATCAATGTCACCAACCAACCAACCAAATCAATCAATCAATCAATGTATGCATGGCCCACAACGCATGCTGTATGTAATAATCAGATTTCCCATGTTCCTTTAGCTTCGCCAAGGGTCCTATATCGAACCCTAATCCTCGATGCATCAAACCCCCCCGCAAAATAGACAACAATCGCCGACCATTAAACAAAAAAAAAGAAGGACAAAAAAAGGAATCACCTCAAACGGCGCCCCGTCCATGTTCCTATCGGCGCCTCCATATACAAACAAGCCCACAACAGAAAAATCATTGCAACTGCAACACATCGCGTTGGGGTTGTCGTGGCGGTGGAAACGGCGTCTTCCTATGGAGAATGGAAAAAAAAAAAGTGACATACAGGCAGACAGACAGACATGCTTTGTTTACTCTCATGTAGTGCCCATGGTGATACCTTCCCCGCCACCACATAAAGGAACTAACAATGGAAGAAAAAAACAAAGGCAAGTAAGCTAAACAAGGTGTTGTTCCCCAAAACGGGCAGCTTGACTTCTATTTTCGGCCGCTTGCATTGGTAGGGTTAGTTATGTAGGATAAATGTGGAGAGTTATAGTGACATTTCTTTTTTGGGGAGGGACCCCTGGAAGAAGAGAAGGAAAAAGGAAGGAAGCTTGTCTTTTTGATGGGTGACCGATCCAGGCGATGAGGGGCCGTGCCATGATTTACGGAGGTATATTATGTATGTTGTATAGTATGTACAGTAGATTCCGGTATTCCGAAGAAATGAAAAGTACCCGAACAAAAGAAACAACTACGAAAAAGCGATGGATATTCAAAAACTAAAACAAAGAAGCAATCACTACGTAGCAGAAAAGAAAATTCCCAAAAAAGGATATCTACTGGTTAGCTTGGATTGTTGGTTGATAGGCGTGTTTTAATTTACGTGTAGACCAGGGCGTGCTTGTTGATGAGGCCGGTCAGGGGAAATTGAATAGCTGGGCTGAGCTGGTTTTTGTCGGTGGACGAGCTGTACTGTAAGAAGAAGACGAGACGACATCTGCCAACCCAGATAGCCAAACGAACGAGCAAGGAAACTAAGAAGGGGGGGTGCGGGGGGCGTGGGGTTAGGTTAGATTTAGGGAATGGTCAGGTGTACTTTCTTCTTCCATTTTTTTTTCTTTTTTGTTTCTTCTTGTTCTTGTTGTTCACCGTCGGTGCCCGTGTGGAGACGGTTTCGGTGAAGCCAAGACGGATATTGGCTTTTGGGACTATAGGCTATGTACATGATAATCTCTACTGGGTTGAACATTGCACATCCCATCTCTTTTTAGGTTCTTAGTTTATGATACGATGCTAGGGATAAGGATGGAGTGGCGAACGGGGAAGAGAAAGTGTGAATGTATGTACGGTCCCGCGGCCTTCTGATGTGTGTATAACCATGGTTCTCAACGGTAGAATCCGGGCAGTTTTCTTCTTTCTTTTCTTCCATGATAGGTTGACATTGGAAGATTTCTTCTTCTTCTTCTTCTTCTTCTTGATTTGCAACTTGAGGCACAGAAGACCCTGGTGTTGGGCAGTTTTGAGATTCGGTCAGGTGACGGTGATAATGCAGGTTCTGTGACGCACTTGGATCATGAGGACTATGCTGAACAGGGAATACGTGGGTTGCGGTTGAGCTTGGCGCATGACCGTGGGGTTTATCGCGGGTTTTGAGGAGAACGGATGGACGGACGGGATGTTTATTATGTAAGTATGTACATAGCTTCATAGATGGATGGGTTAAAACTCCACTGAAATTTAAGTCCGTCTATGTACATACATACATACGTGGTAATAAAAAAAAGAAACAACGCATCTATCCAGTCTGCATCAACCCGTCTCAACCGTCAACCCGAGACACCAAAAGCAAGTTCCAATCCAAGCACCCAAAGGCAAAGACAAAGCAAATCCAACCCCAAGTCAAAACATCCAGAAAGACCCCCAAAAAGCAAAGCCACCTACATAAAACAAGTCGCCTCAAAAAAAAAACCCATTACTTCGGATGCTCGGAGCACGAGCCTATACGGAAAGACCCAGGTGTCTGGGCATCCTTGGGAGGGAGGGTCATTCCCTTGTTTTGTGGCGTGAAGGAGAATTACGACGATTTGGTGATGGTTATGGTTTAGCTAGATAGCCCTTGAAAGGGTTGATGATGAAAGGTTGAACCCCCAGTTTCAATAAATTCCATACCCCCCTCATGGTATGAATACCTCATCTCGTCCCCAAAAGCAAAAACTGGTCAACCACCTTGAATGATAGACACCCTCCCCTGTTGACCGATGAAAAGGCACAAAATCATAAGAAGCACAAGCCATGATCGACGTACCGGCTGGACGGGTTCGCGCCCGGTTGCCCTATTTTCTATTAGTGTGGGTGTGGGTTAGGAATTATGAATCTTGAGAAGTTGAAGGATTCACCGGGGAAATATGGCTGAACTTTGAAAATACCATGTTACAGAGATTGTATGTACATATGTACATACAGCTGAGTTAGACTTCTATCTATCTGTCTGTCTGATTTCCGAGGAAGAAAGAGAAAGAGAGATGGGATCTCTAATGGATGGATGGACAGCTTAGGTTATGTAATACTGTAACCATCTTGAAAACATGTTAGTTACAAAGAAGCATGTTTGACCGAGCTTCACACATCCACTCTCCCTACACATCCAGCTACATGGATACCACCCGGAACAGCACCTTCTTGACCGACTCACTCACCGATGCCCCAAACCAAGCCCGTGTAATCCACAACCCTCACATGACCTCGCCCTTCCAACCCTCCAATCACGATTCCCCAATCCCCCAATCCCATTCAGACCCAACAAAAACGCCACCCCATCACAAGGCTAATCTTTCCCTCACCACAGCAAAAAATCAGGCCCGACTTCACTTCACTCCTCTCTATCCACTGCAAAGAACTTACAAATCGTGCCGCTGCACATGCAAGATTCCCAATACCACCACGTGTCTTCCTCGGTGCCGCTGCACCTCGTCGGTGCAAAAACTCTCTATCCATCCACTCCCATCAAAATACGAGCCCGCACAACGTGGCACTGTCAACACAAGCTCTTCCGTATGTGATCCTGCTTCCTTACCAACCACCTCCAAGATATACCATCTATGTACCAATGTATGTATGTACATATGTATCCGATACCCCGTTTATCCGTCCATCCGTTCACCCGTATTCATGACTCTCTGTCTACCCCAAAACCAAGCCTCATTATCTACATACATAAAGATCAGTACACAACATTTTAAAATTCCCATACATAACCCCCGAAATCCCTCCCTACCCGCCGATACACAACACAATAATCCCACAATCCACAATTTGCCTGCCGTCATCCATTCAGCATATCCGTAACGCCACAATCACCAAGAACAAAAAAGAAAACTCCTTGATCTACTTCTTCACTTCGCCCCAAATGCAATGTAATGCAACACATCGCTACACAAACGAAAACAACAATCATAACAACAACAAAAACAACATTAACCTGAAAATCTTACCTACAATACTCCATATCATCCTGTCAATTACTTCTTCTCTTCGAGTCTTCCGTTACACCACCCTATGACATGTGCCAACCGGCAACTCTGAGACACTACATAACCCCAACCTCGCCACGTTACACAGAATCCTCACTGATCCCCGTTCCTTCCTACCCTCTCTTATCTATCTATCTATTGCTACCTTCTTCTTCCGAACAGCTGCTTGACCTTGTATTACCTTATCCCCTTGCCACACACATGTACCCCATCAAAAGGTACCAGACGCCACACTCAACATCAAGCTATCTTTGTACATACTCAAACGACCACTTTACTTGTTCAACGTCACTACTCAGTAATTACTTCCCAAGGATATCAAAAATCAAATTAACAATATTAACAGTAGCCACCCACCCAAAACAAACAAAGAAAAAGCCATCACCTACATTTACATGCGGCGAATCTCAGCCTCGTCCTTGAAAGACTGGAACTCCTCCTCGTTGGAGGCAAACTTCTCCCACCACTTGAACAGCATGGATTCACAGATCAACTTGAACCATGGTGTGAACTTCAGGTCGGGCGTTTTGAAGAACTCGCGGAGCTCTTCTGGCGACACGTACTTGGTGTCGCGGGCCTCGTTGGGGTTGACCTCGAGATCAACATCTGCCCTGATGAACAGGATGTAGTCAACTATATATATTGTTAGTATAACTGTCATGGCCTTGCTGTCGCCGAGACGTCATAACTGTAACCTCACAGTCACAACATCAACACTGCAGAAAACTTACTCTCATGCTCACCCCACTTGCCGTCACTGGGGGCCTTGTAGTGGATACGGGTGAGGAAATGGAAATCCTCGAACGGCACTTGCTCGGGCTTAATGCCAAGCTCCTGCTCAAGCTTCCGGCGGGCGGCGTTCTTGACTCCGCGAACAGAGTCGGCGAGGTTGTCGCCAGTCTCAGTAGGAACACCCAGGGGGTGCGAGCAGCACGTGTTGGTCCACATGTCGGGGAAGGTAATCTTCTCCGTGGCGCGCTGCTGGAGCAGCAGACGGTTCTTCGAATCGAAGAGGAACACTGAGAAGGCGCGGTGGAGGAGACCCTTGTCGATGTTGGTCATGAGGTGGCCTATCATCAAAACAAACACACGTTAGAAAGTGTCACTCAAAGCGATAATCATCAACAACAATATAAACTTACACAGCTTCTTGCTAGCAGTGCCAATGGGCTTGTCGTTCTCATCGAGGACGATGCACATCTCGTCCATGAGCTTGATTTGCTCCTCATCGTGACCCTCCAGAGCATCCGACGTGGTGTCGATGTCAGGGAAGAGGCTGAGAATGTTCTCAGCAGTGATGGGAGCAGAAGAAACGGTGGTCTGAGTGGCCGACATTTTGAAACTTGAGTGGTTGGAAGTGGGTGAAGCTTGTTGGTGTTGATGTTTGGCGGGGTATCAAGCAGGGCACGACAAAACAAAGTGTATGTAGTCGCAACAACAAAGACAGTGAACAGAAGGAAATGGACAAAGAACAAAGCTTTGTCAATGAATAGAAAACAGAAGTAGACGTTGTTGTTATTGAAGAACGATCACAAAAGAGCTGGCTGTAGCAGAATTGTAGAAGAACCGATGGTCTGAAGAGAAGAAGAGAAGAAGAAAAGGAGAGCTCAAAATTGTTGGGAGAAGAAAGCTTCAAGTAGTCGGTTTACTGTTTGGCAAATGAGGGGCAGGAAGACAAAGAGGTCCGAGACCTTTAGAGTTGTTACAAACGTCACCACACAGGTATGTGACAGCAAAAGGCAGGAAGCTGCGTAAAGTGCTTGGTGGGGTCGTTAGCAGTTGAAGCGACTATCGTCATTTGAGGCATGTGAAGGGGCTTGTCTTTTCTTGGGTACCACGAATGCAGTCCCTGATTGGCCAGTTGGCTCTATCACCGCTGTAGTCTCCGCTTAAACTTTTTTGACTTGGGTGATAACAACAATGGAAAGTGGGCCATTTCGCAGGAGCTATTTTGTATGCGGATTTGGAGGGATAGTTATGGTCTTTGCGCAACAAAGAAGGTACATATCGCGACTTCTAAGACTCCAATTGAATAAGAAGGTACAATCATTTGTAGCAGTATTGTTCAATGGATCGCCTCTATTGAGGTTTTTAACGGCAGAGAAACACTTAGAAAAGTATCAACTTGTACGGGAATTGCGCATCACACTCTTTCCCAATCATGCGCGTTAACTACCAAAACGCAAAGTGTTGTTAACCCTACCAACAACTTCCTATTGTGGCCAAAAACACGCAACTTTTGCAGATTCAGAGCCAAAGTCCTTATATTCTTACAAGACGAATCTTACAAGGATTACTAGCGCGGATGGTGTAGCGGTAACATTAAAGCTTCCCATGAAAATGGACCAAGAGCGTGACTCTCGGAACTTGCTTTAGCTCCGGGTTCGACTCCCGGTTCGCGCATACATTTTTGCATGTTGTCTACCACGGGACTCTCCATACACAGACAGGCTATTTGAAAGACACGACACGACACGACCGGAATACTGACGTGGTGAGTGAGTGGGTCTGGCAGGTAATGTGGATGCTCCTTGCCGGATTTCCGGCAGTCCGTGAATCTAGTGCGGAATTACATTTTGGTAAGGCGGCTAGCGGGTTTGTGGGCGGGATTTGTTGGTTATTTGTGTTGGATTCCTTTTTGTGCTTTTTGGCGGAGTATTCATGTAAGTAAGCAACGCGGAAGAGAGTTTAGATATCCAACTTCTGCGGGTTATCATGAAGTATCCAGGAGATAAGACCTCGTCGGAACGTCCACTCAACTGGGCGGTGGTGGGTGTCCCCCAGGACTATCATGGTGGGCTGCCAGTCGCATGGAGTATCCCGAGACGGAAAACAAAACCAGAATGTATGTGTATATGTACATACATGTGTACATATATATGTGATACGGGCGGCTTGTGTGAGAATGGGGCCGTGATACGCACACATAGTTGCCCTAGGACTACCTGTGTGTATCAACCCGTGCAGATTCCCAAGACAACACGATAGCCCCCATTCCCAATGAACCCGTAATACAAAAAATCTCCATAAGAAGCGGTGACGACCACCAAGACTCCAGAACCGTCGCGATCTGACGAATTACACGCTGCGTTCCAGGGAACCAGGAGGCGGGACACACTTTTTTTTTCGTTTCTAGAGTACACACACAGCTTGGTGGACTCGCTCGCGCTCTGGCTTCCTTGCGCGGTTTTCTCGGTGCGTAGTGGTGGGCGGCATTGCATATGCAGTTGGGACTGGGATGTACAAGGACGACATGCAGGTGAAGCTGCGGATGAGAGCTGGATAACTGGTTTGTAGTAATAGGGCCGACCGTGGTATTTGCAATCTTCATAGGTCGGGGACTTGCGTGGTTTAGCTGCTTGGTGTGTGTCGATAGTGCTTGTTTTATCCGGCGGTGGAGCTGATAGGGGAGGCGGTCGATATGTCTGGTGACTTAGCTTGGAAAACATGCCTATTTAAGAAGCTCTGCTATCCCGAGATTGGTACTGGTTCTACGTATCCATTGAGTTCTGGTCATCCCCCACTCCCAAATCAACCCACCGCACAAGAAACTTGACGTTCCATCTCGATAAGCCAGGATTCTTAACGGCTCCCATTTGCCTAAATCATCGACCTTAACGGAAAGTCTAATCCCACATCCTATGATACGACACCACCACGCCGACCCACGGCCCCCTCTATAAGCTCATAAAGTCGAACCGACATCTTCGTCCCTACAAGTACGGCCCGTCGACGCGCCGACCCAGAATTCCAAAAAATCTTCCTTTTTTGCTATCCCTCGCTGCTTACTTTTCCCGACAAACTAGCCGGTTGTTCTAGTGCGGGGTAGTTATCTTACCGTCCAAGCCCTCTTGTCATTGTTTTTTTTCAACACGCACGGTTAATACATACGAATTACTCTGCGGGTCCTGAATCGAAATCGAGTAGCGTGAGTGATTCATCGTCAACCGACAAGTCACATTTGCGCCTAAGAACCCCAAACACAAAGGCGCACTATTCAACTTACTTTTGCGAAAAGTATGAGTGGCTGGTGATTCATCCTGCATCTTCACCAGCGGCAGGGTTCCACCACGCCTTTCAGGACGACTCAGATCCAGGCAACTAGCGCCCGGTCTATACGGCCGACAAACCTTAGCGTCGCATCCATCCATCCAGGGTCCTCATTTTTCCCTGCTAATAAAGCTTCCACCCCGTCCGTCCTCAGCAGCTTTCCCACCTCCCACTTCCAAATCTCCTGTTGCAAATTTTCCACCAGAGAGATACGTCCCCGCCATGTCTCTCAAACCAGAAACCATCGTCGCAAGCGACCTTGCCGCCTGTGACCACCCACCGTCCCCTTCTTCATCCGACGAGAACACAGGAACCCCACAGTTCATATACCGGCGTCCTAGCGGCATCGCATACGGTGCTGAACGCCCATCTCTCTTGCCACTGCCAGATGTCCAAGGAGAATCCCCATTGTCGCGGAGTGAGAGGGCCCAGTCACGGGCTGCCGAGGCGTCGTTGTTGAGGGATAACCATCTTCTTCCCCCGAAACATGGCCATGTTCAGAAGGGACGGTGGCGGAGACTATATGATTCGATTTTCAGCACAAAAGTCCGGGATGGCCGCGAGTATGTCCCAGGTCCAGTGTCTCCCATCCCTCGGATAGACGTTGATGAGACCACGGCGCTTCTCAACACCGGTATTACAGCGGCATACGGGTCTGGCTCTGCGGTGGACGACTCAGATGAAGACGGGGAAACCACTCTAGCCGAAACCAGCGCCATGCCCACTCCAGATCCCGAAGCCATCGATGAAAGATGGGAAGCCGCTGTGCAAGCCGGTGGTCTCCAAAGTACCTGGCAACGAGAAACCAAGACAATCCTGTACTACTCGGTTCCACTCAGCGTGACCTTCCTCCTCCAATACTCGATTAACGTCGCCAGTGTATTCGCCGTCGGTCGTCTCGGCAAGGAGGAACTAGGCGCCGTTTCACTCGCCAACATGACGGCGGTAATCTCGTGTTACTCAATTTTCATCGGACTTTCCACATCGCTAGATACTCTATGCGCGCAAGCGTACGGATCCGGCCACAAGCATCTTGTCGGTCTCCAGTTCCAGCGCATGACATATTTCCTCCTCTTGATATTCATCCCCATCGCTATATTCTGGTGGTACGCCGGCGACCTACTCGCATACATCGTCCCCGACCAGGAAACCGCCCAACTAGCCGGTCGCTACCTCCGCATTCTCATCCTCGGAGGCCCCGCCGAAGCCCTCTGGGAAGCCGGCAAGCGCTTCGTTCAATGCCAGGGGATTTTCCGCGCGACTACCTACGTCTTATTAATCGTTGCGCCCATCAACATATTCCTCAACTACTGGTTCGTATGGCATCTAGGCTGGGGCTTCATCGGTGCCCCCATGGCCATTGTAATCACCCAAAACATGCTTCCAGCGCTCCTCTTCGCCTACGTCTACTTCATCGACGGAAAGCAATGCTGGGGCGGCTTTAGCAAGCGGGCGTTACAGAACTGGGTTCCCATGATTAAACTTGCCATTCCCGGTCTCATCATGCTCGAGGCGGAATATGTCGCCTTTGAAATCCTCGTGTTCGCCGCCACCCAGTTTGGTCCATACTATCTTGCCGCGCAGGGTGTAATGGCAACTCTGACCACAACAACCTACCAAATCCCCTTCTCCATCTCCGTTGCCGGTTCCATGCGCGTAGCCAATCTCATCGGCGCAAAGATGATTGCCCCCGCCCGACTCGCAGCCAAAATGACGATCGCCGTAGAATCGGTAATGGCCCTATTGAATTTCTCCCTCCTAATCATTTTCCGCCATCAAGTTCCCTATCTCCTCACTCAAGACCGGGAAGTCGCGGAGATTTCTGCCCAGGTCATGCCCGTGTTGGCCGTATTACAACTCGTTGATGCCATGGCGGCGGGTGCTCATGGTTTGTTACGTGGTATCGGACAGCAGCATATCGGGACTTATACGAACCTGGGAGCATACTATGTTGTCGGCTTGCCAATTTCCTTCTGGACTGCTTTTGGTCTTGGATGGAAGTTGTATGGTATGTGGTTTGGAGTATCTATTGGATTGGGATTGGTTAGTGTCATTGAATATGGGTACCTGTTTTCCATGGATTGGAATAAGGCCGTTGATGAGGCCGAGACGCGGAACAACGCTGGTTAAACATGACCCGTTACCGCTACGTATATATTAAAAAAAGTAGTTTGTATTTTTCAGTCAGTCAAAAGTAGTATACACAACATACACGACAATAGGATAGTTCATAAAATCAAATAAATGACGTCATAATATTGAAACGCTAAGACATATCTCATAACTAAAAGCAAAACGCCCGCTATATGCAAACAATGAAAAACAAATACCACACTTTCTACTCGTCCTTGCCCCAAACCGGTCCGTACTTCTCCAGTTCCTTGAAGTGTTGATTATCCACCACCTTTTCCACCCGGCCGTTTGGCTCCAGATGATGTACCGGTCCAGCATACTCATGCAAGTCATCATACTTGGCAGCACTTTCATGGCCCGCCGGCTTCCCATTTAACGGGTCATTATGAGGCAAGGCATATCCCGCCAAGTCCTTGTAAGTCTCCGTCGCCGACTCGGCAGTCACCCAGGGCTCATCAGTAGGAGCAGGCTTATCATAAAGATGAAGGTCCTCGTAATTCTTGGACAGTTCCTCCGCCGTGGGTTCCGGACGACCATGTGGTTCAAGGTGGGAGATAGGCCCCTCATACCCTGGCAAATCCGTATATTCCGCCGACTTATCCTCAGGTGCCACCGGGACGTGAGCGGCAATTATAGCGTCAATAGGGTTAATTACCGTCGACGCAACACCGATAAGCGTCTCAGGTGGTGTGGCAGGGAGCTCGGGGTCCGCATATGTAGGTAGATCCGAGTATGTAGGGAACGGCTCTGATACCTCAGCAATAGGGCTTCCAATGGGATGGGCATAGGCATGTAAATCGGCATACGACGGGTGTGACGGCACAGCAGTCTGCTTAGGACCAGTCACCGGATCCCGGTATAGATGGAGGTCGTCGTACATGGGACCACTTGGCGATGCCCCACTGGTGCTGTGGCGGACACGTGTCTTGGGGTTGTACATGTGCAGGTCATCATATGATTCTGAGTCGACAACGGCTTCATCGTGTAATTGTGGCTGGTATACGGGGAGATCCACGGGACGAGAAGCATGCATGTTCACGCTTGACCGTGAGTGAAAGGAGCGACGAGCCCTAGAAGCACCCAGGGTAACATCATTCAGAAAGGACATGCGTCCTTTGAGAAGACTAGCGGTACTAGCGCTTCTTTCAAGCGGCTTCCCCCAAACCTGTTCAAGCGGGGCATTTGTCCCCGGCGACTCGAAATAGACGCTCTCGGAACTAGCCCGCCACCGCGCCGTCTTCTCGGCATGCGACCCGGCGGCTGAACTCCAGTAATGACCGGCCAGCTGGCGGCAAGCGAGGAGAGGATCCGCGTGCACAGGGAGATGTAGATGGTCTGTAGGAGCGGTAGACGGGGTAGTTGATAGCGAGGAGGATAATGAAGTCGATGAGAGAGACGGTGGGAGAGATTCCCGGTGGTGACGGCTACGGGTGGCCAGGTTCCGGGTTAAGAGGTGGGGGAGAGGGGTGCCAGAGGGGAGAGATTGGCGACGGACTAGGGTGCGGGTTGTTGTAGTGAGCATTTTGAATGATTGGGGCTATAAGGCCATGAAGTTATGATGATGTTATTGATTGAGTGCAGTTAAGTTTGGTTATGAGATGACGTTGAAAGTATTCCAGATACGGGAATTTCCTTTATGAATAAAGTGAAAAAGGTAGTGATGATAAAAAAAGGAATCTATCAACCAAGCACAGTAAGAATCAGAAGAAAAAAAAACTAAATGTAAAACCAAGTAAAAAAACCAACGCAATCAAGTTCCAAATCAGGCGGAAATGTCCCCTTCATATAATGATTGAGAAGATTCTACAAGTCCTCACATCTGTAAGTAACCACGCCCGTCAACCCCTGTCCATGCTCTTTCTAACCTTGCCCCTTCATCCTTTGCCTCCTTCAGAAAATTGTCGTGTGGTCGTCCGTCGGTCAGTGGGAAAGACCCATGTTCTGCCCCAGACTTACTACCCACCTACAAAGGAGCCAATCAAGGCAACCTACTGATTCGACTGAAAGAGGAACGTACGGATGGAGGCGGCCCAGTAGATGGCTACGTCAGAGATTCACTATGGGGGTGGCATGGTTCGTAGTTACGTATGTAATGTACCCTTTGTACCTTTTTGTCGGACGGCGTTGCGGAGAAGAAAAGGAAGGATGGGACGTATGTATGTATGCGTTGGGAATGGTCATGCCATTCTGCCGACTAATTTTGGACAAGGTTTCATGTTTTTTCAGTGAGTGACGACGATGCCTGGGGAGTTTACAAGTTCATGCCTTATATTGAATCATGTTTCGCCTTCGACTGTGCCACTGAATATATGTAATGTCTATTTACACCCATACATTCTTCTCCTTTTTCTTCCTTCAATCTTGTCGTCTCCCCCGCCTTTGCGCAAACAGAGACAAGAAAGAACCTCCGTCCCAGAAAAAAAAAAGAAGTCGCCAGTCAGTCCGTCCTCCCCTTCCAAAAAAATAAGGCACCTGCCCACATTCTCTCTTCCCCGTCCCTTCCTCCGTACGTTTTCGCCCTGCATGTATCAGCCCCACTCCGCCACAGTCCCACAAATTTATCTACACTGTCGGATTGCAACGCCAGGAGCCAACCAGCTGATAGAACCGGTAACCCCGCTTAACCAGCCGTCAAGAGCGCTACATGTGCCAATGTCATGACCCTACATGCGTTTACTTACTCCAAATAAACGGTTACTTGGCGGGCGTTATATGCTGAGAAGAGTCCCGTGGGCGAACATAGTGGGCTGTTTTCTTGCATGTTGACTTTTACTCCAAAGTGTCGGAGACATTCCTTTGTCATGACAGTGTGACATACTGTGCTGGCTTGCTGGATTACTTTTCCAGTTCTTGGCTTGCTTGGTCTACTGAACAACCTCATGACGTGCCTTTTGGCCCTCATTCACTATCCATTCGGCCCGGCAATAAACAAGTTGTGATATCCCGACGATTTGCTTCCCCGCTTTTCCATCCTCATGTATGCACGACGTATTTTGCGGGGGTGGAGACTTATGAAATGCAAGCAAGGTCTTTGCGAAAGAAAAAAAAAAGTGGGTAGAAAACGACGGTAACATATCTTGCACTCATTTCTAGTAGTTTCTTTCGCTTAGCACAGTTCGTTTTTTTGATCTCTCTAAGGAGTTAGGTGAACGGGATCTAGGAGATAGTCTCCGTTAGTTTGATCTCAGCTTATCCATCTACGCAGCTATCAACACTTTATGTTTTCCAACGTCTCGTAGGATGTGAGGCTTATTGGAGACGAGGCATGAGAGAAAAGAGGGAACCAGGTCTTGAGAAAACACCTCCTCTTTTCTCGGGCTTTTTCACTTTCTTTTCCCATGACATCATCATTTTACTGGTTCTACATATGTGTACAGACCGACAAAGAATCCGTCCGTCCATCCATCCCTCCCCACAACGAGATTTCGCCACCTCATCACAGCAACGTGATCAGCATACCAACCAAAAATCAGGGAATCGAGGGTTACATCTGAGACATCTTCAGATTAGGGTCTCTTCATTGACTCCCCACTCCCCTCCCTCTTGCTTGCAATCGTAAACATGTGAGCAATTGACAAAACTAGTTTCTTCTTTTCTCTTCCCCAATTTTATCCGTCTCTAAGCCTTCGCTCGCTAATATGCATCTGACTTTCCAAGGCGAATGAACCAAAAATCTTGGTCAGCTTAAATGTAGGAGTCTGACGGGCGGATATCCGTGACCTACCAACTTTAGCCGGGCTTTCCGATCACAAGCACCCTGTTGGATGTATAGGGTTTAACCCTTTGAATGACCATACCCGGCCGAAATCGATGAGGTTTGAAAGGTCTAAAGTCCGTGGATAATGACATGATTCATTTACAAGATGATTGTATTCTTTGAAGTTCTGTTGTACATACATACATAAGCCTTCTCTGAACAGCCGATGTCTCATCCCATCTTGAAGTTGCCGCTTCGGCTGATGTGGGAAATGGAGATACGTCATTGCGTGGATATTCGGTACGTGATGATCCTTTGGTAACGAGGATCGGGAAACACCGCATTTGGGTTTACAGGTTAACGGGGCGCAGTTTTTGGCGGACGGGAGGAGGAGGAAATGGGATGTATGGGAGCTTTTTTCCGTGGAGGACATGACTCGTTAGAGAGAAAGAAGTTAGTTCTTACGGCGTGATACCGCTAAGAGGGATGCATGGATGGTACTTTCTTTATATCTGTCGGACTTATGTGCCCCATGAGCATGGAAAGCCTTTAGTGTAGGCGCCAAGGTAATTCCTTTGGGCTGAAAATGGCGCAGCATTTAGGTGCCGGAGTTAGGGGATGTTCCGATGGATGAAGAGAGATGGGATATATGGTTTGGATCTGGAGTATAAGGATGGGAACTTTGAAGATGGACTAGTTGAAGAAGGACTGGGCACTTTGAACGTGAGATATCACTGCTAAAGTGAATGCCACTATAGATTCACCAGCTAAAACGGAACTACCACACAACATAGATAAACGACATGCCCATCCACAAAGCAGAACCCACGATACCCAAGATCCCACTCTTTTACCAACAAATAACCATCCATACCTGAAAGATGTGGACAAGTCCCTCTTTCACCACCACCTTTGACCTAATAAAAGAAGCCCACCCAAAATCTCACAAATAGAACCCTTATAATAGGGTTACGTCCAACACTCGGTATTTCCTATTACAGAAATACCATGCCTTTGTACGACTTCTTTGACAACCTAACTTTGACGTCTATTTGTGGAATACAGTATTTCTAGTAGCTATATAAGAGAGAGAGACGCATTTCTTTATTTCTTTGGATCGTGAATGTTTGAGAAGGGTTCTTTGGGGTGACCCTCTTTGTGGATAATTATATCGTGTTTGGGTAGTATGTTCTTTGTATGTAGATAGATACTTTGTACGTAGAGACTTCTTGACGATGTCACCAAGGTTAAATATGATGGGGGTACTCCTCGTAGGTAGTTTACCTTTCTTCTCTTCTCGGTGTGCACAATTTCCTTCGTGTTCCTTGTTTCATTTTTTGCATTTGGTTCTGTAACTCCTGGCGAGTCTTAACTATCACCATCATCATTCATTTACTCATTCATTCATTCACCCCAAAATGTCCCCCCTCCGCCGCCCTGCCTCCGTGGCATTCCCACCAACCCCAACCCCCTCCGAACACTCCAAACTACGCCGTCTCAACAGCACAAGCTACTTCTCCCTCTACTCTCTCCCGCCACCCCTCGCCCCCTCCGCCTGCAAAGACTGCCTTAAACACCGCAACTGGCACATCCCATGCGGCGCCGACATCTCCCGTGGGCTCCCCTGCTGGCGCGCCATGTCACAGACCCGCCGGTCCAAATACGTTAAGAAACCCGGCAAGACCCTTTCCATGGAGGAATACGAGCAGGAATTCGGCCCTTGGGTTCCGCCTATGGAACCACAGGAGGTTCGGTTCACGTTTGATGCGCCTGTGCCACCACCCGTGAAGGGTACGTGGGTGCGCATGGGCGATCAGATGATTAAGATGAGAACTAAACGTCCCAAGATTAACCCCGACAGTAAGAAGAACCGTCGTGTTTGGACGGGTCATTTGGGGGTTACTGAGATTCCTATCCCGGGCGGTACACCCCTCCGCATGAGCCGCGGCCGTCACGACTCGCGCGTGGGAAACTCAGCACACGCTAAATTCGCCTTTAAGAAGTGGATGTGTCGATGCTGTGCCGAGGCTGGAACCGCCGGGTGTGACGTCGACGTTGAGCTAGGCTATGGCTGTACCCGTTGTCAAGAGATCGATAGCATATGCTATATGTCCGAAGACTTCATCTTACAAGCTCGGCCCGACGAGGAACGCTGCGTCCAGTTGAATGTCCGTCGGAAATGCCCCCGGTGTATCCGTCTGGGTAGAAACTGCTCGTGGCTTTCCGACCCGGGAGCTTCTAGAATGGGAACTCCATGTGGTAATTGTCGACAGGAGAATAGAGATGCAGTCAAGGAGTGTGTGGATAACGTTGAACCATCTACCTTCTCCATGGCATCTGCCGAGTCACATCCTTGCGATGCATGCAAGTCGCTTAAGCTTCTTTTCCCCTTGACTACCTGCCAACGCATAGTTTGCAAGGACGGAAAAGTTCGCTGTAAGAATTGCCTTCGATGCAAAGCGAACTGTGTTGCTGCTCCATTCCCGACGACCTCTAAAACCCTCTTATACCGAGACAGACTCGCCACCAAGCGAGCCCGGGTCACTACCGACTCGGACCCTGTCACCCCATCGGAACCTTCATCCCCATCGCAACTCACCCAACGATACATCATCCCCCTCCCACCCGCCCACACCATCGCCCACCGCAGCGACTCCTCCGCCGAAATCGCCCGTCGCGCATTCATATCAGCCCGTCGTCGCCCCGCCAAAGTTCCTCCCCACAGAAAACTCTCTCTTATCTCCCAAACCTCTGGAAACCGCCACCTCTGGAACGCCTATAAAGATGGCTACGCGCGTCGTCGGCACGATCTCTCCGTTTCCCAGAAGTCGCGGCCCGTGATCATCGAGAACCACGAGGCCGACGAATATGAAGTCGAAGACCGCTTTTGGAACTTCTTTATTAGGTTGGGATTGAAGGATGAGTATGACGATGTGACGTTTGCTGCGTTGGCGAGTGACGCTAAGAAGAATCGCTTTATGGAGTTATACTCCGTGGTAACCTGCCACCTTGAGAAAAAGGAACAGGCGAAACTTCACGAGGCGTTACAAGACCCGTTGGCTTGGACTAACTTTGACTTCTCGTTTCATGCTGGACAGAACGAGGAGACTCTATCTACCCTCCACCACACCTTCACCGGCCGTCTTCAAAGAATCCGTGGAAACCTCCTCGTTGCCACGCACGAGAACGGGTGGAGACCGTTCACTTACTTCTCGCCACCTCCCGAGTACTCTACGGCCCCTCTTATCGAGAAGCGCAAGGTCATGAAGGCAAAGAAAGAAGAAGAGGCTCTTTGGAAAATTCAACTACAGGATGTCTTCCTTTTTCAAGGGCTTCTTCCTGATATGCCCGTCGAATATGGTCCTGTGGTTGACCCGAAATGGCAAGTCACCAACGACAAGTTCCTCTCCCTTCACGAGAAACGGGCCCGAAAACTGAAAGAAATCCAACTCCAAGAATTCATCGCCGACCCTCTTCCTCCTCGCTCCAACGCCGGTAAGAAGGTGCGATTCGCTGAACCTCTTGAGGATGTCCAGATGATCCGGGCACGACACTGCCGTCGGATACGCCGAAGACACGAATCCACTAATGTCGCCAAGTATCTGAGAAATCCCCGGTTAAAGAAGGATGAGAAGATGGATTATTACCCTTCAGATATCCAATCGCATAGACTTGTCGGGCCGGTCAAGAAACTTGGCGGGAAATTGAGAAATGTTACTGCCGAGGATGTTATTGATCGGGGTGCCTTGTTAGCTTTGTTCATCCCGGAGGAAATCTACAGGCAGTGTGAGGAGGATGAGGAAGCAGAGAAGCGGAAGGGTAAGGAGCCTATGGTAGTTGAACAGCCTAAGGAGTTATCTGAACAGGAACTTTTGGATGACGGGTCGGATATCGTCAGTACAAATGGCTACTATATGAACGCCACTGTCCAAGATGATGAGGATCCCAATGCCCACGATGTTCTTTACGCCGGTGAATGGCGCATCATAGCCCAGAAGCTCATCGCCATGGAATCTGAAAACCCAGATGCCCCATTATCACCCAACCGTTACCTATCCCTCTACAACGACCTCTGCGCCTCTCGTCCCTTCCGAGCCGATTACCCAATCATCCAACAATACAACCTTCTCCCCAAGGAAATCCGTATCCGCGTCAACAAAGACGTTTTCGAATTCGACAGGTCCTTCGAACCCCTCATCTCATCCATCCTACGCGCCCACAACATCTCCGAGTCTTGGACCCCTCCGTTCCGCCCCTCCGATTTCCCCCGCGTTGATGCCTGGCGTACCGCTTTCTACAGTTGGCTTTCCGAGGAAGTTACCGTCGCCGATAACTACCGGTCAACCGATCTTCTCACCTCCATGGACCCGAAAACCTGGGATACCTACACCAAAGCAAGAATCACCCCCGCCCGTCTCGAGAATCGCTGGAAGAAACTTGGTCACAAGATGGTTACTTTGACTTCAGAGCCTGAGGACCATCATGCGTGGACAGACTACTGCGAGGATAAGTATCCCCAGATCGGAGGTACCGGGTTCGGTGATTTACAGAAGAAACAGTTGGCGGCGATAAGTATCGGGGAAGGAACGGGCAAGGAAAGACCGGAGACGCTGGAGAACCTCATTAACCATGGAACTACCCACAAAATGTCCCAATGCTGTCTTCTCCCCGCAAACCGCGGTGCCGCCATGTGGCTACATAACCCGTGGCCCGAAGATGAGGAAGAAGAGCCCACAAAGGTCGACATCAAAGGTAAATCGCGCGCCGTCGACCTCGACGCCCCCGGCCCCTCCCATCTCACCGTCCCCGTCCCAACCCCCAAACCCCGCAAAAACCGCCCCCAGAAAGTCCCCACATCCTCCATTCTCGCCGCCAACGGCACTCTCATCCCCATTCCCAGAAACCACCTCTACCGCTACCCCTCGCCACTCCCCCGCGTCATCGACCCATGGCCTCTCGCCATCGGCCCCGGCCCCGCCGGGACACCCCGTCCCGTCAAACACGGTCGTGGCCGCGTCATGTCGTATATCCACCAAGCCCACCCACTCGATGCGCTTAAACTTGTGCGGAACCAAGGACGGGAGAGAGCGTTGCTTGCGTATCATCAGGATGATAAGCCACGGGCTACTAGTGTTGTGCCTACTCCAGCAGCAGTTATCAGGAAGGTTGTTTTACTAGGACGAGTTCCCCAGCCCATGTCCCGAGTCCAGGAAGTCACCGAGGAGACCGACCTAGAAGATATCGTCGAGGAAGAAGACAACGCAAGCGACACGGCCAGCCAAGCAAGTTTCGCCACAGCCCCCCGCGTACAATACAACTCTTCCAGCGAAACCGGAATCGGTACAGGATCCGCCGTCAACTCTGTCATATCAGCATATGACTCTGACGCGCCCACTGTTCTTGACGAGGCCACCCAGTTCTACAACTTCCTTACCGAAACTGCCGCTTGGTTAGAAGAGCTCGACCGTGAGTTTGGCTTCTCCGATGACTCCGGGTCTTCGGATGGAGCAGAGTCTTTTTATAGTGCCGATGCTGGGTCCCGACGGTCGTCGAACTTCCCTGGTGGTGACTCTGGTAACGAGGGTGACGAGTCGAACCAGGATTCCTCCTCTGGAGAGTCCTCCTCTTCCTCAGAGACATCCGGTTCTCGCCATTCCTCCAGACACTCCTCCAGTTCCGGCTCCTCAAACCCGGCTCCTCCACCTCCCGAGCTTCTCCCCGGAGACACTACCACCACCCTTCTCAACACCACAACCGCCAGTTCCACCCTCAACTCCGAATACGAATACACCTCATCCTCACTAATCCCCACAGTCCCCAACTCTCCGCGCCCCCCATCCGTCGAAAGACCCCGTTCTCCCCGTCCAACCCCCCTATCCTTCTCCTCCGAAGCCAGTGACCTCTTCACCGCCCTCCGACCCCGCCGTGTCTCATTCACAATCGACATCCCCCGGAACCCCCTCCCCCGTGCCCGTATTCGCCAACCAACACCCTACGCATCTTCCTTTGCTTCCTCTGAATCTTCTTCCTCTGAACAAATCACAGTTCAAACATCCATCCAAGTTGAATTCACCGAGAACCCTTGTGCCCCCGTTGTCTATGCCGAAATTGCCGCTCTTGCCGCTGATATTCCCCAGGTGGATGTTGACGCGGCTGTTGCGTCTATTTTAGACCCACAGTTTACCACGTCGGAACAGGTTGCTCGTGCTATTCAATATGCCCGGGACATCATGCAGGATACTCCCTCGGGACGTGTGGATTTATCTATGATTTCGGGTCTTACAGAAATGAGAGCTTTAGATTCTGGTGCTAGCATTGGAGGACAGAATGGCTTTGACCGTTTGTTAGGTGCACAGGAACTTACACGAGCTGAGTTACTCTCAAGACCTCAAGCTAGCTCCGAGCAAGCTGCGTCAAGTGGACCTTCATCAAGCACTACCCGGCCCATGACTGTTTGATTCATCACCAACTATATTTCACTCGTTATATATACATTTCCTTTGTTCATTTGTTACATTTATAAAGTCTTGTTTACAAATACTCAGTCATACATGATTACAACCAAAACTGACCGAAACATATTAACAAGAACCAGAATAAAGAAAAACACTACGCCCATATGTCAAATCGCCAAATAAAAGAGAAACAAAAAGTGCAAAACGTTAAATTCTTCCCTCCTCTTTAGCCAAGAACAAAAGACAAACCATCCCAGAACAAAATAAACCAAAGGAAAAAAAAGATGAAAGTGAAAAAGGGAAAATGAAGAAGAAAGGAAGCTCGACGCCACGTGCATAAAAAGAAAAGGAATCACCCAGCTACATCCGCTTATTTACATCAACACACACTTGGCACAGCAGCCAGCCTCGGCACCACCATCTTCCACGTCCATAGGCTTCGGGGAACCGCCGGCAGCACCGGCCGGAGCACCTGAAGAGTAGCCCTGCATCTCACGGTTGTATCTGCGAATCTCACGGACAATATCGAAGAAAGCCTTTTCAACGTTGATGCGGGACTTGGCTGAGGTCTCGATGAACTTGCAGTTGAAGCCACGAGCAAGCGCTTCACCTTCTGTATAGTACGAAAAAGAAATTTGGTTAGCTGATTATTCCAAGACTGTTGGTGTAACAGAACATCTTGAGCTTCTTTTCTTACCTTGCCGGGTGACCTCACGCTGAGAGTCGAGATCGCACTTGTTACCAACAACGACCATAGGGAAGTAGTCCTTATCCTTGACACGCAGAATCTGCTGCTGGAAGGTGGTGATTTCTTCAAACGATTGGCGCGAAGTGATGGAGTAAACGAGGAGGAAACCCTCACCGGTGCGCATGTACTGCTCACGCATAGCAGAGTATTCTTCTTGACCAGCGGTATCGAGGACATCGAGGAGAGCAACTTCTTCGTCAATAACGCACTGCTTACGGTACGAGTCTGAGGTGAAAAGGAAACTAGTTAGTATATGTAGGTCTCGGATTTCGTGATTAACGGGGTTGAAGACGTACCCTCGATTGTCGGGTCATATTCATCGACGAAGTGGCTCTGGATAAGCTGGATAGTCAAGCAAGACTTTCCGACACCACCACCACCAACAACGACAAGCTTGTATTCTCTGAGGAACTATAAAACGGGCGGT
Organism: Huntiella abstrusa; assembly: GCA_025685495.1. Lineage (NCBI taxonomy): Eukaryota > Fungi > Ascomycota > Sordariomycetes > Microascales > Ceratocystidaceae > Huntiella > Huntiella abstrusa. Next base: position 36,865 of record JAJNMT010000234.1, on the reverse strand, counting down.
AACATGAGGTTAGCTGATATTCTAGACACGGAAAGTGACGAGCATCATCGCGTGGCGGAATCATCGTGAAATCGGCAAATCATTGTCGCGATAGAGCAATTGTGAAAAAGAAGAAACAACTAGCGTATGCAATTGACAATAAGCTCCAAGCGACCCAATCGCGATTATTCTTTTGATGCATGATGACGGTAATTTCGAAAACTTGGTAGACAAACGCACCTTGGAAGCCATTTTGAATATGTTGTGCGAAGAAAACGGGGGGAAGAGAGAAAAATAAAAATAATAAAAGGGAAATAAACAAGATTATAGGAAAGCTGATGAAAGCAAGTCCAAAGAAACCAGAAACCGAAGAAGGAAGAAAAATTAAAGAGTGTAGGTAGAATTAAAGTTGTTGGTTTAAGCCGACTTTGATAGGAAGGCGTGGTTTGTAAGGTCGATGAAAATAACGGCAATTGTTTTCTTTTTGGGGCGTGAATTTGGGCACCTGTCGCAGGATAGCGAAGAAAGAACGGGGCGGGATTTAAGGTAGTTAGTTAGATAGGTCGCTTTAGGTTGGACGAGACAAGGCCAGGAATAAGGGAACAAAAAAAAAAGACAGGAAAGGAGAGTAAGCTCTTTCTAAAAAAGAAGAATGAATGAGAAAGCGTGACGAAGAGAGAAAGAAGAAGAAGAAGAAAAAGAAGGAGAGGAAAGATGGAACAGAAGTAATAAGGTGTTAAAGAGGAAAAAAAAAAGAACAATGCCACAGGAAATAAATAAATTGCCTGTTGCGCTGTTGTTACTGGGGTGTATAGGTATGTACAGTGGTGCGCGCGGGCGAAATCACATAAGAACGTGAAAAAGTAACCAAGACCACGAAGAGTAATTAGTCCAATTGGCGATTGAAAAGTCGCGGAAGGTGATAAACTGTATATCAAATTGATACTAGACTTATGTAGGTAGAAGCCATCAAAACTTTACAATGGCAGGAATCATCAAATGACGGGGGTTCATTTTTTCACGAAAGATTTATACTGCAGAAAACGGCAATTCTATGTGTGTCTTTTTTGGGGCTTGTGTAAGTTGGAAAGAAGCTACGCATATTGGAGGAAGGTAGGGCAGAAGAGGCTCATGTATGACGAAAACATCTTCGATATCGAGCGCCGTGCAGAACGAACTCGGGATAATTGACAATCCATAAATCACCAACATGAAAGAATATTTACATATGTACCTACAGTACTGGGACGTACGCCGGAAGTGGCGGCGAGTTTTGACGGATTTGATTATCGTTACATGGCGGTCAGGGGCACGGGAAGAGCAAATCGGTTTGCTTAGTATTTATCATATTAAGCGTACAGCCGCACATACAGAACGGGTCTATACAGAATATAGAGAGAAAAGGAATGCATTTTGCGGTCATTTGAAGCTTTGAGCTTTTTTTGGCGCCATTGAGCTATGGTAGCTTTATGGCAGCAGCACGAGGCCATCCTATCTAGACAAGGAGAAAGCCGGGAAACTGGCAGGAATCTTGGAAATGGGGGGAGGTCCATTCAGAAAATGTGTTTGATTCATTCACGCTGATTCCGAAGGTTCCAGAGGTTCCAAAATGGCGTAAGACGGACAACTTTGGTTCGGCAGACGGGCTGTTATTTGCTGTGTTTTTTCTCCATTCCTAGATGATGATATAGACGCGCATCTTCATATCTACTCTCGTTCGCTCGCTTCTTCCTTTTGGTTTTTTTTCTTCTTCGTTGTTTCCTCGTCACCGTGGATGAAGACATGGTCTAGCCATGTTAATAGCCTTGTCAGTAGCCATGTAATTTATCTCTAAACCATCTAGCCTGACCAGACCAGACCAATCCAATCAAGCCGTGTCGTCCGCGCAACCACTTTCTGAAAAAGCCGGAGAAGAAAATCATCATCGTGGTGCTGACAACGGATGTAGATTCTTCCACTTCCAAAGTTTGCTTTCTGTGTATAGCTACCCAGTCTACGCAACGCCCACGCAACGCCCAAGCATAGGTCCGTTACAGAAAGGCTGATGCAGAAAGGGGCCGCTTGGCTTTTGGCGTTTATGCAGGTCGGTCGGGTCAGCGAGGAAACCGTCGTTGGCTTGGATGATCGGGACTGTCCTGGACATCCTAGACACATGCCAACGTGACCCCCTGGTGGCACGGCTTTTGTACCTGTAGAGGCGTTAATCTGTAAGTTTTGGCCTTGATTTTTGGGATTTGAAGTCTTCTTATATGGACATATGTACATGTCCCAAGTCATATCATGACCTCGTGTACACATATTCCTATTCATCTATTCATCTCAATATCAATATCAAATTCATCATCATCACTATAAAATCCCACTACACCGTCCCACGAAATCACCACCGCAAGTCCCTTCCCTTCCCCATCCCCTCCCTGTCAAATTACCCCCTGTCCAAAATCCGTCCAAGCGTCATCCTTCCATCCTCCAAATCCTTCCCATCCTCCCACTCATCCAGAAATTCCCAAAAAGTCCACAACCTCTCCCAACAAGAACAAGCTCATCCGCCACAACTTCCCTTTATCACACACTCTACCAACCCTTAATTTAACCCTCCGTGTCTAAGAACGAACCGATAACCTTGGTTCACGGACGCCTGACACATTGGTGGGTTGGGACTATGTCGATCGTGAAGTACCGGACAGCTTTGTCTTTCCAAGTATATTTGCATACATACATATGTACACTTTGTACACTCACAATTCTTTCGGCCGGTCCTTTTTGGTTCCTGGATTTCCAGACATGTGTGCCTTGCCTTACCTGGTTCATTATTATCCATCCTTCCTTCCTTTACCCCGTCCCTTACAGCGTCAATTGTATATTCGTCGTGAACCTTCAAGGCCCCACCACCAGCCGAGGAATCCCTTGCCTTGCCTTGCCTTGGCCTGCGACCTCTATCGCGTGTCTGCCCGTCCACAATGAAACCTATGTATGTACCCTACCTTGAAACTTGCCAAAATCATTTACCACTACTCGGGACCCTCATGTTCCGCCAAGCGTGTTGCCAACTTTCTAGAATACTAGTTAGAATTGAACCCTGACGTGTATTTGGTAACCCTATATATCTCGTATGCTATGTTTAACCCTACTGTATATACTTCTCAGTGACCTCCGGTGTAGCAACGGGTTCCTCATCATCCTCTCCTTCAACCTGAACTCTCCGCCCTTGAACACCGGCAACAACACGATCCACAATACTCTCAAGATACTCCTCATCCGAGCCAACCAACGTAACCGTATTCCGACTCTTATTAAACCGGGGGTAACTCCCCACCTTAACCCCCTTCGGCTCAACCTCCGCCGCCAAAACCGTGAGATACTCCGCCACCGCACTCTCCGAAAGCGGCGTTGAGATCAAAACCCGGTGAATAGGTTTCCCATCGACTCTCGGCGTAATCTTCGCCTCTAGACCCGCGAGAAGCTTTGTAAAGAGTTGCGGGATGCCCGGAAGAATGTGGACATTCCCGTTTACAACGACTACAGGGACCCACATGTCCTCGTGGAGATAAAGCAGTTGCGGGTCAAGAGGACGGCTGGTATCCAACGGGAACAAAGCCATGCGCTGTCTAGCTTTGAGAGCGGGAGAAGGTTCAGTCCAAGAGAAGTTAGGCTGGGAAGGATGTGGTTTAGTCAGTTTAGCCATTCTCTCCATGGTGTAGTCATGGAGAGTCAGCGGGAGACCGAAACCCTTGGCAATTGACTGGTAGGTAATGTCATCGTGGCTGTAATTGTTGATTAGTTGTTTGAGACATATCTCGTGGGCGACACAAACATGACTTACGTAGGACCAATTCCACCGCTGGTAACGACAAAGTCATATTTGACACTCATCCTGGCCACCGCCTCGGCAATTTCATCTTCGTCATCGGCGATAACCTCGATGCGCTTGAGGTCGATACCAAGGTTGAAACACCACTTAGCAAAGAAAGCCGAGTTTGTCTACCAAAACTATGTTAGACTTCAACAGAGCCACATCCATATCCTTTTAGTAATAACTTACATCGACAATCTACATGTTTGTCATCCGGTTAGCGTATTCTTGTACTACCAAACTCGAGAATCATCCTACTCAGAAATACATACCTTGCCACCCAGAACCTCATCTCCAATAATCAAGCACGCCGCCGTACGGATAGCGCACGTGTGTCTCTCAATAGCAGTCTTCGTCATCTTTACAAATGTTCTTGTCATACACACATATACAATGAATCATTGCCCAAGCTAACGACCCATATTTATATCAGCTCATACCAACCCTAGCTTGCATCACACGACGTCATATAACCCTGGCATTGTAGTTCCCAAGCTTCTCGCTTAGTCAGCTATACATGTATTTCGTGAAATTTGGCATGTGGCCGTTGACGATGAGATTTTGAGAACCGATTATTTCCGCAGTCACTCATTTTTACCTATATAGCCAGTCTCACCACGAAACTCTGTCAGCAGAGAATCTCCAAACATCCAGCGCCAGTCACCCGACCACACTCCATCTACCAAAACACCAAAATGACCGGTCAACCCGACGCCCCCGCGTCCTCCACGGCGCCTCTCCTCCCCCTCACATTTCCCTCGGCGCCCATTCCCACGGCAATCCGGGTTCTCCAGCCCGCCGCTCTCTGTGGAATCTATTATCTCTCCTTCGGTTCGCTTGTGGCCGCGCCAACAGATGTTCTCGCCAAGTTACTTGTTGTCACGGCCGGCACCCAGGTGGTTTACCTGGTTGGGGCGGTCCCCGAAGTCAGTGACAAGTATAAAGGACGGCGACGGCCCGGCGAGAAGAGGGGCGTTCTGGGGAAGGGGACGACCCTGGGAAGAGACTTATTCGTGAGTTTTACAAGATGCAATTGCATGGGAAGCACGCTAACAGAAACACCAGACGGCGACTCTCTCGCTATTCTTAACCGCCCTTATTACTCCTTTCCTCCATCTAACTCTCGTCCTTTTCGGCGCGCCTCTCCTCTCTCAACCGCTCGCTACGTTTCTTTGCGCCGCACACATCGCCCTGCTTACTATATACCCTCTTTTCTTCGCACACGGCGTCGAGGCCCGTCCATGGTACGCTCTGGGGTCTCTCAGTCACCCGATTGACGAGGTCTATGGTGGGATGTTGGGTGGGTTATTCGGCGCATGGCTAGGCGCTGTGCCGATCCCTTTGGATTGGGACCGTGAATGGCAGAAGTGGCCTGTTACGGTTGTTACGGGGGCGTATTTGGGTGTTGTCCTTGGACGGGCTTTAGGTGCCACGGTGGGTTGGGGGAAGAGAGCTGTGGAGTTGGACATTGGAGAGAAGAAGACGGAGTAGATGTAACGGGACTACAGTAATATGTAATAAGAATCATGGACCCAATATGCTTTCAGAATTTTCAGTGTGAATAACTCTCACCTGGCCATACATAGGTAAGAGCCAGTATAGAGTAAAAAAGAATAGTCATCACGAAGCAAGAACCCACAACACCCGCCAACTTGGCCGTCTCCATCACAGTCCTACAAAGACCGTGAAAGTGAAAGCCAACCGGCCAACCAACGACAAAAAACCAATCTTAAGATGTGAATTAAAACAAAAGAGCAATTCAAATTCTTAAACACGCCGGATTAAAACTCTTTTGTAGTCCACTAGTTACCCGCATTGTAGTTAGCATTTAGCTAGTCCCGCGTGGCACAACCTTTGTAGGGTTATGGATAAGGGCTTGGCGGAGGTAACGGCGATATTTGCCCGGGTAGGGGAGGGGAGCGTGGTGTGAAGAGAAAAGACAGGCTTGTACATACGCCATTAGAACTTTAAGTCTTGTATGAGATCGTCGTGAAGATAGATGGGCTGGTTATTTCCAGGTTGGGAAGGAGAGGGCCCCTGCTCCTGTTGTAAGCATATTGGAAAATTCCAAGAGTGGAAATGTATATTATCATCAGTATAAAGAAACCCCCAAACCCAACGCCGTGCAAAAAAACATTATGAATTAGCATCTCCCTTCCTTAATCCGATCGTTTCTTCCGGAGTCCTTCCCGTCTAGTCTCCTCCATCTCCAACTTCATAACCTCATTGAACTCCGCCGGGTTATCCAAGAATAAATTGTGTCCGGCCTGGCCAATGATAACCACCTTGGCCGCTCCATTCTCCTCTCTCAATTCCCGTTCAGTCCCCTCCATGAGAGCCTTTTCTCTCTGCTTGGCAAGTTTCTCAACGGCAGCATATCCACCAGCTACGTCCATCCAGTCGCCATCACCATACATGAAAACCACCGGGATACCCGTCTCCTTTACTGGTACACCCTCAGCAGATGACCCCTCCGGCGCAGGAAGAACTCCACGGCCGACTTTGTCTATCCGGTTGATAATAGGTCTGCGTGCGTATGCGCCGGGGGCAAGGAGATATGGCAAAGCATATTCACCGGAGCCTGGCTGGCGAAAGATAGAAAACGCATAGTCGTGCATGATAGCTGCCTCCTCGGCGGGAAGATGGTTGAACCGCCGACTACTCCACCCCGAAACCAACCGTGGACCTAACGGCCCCGCATAGCGAATCAAACTAAACGGCGAAACGTTCGCATCCCAAAGATGTTTAACCCACCCCGGAATCTTCCGTGCCGGCTCCGCCTTTGGCACCCCGGAACTTGGTGTCATCTTGGTGAGATCCTCTTGACTCTTGGTGAACTCGCTTTCGAGAGTAGACTCCCCTGGCTCTGGCAGCGCATCGTCCACTGCGTTGGGGTTCTCGGGGACGCCTACCGGGGAGGCGAGGATGAGTTTCTTGATGCGTCCGGGATATTTAAGGGCGTAGGCGACTCCGAGGTAGCCACCCATGGAGTGTGCGCAGAGAGTAAATGTGTCTAGACGACGCTTTTCACGCCATTCTTCAAGAGAGTCGATGAACCAGGCTTCGGCTTCGGTTACCGCCGCCGCACGGGTTTTGGCTTTAATTGTGAATGGAGGACGACTCTGTAGAGGAGTCAGAATGGATTCAGGGACATGTAACATGCGGAAAACGTACCGAGTTGCCCATCCCGAGCATATCCAAAGCCCAAATCTTCCACCCAGTAACTCGTGAAAGCGGTTCAAAATTCTGATAGTAGAGGCCCAAACCAGCGCCATAACCATGCAGCATGACCAGATTCTCATCCACAGGCTCTCCCACCCGATCAATGCTAAACTCATTAAGAATACGGTTCTTCCCCGCTAACGGCACCTTATTCAAGTGCCAAGTGCGGAAGCCAAACGGGTCCGAATGACCCTCGGGTGGCGTCAACGACTTCAAAGTAGACCCGTCTATAAGGTGCGGAATCATCTTGAGGAGTTTCAGTTCAGCGGTTTTCGCATCCGTAGCAGACCACTTATACGAATTAGTCACTAACCATGCCAAACACATACAATAAACTCACCCATTGTTTCGCCGACTCAGAGAATCCCAAAGGAAACATCTGCGCAAACGACATTCGCTGCTGCCGACTCGGTGGATCCTCCTTGGTAGACATATTTCCAAAATCACTATTCTCTTGAAAACGCACCCTAACAATTCTCAAAGAAGCAGTCCTTGTAAGCGACGACGAAGATAAATGAACACGGCCTTTCCTAAACACAGAAGCGGCAATAGAATTCCTTTGCATGACAAGATGGGAAAAAAAAGATCCAATTGTTCACTCAAGGGATGGATGTGGGATACACGCGGTTTTTATAAAAGTGACTACATATGTATGGCCGTTCATCTATCCATTCGTTACTCGGAGGTGGCACTTGGGTTTGCCCGATGACTCCGGAGTCTTACGCCCTTTGGTAAGGCTGCTGCCGGAGTTAACGAGGATCGCAAACACCGGATGGCGGTGTTCCTTGGATTTAATAGGCTTGTTAGGCTGAGACACTCGGGGAGTAAGCGATGGTTCGGATGGTTTCTGTGCAAACAATCCTGGTTCGGAGGGATTAGTAAGGCCGCTTCTCGAGACAGTGTCTGAACTGTACTATCATGGAATTAACGTGGTGTCTTGTATATAAACACAGTGAGAATTGCATTGCCATTTACATTGAGATACACAGTATGTTAACAAACAGATACCCTAACCCTTTTATTAAAATGACGTAATGGAAGAATTAATTAGTGTACAGAAAACTATTAAATGCGATTCACCATCCACGACCACCACTTGTTGACGCCTGGTCCCTGACCAAAGACATTACCCCCAATGACCTCGACATCAATGTCAAACTCGAGCATCTGGCGGAAGTTGAAGTTCTTGTTCTTCTCACCATAAGCACCCAACCAGCCCTCCTGGTCATCCAAGCCAGCGGACTCGCCATCGGCGCCGGTGGCAAGAAGTCCCCTAGCCCGCGAGTCGCGAATACGGCTAATTTCCTGCTCCAACTGCGTCTTCACCATAGCAGTGGGCAACGCCGTGAACAAATCCATCTTGTTCGCGGCGATAAGAACGGGGATTGGCGGGGGTGGACGGGACGTCTTGGACGAGGCGGCGCGGCGCTGAAGAGTGAGAAGGATGTCATAGAGGTATTCAGCGGTAGGCGCAAGGACGTCAGGCTCCGAGAGCGCTGCGGCGTCAACCATGAAAACGAGACCCTTGACGATGCTCTCGGCGTCGCTGGCCTTCTTGGGGTGTAGAGAGATCATCTGGTCGGCGGCGACGGCGCGAAGCTTGGGGTGGCCTGGGGTGTCGATGATGAGGAACTTGGTGTGGTGGCCGGCAGTGTCATTTTTCAGGAGGTGGTTCGTCCGGGCGGCGGAGATGGTTGACGCGGTGAATTCCACTTGGGTGGGAATCAGCGAGGTATGGGTCTCGGCGGGGGTCGAGTTCTTTTCGAGAAGAGTGAGGAGGGCGGTCTTGCCGGAGAGAGACGGGCCAACGAGGACGATGGATGGGAGATGAATGTATGGAGTAGTCTTGACGACAATGAAGTGCAAGATGACGGGAATTAAGAGAATGAGAAGAGAAGCGTAGATAAGGAGATCCCAAGATGGTGTTAAAGACCAGAGAACGAAGGCGCGGGTGGAAAAGTACCACGAGATGAGGCGCTCTTGAAGTAATTGGGCGTCCATTGTGGGCGAAACCGGAGATGTAATGGTAGACGGTAAAATGGAAAGGATGAAAAAGACAAGAAGACAACGAACAGAAAACTAAAAAGTCGAATCAGATAACTTTATAAAGCTAATCGACAAGGATTTTGCCACCTTGAATATGCGGAATCTGCGTGCAAGCTTCAAGTATAACACCACAAAGTGGCCTGTCACAAGCTCAAAATCGTTCGTTGACGCTGCAGCCCGTGGTCATTAACCGTGTAAGCAAGGAACAGACTATAGGCATAGGCGATGTTGCTCAGACAATTGACACTTAATCCATTGATTTTCGCAAGCCAGCAAGGCGACGTTGCACTTTCGCACACAAGCTTGTGGCGTATCTACTGGGAATCACTGTGGCGTTTGCGCTTGACAGGTCTGCCAGATGACATGGAGCACTGCCACCTGGCACAATGACGTTTGTTCGCTGGAGAGTGTTACGGCGGCGGTTGGTGATGTCTTGGATGTTTTGCGATGAGCAATTAACTATACTGGCAAGTCGTCAGTTCCCCAATTTCCTATCCCTTAACGACTGCGGGAATCATCCTATACATCCCGTCCATTCCAGCGCATAATCAGCCGTGAATATAGCGAAGAAACCGCCTTGCAACGCATTGCGACGAGCCATCTCACGACAAGCCCAACTAAGGCTCCTAACCACCTCCCAAATCATATACATACGAAGTCCACCAGCCACATGTCAAGATAACAGACAATGGCCGACGACCTCGACTCCATGGTCAAGGGGACACCGCTCCCCTCGGCCACCGCCATGTCCGGGCTAGGGACAACGCCCATCCAGTCCTCCGACACTCCCACCCCAGGCACACTCGGCCCCGCCCCCACTCTGACAGCGGCCGCAAAACCATGGGACCCGCTTAGTTCGACGCCGAGTAGCCCGTCAATGATATACCTCAACCTATTGATTCTCGAAGCGTCTTTGCGCGCACAGTATCTTGAGCTTCGCGCGCGGCGACGTCACCATACGTTTTTCCTCCTTTTGCTATCCGGGTGGGTTCTCGGGTTTGGCTATGCGTTGTTTTTAGCGCCGAGAGAAGATGGAATTGGCGTGGGTGGCTCGGTGTATTGGGGTGTTGAGGCGGCTGAAAAAGTGTGTTTTATGGGGGGAGTGATTACGGCGGTGTTGGTGTGGGCTACGGGGATTTGGGATCGAGGTGTTCGGTGGCCACGGCGCTGGTTTAATGTTTCGAACCGAGGCCTTCGTGGGTTTAATTGTAAATTGGTGGTAATCAAGAGGCCGTGGTGGGCAGAGGCAGCTTCAACTGTGGGCTTCTTCTTGACTTATGGACTCTTCTCACACACAGCATCCTCATCATATCGCTTCACTGACGCCGCAACCCTCCGCGAAGTCGACCGGGAACTATCCCTTCCCGAAACCCACCCCGTCCTACCAACATCCCATTCCCACAACGCCACGCAAATCGGCCACGAAGAAGATCTTGCGCCCGGCGGCGACTTTGTCAAACTCCTCCTATACCCCAAACCCTTCTCGCCCGCCTTCCGCGAGAACTGGGAAAACTACCGAGCCGAATACTGGTTCCGCGAGAACCAACGCCGTGCTCTAATCGGTGCCAAACTCACCGCTAGAAACACCGCATACGCCCGTGCCCGATGGGGTTTCTTCTGGTGGCTTCCTTGGCACCGGGCGGAAACAGAGCGGCATTTCGCTTTGCTTAGGACACATGAACATGCGCGGGAGAAACACGCCCCGGTGACGCCGGCGGGCGGCGCGAGAAGGGGGAGTATTAGAAGAGGTAGTGTTTCGTCTACTAGGAGTTTGACGCCGACGAGGGCCGATGGCGAACAGAGAGGGCGGAGTGGTAGTTTTACGGGGACGGATAGGAAACGGACGAAGAAGCTTTCTGTTTCGGGATTGGGGAAGAAGAGGGAAGGGTCGGGGTTGCCTTCGCCTTTGGCCCGGACAGATTGAGGGTTTTTGAGTTATGATTGCTTGAAAATAGCCTCGTGTAATGAATATATTTCCGTTTTGAATACTAATAGACCAGGAATTCTTTATAACCCCCTCAAAAACTCATCTACTGAAATTGGTTTCCGCACGGCATTGTTTAACCCCTCGTGATAGCGAATCCACACATTCACCTTATCCTCGTCAATCTCCGTAACGGCAACTTTTTGGATAATTTCCTCTGTCACCCGACCAAAGAAGTCCCGTTTGATAACGACCTGTGGGGCTTGTGATGCGGGAATCATTGCCATGTCCTCTTCTATTTCCGGCATACCGGTACCGATGCCGCCACCGGCTGTGAACCGTGCTTGGCGAGATGCAGATTCTATAGCCTTGAGAACTAGACGGAGTTCCTGGGATAGGACCTGGCGGACGGCGTAGCGGGTTGCTGGTTGGGGTCTGGCGAGGGTTGGATATACCGAGGCATGATCAATGTCCCTGTGTTTGTTAGTTAACGTGTATGTATGTAAGTCAGTCCAAGAAACTCACGGTTCAAATCTGAAAACCCACTGTGGCCCTCTCAACGTGTCGCCTTCAACCTTGCCTCTAACCAATTTCATGCCCACATCAGCCATGACCTCCGCAGCTCTCTTGACCATTCTCTTCTCACTTTCCTTCCTAACACTCGCCGTACTCTTCCCTTCTGGGCCCGCCCCGTTAATCACCACCGGCTTAACATCCGGCGCCACCATTCGGGTCAAGTATGGGAGGAACTCCGTCGCAATAGACTCAGGACTCCGGAAAGCTCGAAGGAGTCTTGCTGAGAGACCATCTTGGAGAGATTGGATGATATGGCGAGTTGCCTTTTCGGCTTCACTGGCTAAGAAGGCGGCACGAGGACCAGAGAAGGCTTGGGTGGCGGGGTTGGCGGATTTCTCGTCGGTGGGGTCGTCACGACGGCGGTAGTTGGTTGCGGCTTGGCGGATGGGGGCGGCGAAGAGGGAGTGGCAGGCTATAATGGGCTGTGACATATAAGCTGCCAATTCCCAGTCTTGGTCTCTGAAGAGTTTCGAGGAACATGTGTCGTGGAAGTGCATCCATTCGTACGCCTCATTGGGCTTTCCCAGCGCCGAGTCATCCGTGTATTCCCTATTAGGATACTCAGCAAAGATGTCACTCATGACGCGATCATGCTCATTGCTTGCTTCAATCATATGTTGTAGCTGCGCAATACCATGTTTCTTATGATGTTCCGAGAATCCCAGACTCCCCTGCGGCTGTTCCGCCATGAAAACTCCCGCCTGTTTCTCCCCCAAAGCCGGCTTCGGGAACCCCGCACCTTCCTGGAAGACTCTCGTGACAATATCTCTCACACTACCTCTTCCAGTGCCTCTACCACCACCACTTCCCGATTGAAGTTCCTGCAAAACATGCTTCTCAAGCCAAACCCTCGATAAAGGCTTCGTAGCTTCACCGGCCGTTTGCGCTCTAAATCGGGATGCAACCCACTGTGCTACAACCATCACACCACGCAGGTCTCCTTCAACGGCACTTTCGACACCCCGACGGGCTTCCTGGCCACTGGCTACGCCCCAGGCTGCTTCGCAGAGTTTGCGGGCGGCGTCGCGTTCGCAGGTTATTTTTTCTTTGGCAAAGACGGCGATGAGACGGTTGACGACGTGGTCGATTGTGGGTTTACCTACGTGGATGATCTCGGCAAGATTTGACATGCGGAGAGGGCGGAGAGAGGGTGCGTAGATATCGTTACAAATGAGAATTAGAGGTCTCATTTGGCGGAAGTCGTCTTTCCCTTTTTTACTCTTGGTACCACTCGCTACTCCGGCCGCATTCTTCTCACCCAGAGTGACCAAGTCCATTAAAGCCTTGATAAAGCCACCGTCACCACCAGCTCCAGAACCAGAAGTGACACCATCAACTTCATCAACCACGACACAAAGAGGTCTCGCGATTCTCGGCTTATCGCCGTCTCCTCGGTTTGTTACAGTCTTGACTGTCTCTGTTCCCAAGCTCGTCCGGATCCGTCCCTTGACAACATCACGACTCCGGTCATCTGATGCGTTGATTTCCAATACGTCGTATCCAGCTTGTCGGGCACATACATGCGCAAGTGTTGTTTTACCTAGACCAGGAGGACCGGTTAACAAGAGGATTTTCCGATGTTGTCTTTCATCGTCGTCTTCATTCGCATTCACCGGTTTCGGTGGACGAGAACCAGGGAAGACTAGAGGATCCCAGGCTTTAATCCACCGGAGGACATGTCGATTTGTAGTGTCATCACCACAGAGGTCCATGAATTTCTTAGCCCGGTACTTTTCCGTCCACAGAGAATGTTTCTTTGATCCTTTCTTGTTCGTCGTCTCAACAGACTCGATGATTGCAACTTCCTCCACATCCATAGCTTCCGCCTTCTTCCGATCTCTCTCTTCTTTCAGAATCTTGGCAGCTTTAAGCTCCGCCTGCGCATTCTCCACCAACTTGTGAATTGGAATTCCATAGTAACTCTTCGTTGCCCGTCCCTCAACCTTCTTCGACCGTGCCGAAACCAACTCTTCATACGGAATAGACTTTGTCACTTGTCTCTCCTGGAGAACCCTCGTACGTCCGTTACACCCCGTCATAACATAAGACTTTCCCGTCTGAAAAACCGACCCCTCCCAAATCGGCACCTTTGTAGTCGGCAGTCCTTGAGACTGACTTTGACTCTGCGGACGCAAGATATAATCATCATCAAACTCATCCATCACCGCCACCTTGGTCTCGCGCACTGGGAGCGCCTGGCTAAGTGAGAATGGCGGGATATCATTTGTGCTCGTTGTTGGTTGTGCCAGCATCCGTTTCTTAGGAGCTGGACCGTCGCGGATCGAGGAGTCAGAGTCGGAGTCGGAATCAATCATGAAACCACCGGTGGTCATCGGTAAAGCCGCAGCCGGTCGGGAGACATCGGGGGAGGGACGGGAGCGTTTTGTGCGGCCGGGGGAGGCCGGACTGCTCGGGTAGATCACGGGGGAGGAACCCATGGTGAAATAGCTGTGGTATTATTGTAATATCGTGTAAGTTGACTGGAAATTAGGATCAAAAGAGTGTGGAAGTTTAAATATGCATGTATATAAGATAGTCGTTTCTAACCCCCCTCAGTACATCGCCTAGAGTGTGTACAAAACGCCTAATATGGCAATCGCTTTTTCGTCAACCAACAGCGCGACGCGAAACCACTTTACGCGGTTGTTAAACACACAGTGCATTGGAACAGTGCATTTTGGAATAAATACTGACATCAAGTCAATTCTCGGCTTGTTCCGAATGAAGAGAACCCAATGACATAATCCACGAGTAAGTTACATCAACATAACATTTTAGAACCAAAAAAAATTAATATAACCCGTAACCCAGTCTATACAATAATCTTACAATCTACACCAGAAATCTAAACTCTCGCCTCGCAAGTCAGGGCATCAGCCTCTGCCTTGAAAAACTTCTTACTCTCGGCACACTTGGCACTTGTGCATCCCGGGCATCTCAAAGCCATCTGCTTGCCCGCACCTTCTTCTCCTCTCAGATGTGCCAGCGCCAAATCTGCCAATCCCTGGATAAACACCTTATTACCGTTAAGTGACTCAACGCGCTTGACAGTATCTGGGTGGCCACACTCTCCAATGACTTCCTTGTCCAGCTCAAAAAGTGTCTCAATGTGATCTGAAGTGAAAGCAATAGGCACCAGCAACAAATCAGTCTGTCCCTTCTTGATGTACTCCTCAACGGACATTTGTGTCTGAGGACCCAGCCATGGCTGAGGACCGACTTGTGATTGCCAGCAGAGACGGTATGGGTTGGAGAATTTGAGACGTTGCATGACGGCGTATACCGTGGCGGCGACTTCACCGGGATAGGGATCACCACGGTTGACAACTGTCATGGGAAGACTGTGTGCAGAGAAAAGAATGACGACATCCTTGCGGCGCTCCTCGGGATACTCCAAGAGCTTCGCCTCAATGTTCTGGGCAAAAGCCTCTACCAAACCCTCATGCACCGGCCACCGGTCAATGACACTCCACCGAATAGCGCCATCAGTATTCTCCAACTTCTTGCCATCCGCATCCTTGCCTTCCATCTTCTGTCTCCACTTCCACAACTCATTCAAACTGGATCCCGTTGTTGAGCACGAGTACTGTGGGTACTGAGTGAAGGCGACCGCCCGGCCACCATTTCCTCTTCCAAAGCCGTCATCGAGAAGCTTTTGGTACGTAGTTTCGGTAAGAGGCGCGGCGTAGCGGAAGGCGACGTAGGGCTTGTGAGGGGCGGTTTCGGGCGACATTTTGTCGAGGAGTTTGCACATTTCGGAAGCTTGGTGTTCAGACCAGCGGCGGATAGGTGAGCCACCACCGATTTCTGCATATTGTTTTTGGATCTTAGGAGTGCGGCGCTTGGAAATCAAAGGGCCAAGGTAGTTTTGGAGACGGCCAAGAGGAATGAGGTCGGCGTCGGCCTGCAAAAAGACGGGGTTAGTGAGCAGATCGGGCAAGAGTTGAAAATCGGGGATAGTGGACGTACAAACAGACGGCTAAGGAAGTCACCGACATCCTCAAGAGTCGACGGTCCACCCATGTTGAGGAAGACCATTGCCGTGGGACCCTTCGATCCGGGAGCAATCTGGCTAGCTGGTGGCATCTTGGCCTCAGTAGCCAACATGCGCGAACCCAGAGCTGACCGGACGGCCAGACGCTGGGTCAGCTGTGAAGAGAAGCGTATAGAGCTCCGAGTGGTAAACATTGTGATGTGAATAGCCAGCTATATTTATATGAATTGGTGAAAATACAAGTCTGAAAGTCAAGAAAGAAACCACGAAACTCGAAACGAAAGTTAAGAAAGATGACCTGAAGATCAAAGCCCGTTTCACTAAGTCAGACGAGTTTCCATTTAAACTGCGACCGGATTTATCGGGCCGTGCGCTGATTCCAGCCAAAAACTAGTTCAAACACGGCTCGTCGGTGAGGAAGGTGAATGGAATTGGCGAGATGGTGATTGGACGGGATTCTGGGATTTCGGTCTACGTAGTACACCGAGTGATTGGCTCGGTGAGTTTAGGCAGCGGGTCACGTGGGGCTAGGATGGAGGTTGTAGTTTGAGCTTCTTGCTATAAAGGGAAATTTGTTGTTAAACAGTGGAGTTGCGACTTTAAGTCGGAATAGTTGTTGCATTTTTCTCCTAACCTTTGTACCAAGAAGTTGTTAATAATGTCGGCTCATGACTTTTATCAGAATGAGGATGAGGAGGAATACTTTGAGGTTGATGAAGCCGTGAGTTACACCACATTTCATCTCATATGGCCCCTAACACGAACTAGAATTACAAAGATGCCCGCGATGCCGTCATTGTCGCAATTGACGTCAGCGCATCTATGCTCAAAGCACCTCCCGTGGACCCCTCAGTTAAGAATCCAGATCTAGACACGCCTCTCGCTGCATCGTTAAAATGTGTATCCCATTTTATGGAGCAACGGATTATTTCGAATCCACGGGATATGCTGGGTGTTCTATTCTTTGGCACAAAGGAGTCGCATTTCCCGGCCGATACGGACGGCAGTAGTGCGGAGTATCCCGGATGTTACGTCTATATTGACTTGGATATTCCTGCCGCAACAGATGTTCGGGGTTTGAAGAAGTTGATTGAGGAAGACACGGAGAATATTCTTACCCCGGGTGAGCGGCCTTCAATGGCTAACGTCTTGTTCTGCGCCAACCAGATCTTTACAACGAGAGCACCCAACTTTTTAAATCGCAGATTATTCATTCTCACTGATGATGATGAACCAAGTAAAGGCGACAAGCAATCCAAGACCGCTGCAGCCGTTCGTGCGAAGGACTTATACGACTTGGGCGTCATGATCGAACTTTTCCCCATTGAACCTAGGACAGAAGAAGGGACTATTCCTTTCAACACGGCTCGGTTTTATGATGATATAGTCTATCGAGACGCGTCTATTGATGAAGCTGGGAATCTGGACAGTACCGAGCGGCCCTCAGGTCTGTCACTCTTTAAATCTTTGATTTCCGATATTACAAGTCGAAAAGTCCCTAAACGCGCATTATTTGCCGGTATGCCGTTTGAGATTGCACCGGGGATGAAGATATCTGTTAATGGGTACAACATCATATCTCCGCAGAAACCGGTGCGGAGTGCTTATGTATGGCTAGATGGAGATAAGCCACAGTTAGTGAAATCTGAGGCGATTACCTTGGCTGAAGATAATGCCGAGGCGGTTAAGAAGGAGGATATCAAGAAGGCGTACAAGTTTGGCGGAGAGTTCGTCTATTTTACCCAGAAGGAGCTTGACACTCTTCGACACTTTGAAGACCCAGTTATTCGCATTCTAGGTTTCAAACCCAGCTCATGTATCCTTCCATGGCAATGCGTGAAACGCTCTACATTTATATTCCCCTCCGAAGCAGTCTACAAAGGTTCGACTCGCGTCTTCACAGCCCTCTGGCGGAAACTTGTCGCCTCTGATAAAGTGGCTATCTGTTGGGTCATTCCCCGGCGAAACGCGACTCCTACAATCTGTGCCTTGTTCGCTACACGCGTGAAAAAGAACCCCAAGACAAACACGCCGTACCTCCCCGAAGGTATGTGGTTACAGCCCATTCCCTTCGCGGATGATCTTCGTGAAGGGCCAGCCGAC
Source organism: Huntiella abstrusa (assembly GCA_025685495.1). Lineage (NCBI taxonomy): Eukaryota > Fungi > Ascomycota > Sordariomycetes > Microascales > Ceratocystidaceae > Huntiella > Huntiella abstrusa. Next base: position 19,168 of record JAJNMT010000234.1, on the reverse strand, counting down.
TATCAAAAGGTGAAGCCTTCTTCAAAACTAGTCGAAGAAATGTGTCAACTAGTTGAAAATCTACAGCTTGCTGGACGCGAATATGACCCTACAAGATACGCCAATCCCGCTTTACAATGGCACTACCGCATCCTCCAGTCAATGGCTCTCGAAGAGGAAGTCCCCACCAACCCCGTCGATGAGACACAACCCCGGTACGCCGGGATCCGCAAGCGCATGGGTAACTGTATAAAGAACATTAACCGGCTTGCGCAGGCCGATGCCGATGAACAGTTCTCGCGGAATAAGAGGGACTTGGACGAGGGAGAGACTCGGAAGTCGAAGAAGGTTGCTAAGGCACCAGCCGATGCTGATTTGTCAGACAAGATGTTGAAAGCAGCCATTGAAGACGGCAGTTTGGGGAAGTTTACAGTGGCTAAGTTGAAGGATGTTTTGACTATGCGGGGGATTGCCCCGCAAGGACGGAAACCCGAGTTGATCGAAAAGATTGAAACATATCTTGACACTCAGTAGGGTTGCATATAGCAATAGGGTTATATACATTAATGATATCATGAAGTAATTTACTGGATTTATTTGTTCAATAAGGATGTCGAAATGAATGAACTCATACACATGTATATGCATGTACAGACTCCAATTCCATTAGACATATGACTCGTCGTGTATATCACCTCAAGGCATCCAGTATCATCTGATACTCACCGGATTGATCCACACCGAGACATACACTAATACCATTTAACCCCTGTCCATAATTTCGAGGGACGAATGCGCTGGACGCCAGTCAGCCAGCGCAAAACTCAAGCTCCAGCGCAACGAACACCATCATCAAACATATCGATAAAATCCATTTAAACCGTTCTTTCCACGGCCATCCACCAAATATCTTCAACACCCCCAACCCGACACATGAACGCGCCACCAATCGCAAAGCCCCCACCTCACGTGAAACCTCCATGGCCGAAACCCGCCTCAAGATCTCCCCCGCGCTATGCCGAGATCCTCGCGCCCCGCCGCCCCGTCCAGTCGGCACAATATGCAAATCCATGACAGATCTCCAAGAGAAACTGTCGGGCCATCTGTCCCGCGATTGTACCAGTGACCGGGCGAAATTCATCCGGCTGACGTTCCAGTTTGACGCGGATGCGACGTTTGAAATCGCCGCGGGGAAGAGCGGCCGGAAGGCTCTGAGAGCGGGAGTTATCATGTTGAGAGGACAGGGACAGCTACGGGAACGGGAACTTGTGGCAAAGGATATTGCTGGGAACGTGGGCAGGATTGATGGGTGCTTTTGGGCCATGATGGCGCTGCAGGACGGTGCAGTGGAGTTTGCTTGTGGCAAGAGTATGCGGGGATGGAGAGAGAATGCCACGAGAAGAAAAGCTAAGACTGCAGCGGTAGAGTGTGTCAATGGGAAGACTAAGTCGACCTTGTCATGTAGGTTCACTTGAGGAGTCATTTGAGAAAGAAGACGCTAACGCACCTGTCTGTTATAGCCAAACCTGCCTATGATTGCAATGGGAAACTCTTTGTCATATTCTCCGAGCAACACGACGCTATCATTGTACGATATACTCATATCCCGTTGCATAAAACGTTAGAAGATATACGCAGCATAACGATACCCACGCCACCATCAGAGTTAGAACTACCTATTGAACGAAAACGAAAATATGATGCACAATTACATCTTGACATAGATGACCTCAAAGTATTAGAAGAATCGGTACATAAGAAAGTAAAGAGGCCAAGGAAAAGTGCACCGGCTGTCCTGGAGAAGTCAGTAGTTCAAAAGTTACCAAGGTTACGCAGGAGTGTGGGAGTACTTGCCGAGTCTGTGACTACCTCTAAAGAGGAACTAGTCAGGAAACCACCCAAGCCACGAAAGGGCGTAGGTACTGTAGTGGAATCTACAATTGAGAAGCCCACGGGTTCTCAAAAAAGTACAGCACCTCCACCTCTTCCATCACCAGACCACTTCCAAAAACGAAGAGATGAAATTGCAGTCGCACTTCTCAAAGCAGTAGGCATCGACCCTGCTACTCTCCAGCCTGAACAGCTGCGTATTCTGGCTGACCAAGATTCTGCCACCCAGAAGGAGTCTGTAGCCATGTTTAAGATGTTTGGTGCAGAAAGATTACGGATCATTTACCCACCGGGCGAGGAGCCACCGCCTCAAAAAGAAGGACAGACAGAGGTTGGGACGAAATCTAAAGAGACGGGATCGATAGACGTCACGACTTCCGATCCAAGCGAGCAGAGCAGTTCAAAGGAAACCACCAAGATAAATGGGACAGTCACCGAACCACCAATGGCAACAACTCCAGAACAACACAGCTCGACACCTTGCGTCGGTGTTGACAAATCCACAATGGAAAACCGCCCAGCTCAAAGACGAAGTGCAAGACACTTAAAGGTTCTTGCTGATCGACCAACCGAACCTCCCGCGTCATCAACACGATCGTCAAAGATTCCTGATTGTTCTACCAAACCTTTAAAGACTGCGTTATCAGATTCTACTTCGAAAATGTCTGGAAAAGCTGTTGTTACGGATAAGCCGCCCACCCGGCGGAGTCAGAGAAAGTCTGTTGTGGGAACCCAAGGAGTTGGAGTCGCCACACCGGATGTCCCTGAGTCGGCCCAGGAATCTACCAGTCCGGTTGAAGCTCCGGTGGCATCGAAAGATGCCCCAATGGACGCTCCCGCTGACTCGTTGTCTGTGACTCCTCAGCCTCAGCCTGTCAAGAGGCGGAGTGCTAGGATTTCAAAGACGGCTGTTGAGAAGCCAACCCAAAGCCCTGCTCCCCCTACCTCAGCTTTAGACATTCTTGCTGAGGTGGTCACGGCTTCGGAGCCGATGCCCCCTATGACCCAGCCGCCTGTTTCGGCTGTCGAATCGGTAGTCACACCGAAAGTTGCTACAAGAAGAAGCATGAGGATTTCTCATGCGGCTCATGTCATCGCAGAGACCACCACTCAATCATCTATTGATGGGGTGGCCCCTTCGATGTCGACGCCTACTGTGGCTGCCTACACCAACGATGCCCCGACTGTTTCCAACAGTCACGTGCCTAAGCAGAAGAAGAGCATCGCCAATGCCAAACGTAAGAACCAAAACAACAGAATCAAAGTTTGTTGATCTGGTTACTAACAAGATTTTAACCAAAGTTACCAACATCCCATCCGGCGAAAGAGTCTCAACCATCGCATTTTCTACTCGTTCGCATCGTTCTGATAAACAAGACGTCACCGCCCCGGTTGAAGTCTTGATTGAGAAGCCCAAATTGCGGAGGAGTGAGAGAGCCAAGGGATTGGAAGCTTTGTCGTTGAGCGAGAAGGCCGAAAAGGAACCTGTCACCATGGCACCGGCTACATCGGATGAAGGTCCCAAGGCGGTTATTTCGCGTATTGCTTCGGAGGAGGTGAGACCCCAGAGAAGCAAGCGAGTGAGAGTTGACAGTGTTTTGCCCCAGCAGAGTGGCGGCAGAGATGTTGCTGAGGTTGTGGGTCCGTCCGATAGTGATGCAGCCTCGACGACTTTGGTCCCTAAACGGGCACCCCGGCGGCTGAAGTCCCAGTCTAAGGTTGGCGATCTTGCTACAGAAGAGGTTGACCAGACGCTTGTTGTTAACGCCCACGAACTCTCTGACGTCGCCTCGCAGGAAGGCGAAGACGATGGGGTATCCGCGTCACCCAAACGGAAGAGATCCCGGAAGTCGATTGGTCCTGGCATAGATAACGACCTCGGCCTGCCTAGCTTTGATACCGAGACACGCCGGGGTGCTATTGCGGGTGATATTTCCGTCGTTGTCGCTGATCATCCGATGTCTGCTCCTGCTGTTATAATGTCCTCAGCTACGGAGCCTGCAGCTGGAATAACTCTGAGATCGGGCAAGTCAATCGTGGAGTCTGCTCAGGACACGACGATTGCTGAGACCGCTAATGATCTTGACTCTAATGCTTCCAGTGCTGATGTCTTTGTTGATGTCAATGTGGCTATGTTGCCCTTGGAAACTAGTGAGTCTGTGGAGCATGTTGTGGAACATTTTGGACCTGCCGCGGAGAATGAGGACGTTGCCGCTCTGGAGTCACGCAAGAGAAAGAGATCACCCGACCCACCTGGCGAATCTTTGAGTCGAGAGCGGGTCAATGCAGTCGTGGAAGAAGAGTCTGCCTCGTCATCGGCCTCTGCCCCCGAGGAAGCTGAAGTCCCTGCTGCGTCAGCCCCAGTTTCTGAGTCTACTGCGGAGAACCCTGCCGCCGCTGCTGATGGAGATACTCCCACAGAGACTCAAGAGCAAGCCGTCCCCGAAAAGGCTGTTGATGGAGACACTTCTACAAAGACCCAAGAGCAAGATGTCCCTGAAAAGGCTGCTGATGAGAACGCCGTTACTTCTGGCTGTGCCACTCCGCCTGCCCAGTCTATGGATGCCACCGGGACTGGAGTCCATGCTATCCCTGCCGTCGACCCGAACCTCAGTCCCATTTCCAAAGTCCTTGCCATCATTTCTGGTATCTTTGAGGACCCTGAGATGGGCCCGCAGGCTGCCATGATGGGAAGAGAGGCCGAGGAGCAAGCTGTGGCTAAGGCTCAGGAAGTTTCGGAAAGTTCTCCCGTCCGGAAGAAGCAGAAGATTGGAGTGGACGATGCCGAGAAGGATAATGATGAAGATGTTTCTGGTGATGCGAAGGCTACTGAGGAGGAGACTGAAGCTGCAGTTGAGTCTGGTGTTGTGGAAAGTATTGGAGAGGAAGTGCAGGATGCGGCAGTGGATGTTGACATGGAAGAGGCAGGGGATGATGATGTTGTTGGAGAAGTTGATGAAGAGGTCGGTGAGGATGTTTTTTCCGGAAAAGTTACTGATGCTGTTGTTATTGGGGATGTTACTGTGGGAGAAACTATTGTTGAGGATGATGTTGTTGAACCCGGGGTTTTTGATGAGGCTGTCGTTGAGGATGCTGTCACTCAGCATTCCGTTGCTGAAGATGATGCTGTTTGTGAAGACGAGGTTGTTGAAGAAGAGGTTGCCGAAGCAAATGTGCCTGAAGAAGAGGTCCCTGATAATGCGGCTGCTGACAAGAAGGTTTTTGAAGAGAAGATTCCCGAAGAGGATGTTGCTCAAGAGGATGTCGCTGAAGAAGAGACTTCTGATGATCTTGTTGGCCAAGAGAAGGTTACGGAAGACGTTGCCCTAAATGATACACAGAACGACTCAACACTACTAGCAGAAGTACTCGAGATTAAATCCAACGTGGCCGAGGTTTCGGAGCCAGTTATCCCTGACGCTGAACCTGTTTCTGCTGTAGGAGGCCCATCGTCAGAAGCTCCAACGTTGCGAAGAAGTCGGAGAACAAAGGATTCAGTGAGTGAAGTTCCAAGCAAGCAGGCGGTTGTCGAGGAAGCAGACAAGAGTTTGGTGGCTCCAAAGCCTTCGTTAGCTGCTACTCAGACCAAAGAGGCCAAAAAGCCTGGCCATTCACACGATAAAGCTACTATTGGCACCTCATCCAAGATACCCCAGCCGCGCAGAAGCTCTCGGACCAGCTCTACTAAGCCCACTGTCACGGCCACGATTCCACCCTCACAAGCGAAGACCGCCAAAGTAACAAAGAAGACCTCCGCGTCGCTTCCCAAAGTCCCAGAGAAGCCTGTGCCATCTGTTGTTGCATCTAAGAAGAAGGCGGCCACGAAAACTAAAAAAACACCGGTTACTTCTTTGCCATCTCCTGCCATTACAACTGCCTCCCCGGCCCCATCCACACAAGAAGATGAATCCACACCGGGTGAAGCCAAAGTGGTATCGGCGCCTTCTCCAGCTCCATCGATCCCGGCCTCAGAGCCTAGCCCGGCTGCCTCCTCATCAGCTGCAAGCAACAAAGTCAATGCTAGAGGTGGTGCCGAGATTCCTTGTGATGGCTGTAGAAAGATGAAGACCAAATGCAAGCCTAAACCCGGCGGTTGCTTGCGGTGCTTCTACTCTGGACGTGATTGTACATTTACCGACCCGATTCCCCCCACATACAAAGGCTCAAAAAAGACTTAGACCAGCATGGATAGATTATTAGCATGTTAAAATGGACAGTAGGATTCCTTTTGTTAGATAGATGTCTGTATTCTCATTAAATAATGTTCATTTTTTCCCTACTCCCCGTTGGCCTCGTCTCGGTGTCAAAGCCCAACATTCTCAATGCCGAATTTCCTTCCCAAACTTCCGGCCAAGCTGCATCTAACTCACGTCTGAAACCCGAGCCTAACCTCGTCATTCTCTGTCTTCCTGCCGCCCAAATCTCCAGTACCCGTTTATCACGAAGCCCAAGAAATAATCTAAAAGCACCTATATACGCCGTCCGATAGGCCTCTCTCATGTCCTGAAACCCTTGTCTTGACAAGAGTGTTGTCCAGCGCTTGTTAATGGAGAAGAATAAGGTATATACCATATCTGCATTTGAGTTTTCGACGCACGCGTGGATCATCTTATGTAGATGGGTTGTCCGGATATCCTCGAGTCGATTGAGGGTCTTGGCTTCATCAGCGAGGAAAGAGAGTGTTGGTGAATCTGAAGCTAGGTCGATTAGATAGCTTAGTGTTTCGCCAGTGGCGGGTTCGTTGGTGTAGTTTGCTATGGAGGTGTATAAGGCTAGAGCAGATTTCAGATCATTTTGCGAATGGTAGACTTCCAAGAGGACGTTGAAGGCGCAGATGGGGACGTGGTGTTCTTGTTCTTTTAAGTGAGTAGCAAAGACGTCAAGGAGTGATGGATCTTTGGATAGGGTGTTGAAGAGGACCCGGGTACTACCTTTGCGCACGTCTAAACGGGAGCGGTATATGAGAGAGAGGACCCGGGCGGCGGTGGATAATTCACCTGTGGCGGCGTAGCAGTCGAGGAGCGGCTCAAACTGGGCAAGACCAAGTTTCCCACCTCGGATGGCCCAGGCGTCCATGGCTTCAAGGACGAGTGCTGCGTCGCCGTGGCGGGCGGCGGTGTTGATAATGTTTTGGAGAACGCCATCAGCTACATGGACATCCAGGGCCTTTGAAATGTAATGCCAAAGGACTTTGGTCCCACGGTAATGGTACCCTTCAGATAACTGCGTGAGCATAAAGAGAAGAAGGTCGCCCGTAGGGGGATGGCGTGCGGGCTTGAGACGTTGGTAGATGAGGTTATATGCTTCCTCGTGGAACCCAAGACTGGCGTAGACGGCACAGAAGATGTCGAGAACCCAGGTGGGGATGGGCCCGGCAGCCATGATTTCTTCAAGCTTGTCAAGGGCCATTTCGTATTGCGTGTCTCGAAGGAGACCGATGGCGGTGAAACATTGGTCGAGGGTTGTTGGGGTTTGCCAGTTGGCGCGCATGGAGGTTAACACGGTGTTGCGGGCGACGTAGTCGGGGTGGATGGCGAGGGCCTATGGTTGTTAGTGATAGCTTTAGAAGTATCAAGGTATACATACAGCTAGGCAGTTTGTCCAGAAACTTGGGGATGGTGGGATGTTATGTCTCTCCATTTCCTTGAGCATAATCCGGACTGGTTCTGCTGAACCACGAGGATGCGACATGAGTTCCATGAATACATTGTAATGGTATGTATGCAACTTAACCTGTCTATTCTCCAACAAATACGTCAAATACGCTCCAACCTTGTCATAAGACTTCGCTTGACCACGGACACATTGTAGTGCTTGGAGAATAGCCACTTGATCTGCCCGGCTCAAGATATCATCCCATGGAGCTTTGGCTCGTACCAGGTCATCAACGGTTACAGATGGGTCTATGATATTCTGCCCTTTCCCTCGTCGCCGAGCAGAGAGAATAGCTGCATCGATTTGGCGGGCTTGGCTTGGTTCGGAGGTTGGGTAATCTTCTGGCGGCGGTGGTGGTTTCGGAACGGCGGTTGCAAGGGTGCGGCAGCTCGGAACGGAAGCCGGGGCTAAATGTTGGCAGGGCCGGGTAGCGTGGGCGGACGCTATTCTAGTGAGCTTCAAGCCATCTATGGCAAATCGACGAGCCGACATTTCGGAATGAGGAGTATATCTTCCACGAGTATCTCCAACTTCAATCACAACCGAGAACTTTCCTCAATACTCCCACTTATAAACCTTTAAGTAAACTCAGTACACTATAAAGTCGCAAACTTCAAAAAATCAAAGTGCACTGTAGAGAACCAAAATCACCCAGTGTTCAGCCCATGCAGTGGCAGTCGCAGTCGTGCATGTAACGTCTGAGTTGACAATGAAGGTTAGACAGGGCAGTACGACAGGTGCATGCGTATGTATGTACATGTGTTCCTGACCAGTCCGAGTTCTGCGGGTTATGCAGGTGAGTGAAAAGGATCCCGAGGTGTTGGAGAAGACATGTGTATATTTCCTCGCAGATATAATTCGAAAACGTGCTTTTGTAAAGAGGCTCATGCCAACTGAGTGATAGAAAAACACATCACGTGAGTTTAGCGGGGGGTGTAACGACCATTGTGGAGGTGGGATGTAACCTTGTTTGAACCGGGGGCAGCGTCTATACAAGATCTCAATATCTAGAACGCGGGGGCGGGGCATAACAAGGAATGGGCTGGGATGGAGAATCAACATTAATATATTCCGATATGGGTAAAGTTCGCTTTCCAACGACCTCGGGTGAGAAAACCAGTTTCTCCGCTTCAATCCAAGAAAATAAAAAAAGTATAAAAAAAAGAAGTCTAAGAATGTCTGGTATAACCTACCAGACAAGCAATCCAATCCATAGAAAGAGCCTGTGATCTCTCTCTCTCTCCCAAAACGTAACCCATTATTCATTCCATTGAATTTACTGCTGTTGGTGTTGCTGATGCTGACCACCACCCATACCACCACGGCCACCACGGCCTCCACGACCATTTCCACGACCTCTACCGCCGCGTCCGCCCCGGTCGCCACGGTTGTTGAAGTCTCCTCGTTGGCCGTTGCGACGGAAGTTGTTCTGCTGGTTTTGCTGTTGTTCTTTAACGTGGTCGATGATTTCGTCGGGTACACGCATGTACTTGATCTATTAAAACAGACGGTCACGCGTTAATTGACTATTCCTTCCGTTCCAGCGAGTTCTTTCAGGCGAGGTAACTTACGTTGTTGCCCTTCACGTAGACTTCGGGCATCTTCAGGAACTTGGTGGCTTCCTATGTTGTTGTCAGTTTAACATGTATTTTCGAGCTGGCGCAATGTAACGCACCTGGTTAGATTGAACAGCCTCCTTCATGGTGAGATTCATCCAAGTATCGCATGCTATCAAATGCCCAGCAATGGTATCACCATTCTTAAGCTCGACGAGAATCGGGTGGCCTTGGGCGGCATTAACGAGACCAAGGGGAAGCTAGAAATAAATCATCGCAACAACCGTTAGCTATCAATCCCATATCATCCGAACTCCAACGCGCAATTGACGACACCTACCATTGTTGCGTAATCGAAAATGTGTGAGAGGTGGAAGATTCTTAACAAACTGGCGACGGTCGCAATTGACGAGATTGGAGAATGCGGGGTCGCTGTTTGTAGGGAGATTTCTTGCGACAATGTTTTGGATCATACACTAGTAAACTGTGATTGTTTGATTACATCGAGTAGCCTCACCGACGCCTGCCAATCGGCCGGCCCCACCATGGGAGGTCAGGTTAGGAAATAGCGTCACCAGGCTCACCGCCTAGCATACAAGTGCCGGCAGAAAAAGATTTCGACTTGTACTTTTTGGGAATAGCAGACTTGGATGACGAGTGACGGCGATGTTTTGGAGCTTATAGTTTTAGTTTTTCTTCGATATTCAATTGTGCTTGTCTTGTCGTTTAATTTCTCTTGATGGTATTTCCTTGTGGTCGCTTGTCTATCCTGGCCGCAAGTTCACTCCAGTTATATTCCCGTCAACCGCGCCTCACCGCCTTTATAAGATCTACTCACTCCGCGACAACCCCCACCACCCCGCCCTTCTTTTCTCCGTCCTGGACGAACCGCCCCGGACCACCTCGCCGTCGCCGCATCCGTATTCCGCCACCTCCTCCCAAAAATACAGTCGAAAAGATGCCCGCTGTTGACCCCGACGCCCCGACGTACACCTACGATGGCAAGGAGTACATCACCATCCGTGAGGGCCAGGCCGACATTCTTGTGCCTGTAGGCGCCAAGATTGGTGATGGTGCTACCAAGTCGAATATCTCGGTCTTTTATAACCCCATTCAGCAGTTCAACAGAGATTTGACTGTCATGGCTATTCGCGCTTTCCACGAGGATATGGAAGAGAAGAAGGCCGTTTCTGGCAAAGGAAAGAACAGCAAGCGGAAGCGCAAGGAGACGGAGCCTGTGGCTGATGAGGGTAAGCGCGCCAAGGTTGTTGAGGGTGATGTAGCTGAGGGTGAAGTTAAGCCCGTCGAACCTGTCGCTACGGAGCCTACCGCTGCCGAGTCTGGCTCTGTCGAGTCTGCGCCTACCGAAACAACTTCTGCTGAACCGGCCACCGCTGAAACTACTACCACTACTGTCGCCACCACCGAACCCCGTCCCAAGACTCCTCCCAAATTCACTATCCTCGATGCTCTTTCTGCCTCTGGTCTCCGCGCTCTCCGTTACTCCCACGAGCTTCCCTTCGTCACCTCTGTCACCGCCAATGATCTTTCACAATCTGCGGTCGACTACATCCAGCTGAATGCTACCCATAACAAGCTTACCGACAAGATTACTGTTTCCCGCGATGATGCCATCGCTCACATGTACCGTCGCATTGCCGATGATCTTTCACGTCGCGATAAGCATGGTAATCCCGCTACTACGAACCGGTACAATGTTATTGACCTTGATCCCTATGGTACGGCTTCGCCTTTCATTGATGCGGCAGTTCAGTGTGTTAAGGATGGTGGTTTGCTGGCTGTCACTTGCACGGATTCGGCTATTTGGGCTGGCCACAGTTACTGTGAGAAGGCATTTGCTTCATATGGCGGTATTCCCATCAAGGGATTCCACAGTCACGAGGTTGGTCTTCGTCTGATCTTGCACACCGTCGCTACTTCCGCCGCTCGCTACGGTCTTGCCATTGAGCCTCTTCTTTCTCTATCCATTGATTATTACACCCGTATCTTTATCCGTGTCACCAAGTCGCAAGCTGCTGTCAAGTTCCACGCTTCCAAGACTATGCTGGTGTACAACTGTGACCATGGTTGTGGCGCCTGGGAAACGCAGCATATTATGCGTACGCGCGTTATGGCTGCCAAGAGCGGAAAGTCGCACTACTACAAGCACATCATGGCTCAAGGCCCAACGTCTGATATTCTTTGCCGTCACTGTGGCTCTAAGATGCATCTAGCTGGCCCCATGTACGGTGGTCTTATCCAATCGCCAGAGTACATCCAACGCATTCTTTCTAGTCTTCCTGACCTTGACCAGAATGTTTACGGTACTGTACCACGTATTGAGGGTATGTTGACGACAGCGTTAGAAGAGAACCTCCCTGAGCCAGACCCAGAAGAGGCTCTCCCACAGGCTGATAAGGAGGCGGCCCGTATTGATAATCACCCCTTCTACTTCATCCCATCTCGCCTCGCCGGTATCTTCTGTTGTGAAACCCCCAACGAAGACCTTATCCGAGGAGCCTTGAAGCATCTGGGTTTCCGTGTTACTCGCTCTCATTGCAAGCCCAACAGTATCAAGACTGACGCTCCATGGACGACCATCATCTGGATCTTCAAGGAGTATATCCGCCAAGTAGCCCCTGTCAAGATGGAGAATATCAAGGAAAACTCACCTGCCTGGAGATTACTCAACGGGACTGGCCAGGAGCCAAAGGAGGAGGATCTCACTGAGGAGGAAAGAGAACTTCGGAAAACTCTTGTCTTCGACGAGGCCCTTCAGAGACTCGGTCGTGATAAGGGCCAAAGTAACCGCAAGCTCGTTAGATACCAGGTCAACCCCAAGGAAAACTGGGGCCCTATGACCCGCGCTAAGAAATAATCACCAAAAATGTAGAGTACAAAATGTAGTTATCTAATAGACTGACTCTCTGAAGAGTCTCATACCCAAGTATCAAGTATCCTCGACGTCATCAGCTATCTTATGTGCACGGGCCATCGACCCCACTCAACGGCACCTGCCACTTGCATTGATACTCGCATATGGGCCGTCCGCATATGCATCATCGCCCCAAACGGTAATTTGTCAGCCTCTTTCGCCATTTAGGACGGTCAGTGAATTAGCAAATTATGATGCAAGTAGGCAGAGCGTATGACGAACGTGACTGTGGATGACGTCTTGTGCGATATGGGGGCTGGGCAGATATGCGGAAGAGGCCGAAATGACAGTTCAGTTCTCGCATTTTCTTCTTTGAGTGTGATGGAGCTAGGGAGGGAAATAGTTTAAAAGAGACCTTCCCATCTTGGAAATCGTAGATATGTAGCATCGTTTCTTGATTCTTGTTTTCTTCCTAGTCAGTCAGCTTTTCACGGGTTATCATGTCTGATTCACGTGAGCTTCAAAATCAACTACCACCCGCCGGTGAGGTAGTCGCTATTCAGCAGGCATCGAATAATACCTTCAAAGTCATTTCCTTGGCGGTCAAAGGCGAAGCTGGCGATACTACCTTTTCGTTACAACGGACGCTTGTTTCGGAAATCCCTGGTATTCTCTCACATTTGGTGCTCCCATCCAATGAAGTTCCAGCCTTCTTGGCCGAGCGAGCAGAGCCTCTTCAGGTTATCGTGTCGCGCAAATCGGGGTTTTGCTTGGCAGAGCGGTTTTGGGAGGATGTCTTGAAAGAATTGTTGGGGGAGGTTATCCCCGGGTTTGACGAGGTTCGCCACCTTAAAGTGCTTTTTACGGAATCGCATTATTCTATTACTGAGTATGCCACGGCACTTACTATAGATACTTGGCGGAATTTACGACTTCTTTTACTTTCGGGGGATGGTGGTATTGTCGATCTGATAAACGGGACGGCCCGTCTGCGGAACACAGGTACCTCCGAGGTGACGGATACCGCTAAAATCCATGTTCTTCCTCTCGGCACCGGAAACGGCTTGTTCCATTCAAATCATCGTGGATTCCCCCGTGAACACGGCCAATCTGACTATGTCCAGAGTCTAAGAACACTCCTCCATGGCCAAATCGCCCCACTTAGACTCTTCCGTGCGGTCTTTTCAAAGGGCGCCTATCGGGAAAAGGAAAAGTTCGAGGAAGATAAGATTGTTCCAGTGGACGAGTTACTTGGCACTGTAGTGGCTTCGCATGGGTTACATGCCAGTCTTGTCTCGGAAAGCGATCGGCCACAGTATCGGGAGTTTGGTTCCCAGAGATTCGTCATGGCGGCAGAGGAGATCCTCAAGGTTACGGATCCATATGATAGTTCTCTCGAGGTTAAACAGCTCGGTGAATCTACTTGGACCCGGTTTACTCCGGATCGCCATAGTTACATCCTAGGCACAAACACCTCCTCTCTTGATAAAGGCCTCGTCATCTCGCCCGCTTCTTCCCCATTTCATCGCCCGTTATATCTCGTGCGGTTGCCACCTATGGGACGTGAGGAGTTCTTCCACGTTATGAGACAAGCTTATAACGATGGGAAACATGTTGAACTTCCAGACGTCACGTATATGCGCATTGACGGATTTAAAGTCACTGCTAATGCAGATAAGCCAAGATGGAGATGTTTCTGCGTGGATGGAACCATTGTTACGGTTCCAAAGGGTGGAAGTATGACAGTAGAGGGTGCTGAAGGTAGTGATGCAGGTGTGCTGGTACAAAGTGTGGAGTACGTGCACAAGGCTTTGGGCAGTTTAAATGGGCAGGAGAAAGAAGATGCGATTAATGTCTTCAAAAAGACAGTAGACCACGGCTGTTAAAAGTATATCCTCCATGTATGTAGACGTAAATGCAATTCCTTATATAAATCAGGATATATCAAAACTTTTAAATGGTATCATCACTCATAGCAGTCCCTCTCCAATCTATTTTGAATCAGCAATCTCCAACTTCTCCAGAGAAATGCCGTCGAGGATAGACTTCTTGGCAGACAAGTCCACAAGCTTCTCCTCTTCCTCCTCACTGGCCTCCTCCTCATTCTCTTCCTCTTCCTCGTCCTCGTCCTCGTCATACTCGTCAGAATCCTCCTCGGATCGTGAACCCTCAGCCTCGCCTTCGCCTTGCTGGTTTACCGCCGCCTCGAGATCCTTCTGCATCTTTTTCGTGAAACCTGAGGCAGCCTCAAGAATATCTAGTCGTGAAGCGCCATCAGCACCCACCAACTTCTTAGCATCCTTGAAGTGGGGGCCCTTGTTCGTCGGCGTGAAGCCGAACCGACGGGAGAAGAAACGTTTGACACAGTTGACATCACGGTCAAAGTACATTTCAGCGTTCTGGTGGTCCATCGACACCATTTGTGGGAAATCGATAAGGATGGGAGTCAACTTGAGCTTTGGCAGACCGGTTCCATCGTCCGTACCGGGAATCTCCTCCTCCTTAATCAGAATGTTAAACTCGTTGAAATCACCGTGAATAAGACCGTGCTTAGCGAGACGGAGAAGGAGGGCGATGAGTTCGGCGTAGAGTGAGGCCGGGTCGGGAACGGAGGATATTTGGCGGAGGGGGAAGGCATCGATAAGCGACATGAGAACGGTGTGACGACTCTGGCCTAGTGGGTCAGGAACGGGGAATCCCTCAGCGTGAAGCGCACGCATGAAGGAGTACTCCTTCATGGCAGCCAGCCGGGAAAGGTACATCCACGACGCAGACTGTCTCTTGCGCAGGTAGTCACGGTTGGACTTGACAGTGCGGAAAGAGATACGACCCAGACGGTGGATCTTGAGAACAAGCTGCTTGCCGGTGTGATCCGCAACAACCATAATATCAGACTCCTTACCCACACCAATACGGCTACCCACACTGTAAATCTCCTTGCGGGTAGTGTACGTGTGCAGGGCAAGATAATCCAGACCACCATAGGTCAACCGGTAGCCGTCATACTTGGCTTCCTTCACCTTGGCAATCAGCCCAACCTTGGCCAGGTTCGAAATGCACCGTCTAACACCACCAGCACCACCCCGAAGTCTAGAGAGTTTCTCAATCAACACAGTCGGCACCAGTTCGTGGTTCTTGCTGCCTTGTTCGGCCTATAACCCTATGTTAGGGTCCGGTTATATATTCAGGTTTTGCGCATGTCGACATGACTTACGGCGGCGAGGACTTTCCAGTCCTCGTTTGTGAGGTGGCGCAAGGCCTTGGAGTCGAGAAGCATGGCGTAGGAGTGTGCGTATCGTTGTCCGTATAAGTCGAGTCGTCAAGGTGAAGTCACCAAAATAGAACAAAATAAATCAATTAACGTTGACTGTGCGTATGGGATGCAGTTCTCCAGTTATTAACGACATGGGCGCAAAATGATTTCATCAGCCGAACCCCACGATTGATTTTTTGGCGGGGTGCCCTGTCGCCGATAAGATAAGAAACTAACATCATGTTTGTCAGCTGTTGACGACTGTCAGAGGTCAAGGTGGGGTGAATGGAAGGTGCTCAGGGATCCCCGCTCCACGTGACCTGTATACAAGGCTAGGCGTCCAAGCCTCGCGTCACTGCAGGGCACCCGCTGACGGATTACACAGCAATGCCGGCCACTGCGCGGTGCTGTTTTAGCTGATAGGCGCTAAAACGCCCACTAGAATGTCGCCATCCTGCGGTTTTCAGGCGAGAAGCTATAGGCGTCAGGTCGCTAACGTCAGAGCTCTGGATAAGTCAGGGCCAAGCAAGCTAGCCTGGTCGGGTCTCAGATCTGGGCTTCCTTATTCTTGACCTGAAGATCCAACGACCTAATCATCAACAGCTGACAGACTACGCCAGCATCACATTGTGCAGCATCTGATCTTGTTACCTTCTGCTGGCACAGATCATTAATTGTTTCCTTAATTGTTAGCTCTGGGTAGATCCTTATTGTTACTTGGTCCCCAACCCCGCCGTAGCTTCACGAGAGCCTTCCATCTTAACCAGCCATCTCGAAAGCATCACCACGTCACCTATCGCACACGGCTTCCCTCAAGTGAATACCTGCAACCTCTCCATAACTCCAGTCATTCTAGAACAACATCATGGCTGGCGATACCAAGGCTCAGAAGCCAGTCGACAAGGGCAAGGGAAAGGCCGTCGATGAGACGCCCGCTAAGGATGGCGAGGGCAACAAGAAGGAGGCTAAGATCGGAGGTATGTTTCAACGTAGAGACATGTATTGGAAGGCGCAATGCAATTGGGGATGTAAACAACTAACATTATGACGTACGTAGCCGAGGAGGAGCTCAGTGAGGAAGATCAGCAACTCAAGAGCGATCTTGAGATGCTTGTCGAGAGATTGTCTGTAAGTTGCACTCCATCAATGTCCCTCGTTGCGGCTCTGATCAGTGACTAATAATAACCCCAATACATAGGAGGAACAAACCGATCTCTACAAACCCGCTCTTCAGGAGATGAAGAACACTATCCGCACATCCACCTCATCTATGACGGCTGTCCCGAAGCCTCTCAAATTCCTCCGGCCGCACTACGGTGCTCTTAAGGATGTTCACGAGTCCTGGAGTGAGGGCTCAGACAAGGATCTTCTGGCGGATGTTCTCTCTGCCTTGGGTATGACGTTTGCCGACGAAACCAACCTCGACACTCTCAAGTATCGCCTTCTCTCGCCCTCAACCGATATTGGCTCGTGGGGTTACGAATACGTCAGACTACTGGCTCTTCAGATCGGTCAAGAGTACACCAAACGGACAGCGGATGAGGAGTCGGCGGATGATCTGGTGGCACTGGCTCTGCAGCTGGTGCCCCTCTTCATCAAGAGCAATGCCGAGGCTGAGGCTGTCGATTTGCTTAGTGAGCTGGAGATCATTGACAGACTGCCCGAGTTTCTTAACGAGAACACATACAGTCGCGCCTGTCTGTACATGGTCAGCATGGTCAACTTGTTGACATACCCCGATAATGAGATCTTCCTGCGCACTGCCTTCCAGATTTACATGCAGTACAAGCAGTTGACACAGGCCCTGGCTTTGGCCATTCGCCTACACAACGTCGATTTGATTGAGAATGTCTTTGCCGCCACTGACGATATCGCACTCAAGAAGCAGCTCGGCTTCATTATTGGCCGCCAACGCATGATTGTTAACAACTACGATGCCGACTCGGACGACTCGGAGGAGATCAGCAAGTGCACTCACAACTCGCATCTTTCTGATTTCTTTCAGTATCTGGGTGAGCGGTTAAACCTGTCCGAGCCCAAGATGCCGGAAGATATCTACAAGTCGCACCTCGAGAGTAACCGTGTTTCTAACTACACCAACATTGACTCGGCCCGTCACAACCTGTCTACATCTTTCGTCAATGCTTTTGTCAATGCCGGTTTCTGTCAGGACAAGATGATGGCCAACGAGGAGGTCAAGGAGCCTTGGGTATGGAAGACCAAGGCTGACGGCATGACGTCAACTGTTGCTTCTATTGGTAACATTACGCTCTGGAACCCTACTAAGGGTCTAGAGCACTTGGAGAAGTACCTGACTCCGTCAAACATGAAAGACAACGAGACAGACCTTAAGGCTGGTGCTCTCCTTGGTGTCGGTATCACAAGCTCTGGTGTTTATTTCGATGAAGATCCTGCTCTGGCGTTGTTGAGCGAGGAACTCACTGCGTCAGAACTGCCCATTCGCCGGTCCGCTATCATCGGTTTGGCCATAGCGTATGCTGGATCTGAAAACGTTGACCTTTTAGAGCTTTTAATGCCCCTCATCTCCAATCCCGAAGAAGATATTTCGGTGTCTGCTCTTGCCGCGCTCGCTGCCGGTCTCGTGTTCATAGGATCTTCTCACGCCGACATCAGCAGCGCCATAGTGGAAGTGTTGCTTGACGAGGACCGCAAGAAGTTCCTGACTGACCACTGGTCTCGTTTCCTTGCCCTTGGTCTGGGTCTGCTGTTCTTTGGAAAGCAGGAGGAAGTCGAGGTCATTCTTGAGACTCTCAAGGCTGTCGACCACCCCATTGCCGAGCCCACCAGAGTTTTGGCCCAGATTTGCGCGTGGGCGGGTACCGGCTCCGTTCTTAAGATTCAGGAGCTGCTCCGGGTTTGCGCTGGCACTGTGGAGGATGAGAAGAAGGAGGTTAACTCCCTCACTAAATCTTATGCCGTCCTCGGTATTGCTTTGATTGCCATGGGTGAGGATGTTGGCCAGGACATGGTCCTCCGCCACTTCGGTCACTTGATGCACTACGGTGACACCAACATTCGCAAGACTGTGCCTTTGGCGATGGGTCTTGTCAGCCCCAGCAACCCCCAGATGAAGGTGTACGATACGCTTTCCCGTTACAGTCACGACACAGACCCCGATGTCGCCAACAATGCGATTTTCGCTATGGGTCTTCTGGGTGCGGGTACCAACAACGCTCGTCTTGCGCAGCTTCTGCGTCAACTTGCGTCTTTCTACTACCGTGATCAGGACTCTCTGTTCATGGTGCGTGTGGCGCAGGGTCTTCTTCACATGGGCAAGGGCGCTCTTTCGCTTACTCCCTTCCACACCGACCGCCAGATTATGTCACCAGTGGCAGCGGCCAGTCTTTTCACTGTCATAGTAGCCATGATTGATGCGCCGTTGTTCGTTTTGGAGAAGCACCACTACCTGCTTTACTTCTTGTCGGGTGCGATTTCCCCACGCATGCTTTTGACTGTTGATGAGGATCTCAAGCCTATCAATGTCAATGTTCGTGTTGGTCAGGCGGTTGACGTTGTTGGTCAAGCTGGTCGGCCAAAGACGATTACTGGGTGGCAGACACAGAGCACGCCAGTGGTGTTGGCATATGGTGAGCGTGCGGAGCTAGAGAATGAAGAGTACATCAGCTTGGCGAGCACGCTGGAGGGTGTTGTAATTCTGAAAAAGAATCCTGAGTGGGCGGAGGACAAATAAGGGGATGAAAGTGTTGTGCCGAGTTGTGTAATAGAATTATGAGCAATACCATGTTTTTTTTCCAATTGTCAAATCAATTAAGATGATGGGGTGTGTTGTGTGAATTCATTATGATGTCATTGGCTGGAAACGACAGGGGTACAGCTGGTAGGATCGTTTAAGGGTTGGGATTTTGAAGGAAATTTGTTTGGAAATGGCTGAAAAGGGTAAGTGGGTTTTTGTGGTACGTGCAAGATGTGTACATTTTG